>CM056549.1:27207592-27402592 GCA_029721515.1 Synanceia verrucosa
TTTGAGATAACACAGAGACAATGTCCAAGTGCTGACCTTGTGTTCCTGATCCAGACAGCTCAGGGCTCGCTGTTCTGCAACAGAGCTACCATTCACTACAGTGATGGACCGGCTTAACCAGTCGCTCCCAGACACAACCACTGCTGACACAGCTCTGAGACAAGCACATGAACACATGAACTAAAAAAAATGATAACTCTTTTGTCTTTCCAAGTTTTCCAAGAGAGATTGTTCACTGTGGTGGATAACTGTAGAATTAAACAAGAAAGACACAAAACACTATGGTGCTAACATTCTTTTGAGGTGAAGGGGGTAAAACAAAACATGAAAGTGAATTCCATTTTTGTTTCCCCATTGGTTCTTGAATAGGATTAAAGGAAAACCTTTACCCTGTGACACACTGTTGTGATCACACAACTTTATGTTAAACTGCTTATCTTTACCAAATTAAGTCAGAAATTAGGGCTTTCTGTACTCATTTTTTCTTCAATTTGCATTATCTACTATTTAAAGTTTATGGTTTTCTCACTTAACTCGAAGCACTTTTGAAAACGTCCAGAGAAGGTGCCTGAACATGTTACATTAAGCAATGCTCTTCATGTCTTTTAGAGATAATACTGTTAGTGATTGATAATGGTAGAGTAAAGGCAAAACTCATAATCCCATGCCTTATTGAAAATGTGTTCTTGTAGTGCTGTCTGGTCTGTTTAAAGCCAGGGAACAGTTAACAAAACAGAGTCAGAAGGTCACACTGACTCATTATGTACTTAAAAGTATTGAAGTGGATATTTACTTGAAGGCAGAGAATAAAGCCAAATAGATGGGTGAAAGCTTTTCAGCCACATCACACACATCAACACATATTTACTTCTCTCGATGCTTTAGTGTTTTGAGTGCCTTAGTTTGACTTTTTTAGCCATTTATTTTTCAGAAGATGGGACACCACAGAAAGATGGCATTGATCAACAAGAACAGTGAAGAGCAGTGATGAGTGTTAAAATTGTTCACTGGGTCCAAGGTTGAATGGGCTTATTTCCACAAAAAGGTTATTACATCACTGAATATGCCATGCATTCTGTATTGAAATTGCTTTTCTTTTTAACACAAATATATTACTCCTGTTAAAAGCAGCCGCTCAGGATCTCTGTGCCAACGCTGAGTCATGGGTGACTTAATGGTGTTGTGCCCTGTTTACTGTGTTTACAATGTCCTTGTGGATAATTCCGTTCCTCCGGGAGAGGAGCGCTTCTTATCTGTAAAGCGATGGCACTAAAAAGAGAGAGCTGCTGACTGAGAGGAGGGGGGATAACATCAAAAGGAAGAGATGCTAAATATACTCATCCCATTTTTGGCTCGACATGTGCATCTATATCTCGCTATGTGGGCTTTAAAAAAGGAAGCTGAACCTTCACCATTTAACTGATTCACTCTGCTGAGAGGTTCTCAATATAGAGGTATTGCCATCTCAAGATGCCTTTGGCACTGGATTCGAACTGCCGATAACACCACTGTGGGACAAGCAGCGTTTTGGCAGCTTTTTTAGATTTAGCTTTAGCCTTAAGCTGAAAATACTTTTTAGTTTTGGTCACATTTTAGTTATTTTATCCTCGTTCCAGTTTTAGATGGTGAAAAATCATTCAGTGACTAAAAAATGTTCAAGGTCAAAATTGTCTCTTAATTTAATTTTTAAAATTTGACATTGGTGCCGTCTTGTCATTATCTCATCTTAGTCATGGAAACAGGTTGTTGAACATATTTCGTCACATTTGAAATATAGAATCAATAGTGGACATATGCTACATGTGTTGCATCATCAAGATATTTTATGCTTCAGTTACAGTATATACCCCAAAAGTACTCTTCATTGCATTTATTCATTCACTATGTAATACATGTTTAATACCAACTGAAATGTGTCAGTATCAATCTGTCAAGTACTGAAAGTACAGCAGCTTTTATTTTTTTTTTAAATATCTAGGGATATTGAAAAAAGTACAAAACTTACAGAAGATCAGTTGTGGAATCAAAAATTAACCAAATAATACCTGGTCCAATAATACCTGGGGGGATGGGGGGGTTCAGTACTTCTCTTGATTAAATTGAACACAGGCACAAAGCATTGCATAGACAGTCGGAGTTCAATTTCAGTTGTATATATCTGTATATACTATAGCCAAAAATCTTGTTACAAAGTTGAACACACCAATTTGGGCATCTTTTACACACATATACTTTCCCACCCTTTCTGTGCAGCTCCTGGCATCTCTCCTATTGGACGTGTGCATGTGACATAACAGCATGCAAAACTCCACCCCTGCACTGTGCTCTCCTCGGCACAGACCTATGTACTTTTGCGCGGCACAACCACATATGAATGTGTTTTTCCTCGGCACACTTGCGCCTTGCGCGTTCGATGTGAAACCACCTTTATACGTCATTTAAAATCCAACTCTTGAGTACCATAGATACGTCAAAGTGTTTTTTGGCAGCTGGCACAAGATGGCACTCTCACACAGCCTGTGAGTAATATTGGGGCTTCTGGGATTTGTAGTCATAAAGAGATGGTATACGCCACAGAGATCAAAGCAGGAAGTGAAGGTGATCGCGATTAGAGAGCAAAACAAACAGAATCTGTATAAACGTGGTGATTTTGGTGAAAGTGGCTTCTACTCTCCTCCAGATAAACAACAATGGAACAAGGTAAAAACAAACATTTTTTGAAATGGAGAGTCTCTTCTTCCATTTGAGCTATTCAGTGTTTTCAGAGTGTGAATGTGAGTGTGAGTGGTTGTCTGTCTCTATGTATTCTGCGATGAGGTGCCGACTTGTCCAGGGTGTACCCTGCCTTCCACCCTAAGACAGCTGGGATAGGCTCTAGCCCCCCCACAGCCCTATGAGAAACAAAAAACAGTAGAAAATGGATGGATGGATGATGGAAGTGTTTTCAAAGTACAATATATTCTGTGGGTTTTTAAAAAAAATGACTCAAATTGCCAAAAATGCTGGCACAAGGCACTTTTGGTTTTATGGCACTCAGTGAGTTAATGAGGTTCTCTTCAGTATTCCCTCTTGTCACTCTTTCTGCGCTCTAGTTACTTCATTAGTTCCTTATCCATCACACACACCCATCTCTCTATCACTCTGTTGACATTGCCAACGGCTTATCTGAGCTATTGCCAAACACCAGCCCTTTGTGTATAACTCTCGCCGGTGTATGGGGACAGCGTGAATGTTATCTGCCATGCCGGACTTTGGATTGAACATGGCTTAGATTTTTGGAGCAGTTTGCAGAAGACTGGAGGTATGCCAGACACTTTCTTCCACAGCTGAATGTTGCTGTCTGGTCCTTGATGTAACCTTGACTGGAGATCATTGAGCAAACTGACGTCAATTTCCAGATCTGTTCCAAGCCAGGACCATAGCAGTCAAGCTGTCATGCCCAGACAAGAGCCTCTGTCTCCAGTCTGGCCTTAGCTCTTGGCCTCTTAGGTTGAATGCTGACTTGTGGAGCCATGAAGCCTGATAGCTGAGGTGCAGTGAGTGGAGGGCAGGGTGCAGGGACACACTCTCACAGCTAATGGTAGCTGAGGTGCATCCAACATGTTTTTGTATTTGTTCAGTTTTCGACATCTGATACACCAGAATTATCATACACACTTCTCACAGCAGCGCCTTGTCCAAATTGGCTCAGGGTTTTACTTGGAAAACCAGAGTGCCCCTGGCAATTTCTTCCTTTGTTGTTTGCAAGAGCAGCCAGCTGTTTATAGACTTTCTTTGCCTCTGCCTGTAGTCCTGTCAGAGGCCTGTTTTCCCCCTCAGCTGTGAGGGCTCAGTGTACTGCTTGTTGTGGGGCTCTCAGATCTTTAGAGGTTGACCTCTCCAAAACACAGGGCTGGACTCCAACACAGTTGTGGTCATTGTGCTGGTAGTTAATGATTCTGCCCCTCCATTTTAACCCAAAGTCTCCTTCAGTTCCGCTGCCTCCTTTATAGAGTCAGGAAATGGCTTCCCCAAATGAACGTAACTTCCAGGTCAGTGGACTTCGGGTGAAGGGTCACGTTTGGGCTGGGGCAGCCATAGATCAGATGACTGGGCAACTTTCTGTTGTTGATGAATTCAGGAACCTTTCATGGTCAGCTCACACAAAAAAATGTATGCATGGAAATATATGAATGTTGGTGTTGGTTGTTGTATGCAGAGATCATACAACATGTGCACCCAGTTCTCCACTTGTCTTTTGCTTCTTATGGTTTTCTCTCCTGTACTATCCTCTGCTCTCTTCTCACTGTTCTAGCTTTCCTCCTGCTTGCGCCGTTCTTCTCTCTCTCTCCCTCTATTCGCCTCATTGCTAAGCAACAATGACAGCCGTGACAGATCTGCGCTTTGGCTCACACAGTGTCACATCTGACTTTAGCCAACCCCCTCCCACGTAAACACACATACACACACACGCTATACAACCAAGTGGTCCTGCTGGTTTGTGGTTTATGATACTGAACCCCACCCCCATACCCATCAAAATGGCTCCCTGGTCAGCACCCCCTCACTGAGGTGACAGGAGGGAAGCGTCCAGCTGGATGGAACTGTTGTGTTCCTCTCCTGAGGCTTTGATCCTTGCCCTTCATCCCCCAAAATCAGCCTTGCCCTGCCAGCCTGGAGAGGGGGCTGGATCACTCCTTAATTTAGCACCATTTCCTTGCTCATGGGGGAGGCCCAAGCATTTGAGAGGTGTGACGCATACTTGTGCGAGGCTGTGCGACAGCTGGGACAAGGTGGAGGCCCTGTCTCCAGATCGGCCGGCCCCTGCACCCCACCCGCCTGCGTTGACTTCCCCCTAGCCTGCGTACTCTCTTGGCTCCCCTTCGCTCCACAGCGCAGACTTATTGTCACTAAAGCCCCTTTTCGTCTCTGGGGAGTAGAGGGAGAAGGCTGAGACTCTCTCGCTTTCCCCTCCCCTAGTACCCCCTGATCCCGGCCCCATTTTTTAAGGCTTTAAGACTGACCTGTCAGCCGCTCTCTCTTCCCCAGAGTCAATGCGACCCAGCCCCCTCAAAGACCCATCCGCATCGGCCTTCTGTTTGAACAGGCCCCACCAAAAGGCCCCTTGTGCTGCCCTTTGTGTGCTCATAAATAAGATCAGAGTTAAAGTCCCTGTGCTCTTGTGTCCAGAGACAGGCCCTGTGGGCCAGGAGGACTAATGCCGCTTGGCAGGCCTATCGATCACAAAGCTCCTCCCAGAACGTTGACCAGCTCTGCAAATGCACGGATGCTTACCCTGCTACATGGAGCTAACAGATGCACACAGTGGTAGCAGGTTGTTTACACACATATTCAGGTAATGTGATTTGGATGGATATCGTGAAACAAGCTGAATATATCTTTTTGCCACACCATTTTTACTAATGTAGCTCTTGGTGACAGTATTGGATTTTGATAGTAATATGGTGCCATTTTTACTGTTAGCCTACCCTAACAATATATAAGAGCTTGCATGTAATGCAGTGAGGGCTCTCTCGTCCTGACTCAACTGGCTTCTTTCTTTTCATAAATATCACCACTTTAAGCAAAACCCTATCCTGACCATCAAACCCATCAAATCTTCGTGGGTCCCTGCAGCCTCTGCCCTGTCCAGGAAGCTGTCTCTGCAGTCTAAATCAACCCAGATTTATAGCAGGGCTTGGCTGGAGCAGAGCTCTGCTTAAACAATTGTCTGTCTTGTAACTTAAGAGGCAAATAAAAAAAAAAACAAGGTATTCTCTTATCCCTGTTGTCTGCATGAGACGTCCCAGAGCTGGGGGGCACCACATGTACAATGAGGAAAAAAACACGACCAGTGCTGTAAAACTCCAGCCACTTGACGACAGACTCAAGAACAAGGAGGGAATATGTGAGCTGCCAGAGAAGAGGAACTTGAAGACTGAACAGAATAACAAATAGACTGTGGGTTAAAGGTCCAGTGGTCAGACAAAACCAAGAAGAGTGGATAGGCCAGGTTGCTGCGAAGAGAGGAAAGAAAGTGATCATCAAGACAACTCAGAATGAATAGATTAGGTGAGTGGAAGCTGAGCTTTAGCAACAAATCGGATTACGCAATATCACAGGCAGCTCAGTTAACTGTGCCAACTATCCAGCACTTAGCTGGATGGAGAGAAGATTATAGTTAGTTGAAGAGAACATGATGCGTTTCTGGAAAAAGTCAAGAAGGATGGCATAATACATTGTTGTTCCATATGTTTGTAGAGAGAGCAGACACACATAAAACCAGACGTTTATGCATGTACATGCACATGTTGTACACAGAGAGAGGCAATTGTCCAACATGATGCCAGGAAGTATCATGTGTCCTAGGCTGTTTGTCTCTGGTCTAAATCCTGCTGTCATGACGATTACATGCATGTCCATACGTCTGGAGCCATTGGCCCACCTGTTGTCATTCCTTCATCATCAAAAGCAGGCAGACAGTCTGGCCTAGGGTAGATGGGGAGATCACCACTGTTTTAAGGGGTTTTATAGTCTTGCAGCCTTATGAGCTGACGTAGAAGGTGTGTGACCGACGTTTGGGATTCAGCAATAGTCCCAACGAATGTCAGAATGTTAGAACTTATTACAAAATTATGGCCGGGGGTAGTCAAACAATAATGAGAACGCATTTATCACACAACATTTTTATAGCACATAATAAAGCAATAGGAAGAGTACTGTTTTTTGCAATATAGTTACTGTATCTCATACTGTTTCTGATAAGAGAGAAAGAGGATTAAAATGTGGTTATAGGTTAAGGCAGTACAATATCAGTTAGATATTGGCTCTGTGCTTAATTGCAAACCACTGATATGTTAAATGTTGACGTCTACGCGCCAGAAATGTGTTTCATTTCGATAGTTTTGTAATATGGCAATGTAAGTTTTAGGAGACCAGGCCTCTCGGCAGGAAAGCCCACGGACGAAGAGGCCTAACTGCAGACATTTGGATAAGTGAGGATGTAGGAACTACCAGTGGGTGACAGAATAATCAGGACTGAGTGCTATTGAGAAGTTAAAAACTCAGCATACTCTCCAGACGCATAAAGGCCAATATATAGTACTCCGTAAAGTGCCGTACGTAGAGACGGAGAGCCCTCTGCGTCGCCGGAGAGCCTGACGGAGAGCCTCTCCGTCGTCTCTGGGCGCAGGAATTTTTTTTTAACTATCCGTCAATCCGTCAAGGGAAGACGGAGACGACAAGGGCTGTGATTGGTCCTCTAGTTACACCCTGCTGTGAAATGCAGCCACTCTCCCTACACAGAAACAGACAGACAGGTCTCCTCTGCAGCAGCACGGACAGGACAGGAACTAAAGTATTGATTATCCTTGTGAAAGGCAAACCAAACACATTCAACCTGCTCAAAAAATCTATTTAACTCATTCAGTAATTATGGCTGGGGTATATTTACACAGAGCATACCGAAAGTTGTTGGTTTGCATTCGCTATTATCCGATTTTGTGTTGAAAAGAAAGAGGAAGAGGAGTTTTAAAGACTGAAAGCAATCAATGTTGTTCTCTTCTACCTTCCTCACAAATAATTAAATCATAAAATAGTATTTTCTTCTGCTTTTATCAGCGATATTAAGGCGAATTGCTTCACTTTCCGAGGGGGTGCATTTCACGGCAGGGCTGCACGACACGCATCATGACGGAGAAGTGCGAGGGCTCGAGGGGTCTCCGTAGCTACGGAGTCGGATGACGGATTACGCAGACGGAGAAGTATATTCCAGCCTTAAGTTGTGCACCCCTGTTGGGTTGTCAGTCTCTAGAAGTTGCCAAAACTGTTTTGACACAGCTCCTGGATTCTGAGATCAGAAAGGTGTGTCAGAGTGAGGTTTTAAATGCTGTTCGTCAATCTGATAAACACTATATTTGAAGCATACCGATGCCTCTAGGTTTCTCTTGATGGCACATGCCAGGGCTGCAGGACCAAGTAAAGTCTCGTTTTTAATCAGGAAATCCTGGGACATGCCATTTGTAGCCATGCTGTAGTTGAGGTTTAAGATATAAAGTTCAGCAAAGTCAAAATTTATTTTTAGAGTTTGCCTGCAAGTGGTAAGCCACAAGTTGTTTTTTTTTTTTTTTTTTGCTGAGAGATGTTTAGGTCTCAGAGTTTTCTTAGAGGAAAACTGCTTTGACCTGGACAGAGTGCCTTTAACTCTTTGGGTGCCATTGACGAGTTTGACTGTCAAAGTGTTTTTGTTTTTTTTTTTGCAGCAGCTCTCTGATCATGGTCTCCCACAGCCTGTCAGTATTTTGGGGCTTCTGGGATTTGTAGTCGGGACATAAAGGTTTAATATGTGGAGACGATCGTGTTTAGAGAGCAAACCAGATGGATTCTGGACAAAAAGTGGTGATTTTGGTGAAAGTGGTCTCTGCTCTCCTCCAGATAAAACAAAAACGGAACAAGCGTTGTTTTTCATGATGAAATAGAGAGTCTTTACTTTCATTTCAGCTACTCTGTGTTTTCAGAAACATGGTGCAAAATATTCTGTGGGTCTAGAAATATGACTCAAAATGGGCAAAAACATTTTTGAAA
Source organism: Synanceia verrucosa (assembly GCA_029721515.1). Lineage (NCBI taxonomy): Eukaryota > Metazoa > Chordata > Actinopteri > Perciformes > Synanceiidae > Synanceia > Synanceia verrucosa. Next base: position 27,216,155 of record CM056549.1, read on the forward strand.
ACATTACGATTTTAAAAAATGCTTGGCACCCAAAGAGTTAAGAGCAAAGGAGTCATTTTCTGTGTGGTTGGAGAGGAAGCCTGAAGAAAGAAAGAAAATGCTCTTTAAAAGTGTGAAAAGAGTCATCTCTAGCTGCTTCAGTGTTTCATGTTAAACTCCTCCATTTTTCCTCTTTGCCTCTAATCAATCACAGAGACCCTCTCCCTGCCTGCACTCACTGTTTTTCTTCCTCTTCTCTTTTTCTCTGGGATAAGTCTTTTTTCACCCCTTTTTGTCCCTCTTATGAAGTGAGTGAGAGGAGGAAGGTTGTGGTGATGAGGGGTTGAGTTGGAGGAAGAAAAAAGAGTGAAATAAAGAGAAAGGAGTGTATAAAGACAAGAAAGAGTTCCTCCAGTGTTTCTTTAACATGTTTAACTGTGGTCCAGGCTGCCTGGGGGCTTTTGTTTGGTACCCACAGATTGCCACCGGGTATTGTGGGAGCAGCTCTGGACAGCAGGGAATTGTGGGAAAATCCATTGAACGTGTTACAGGGATCAACAAATGAAATGAATATGGTACTGAGCTCCACCACTACCATCATAACCACCACCATTCTTTGAACAGCATTGGAGTTTTTACAAGTTCATGTTTATTTTCCTGTGTAGAAAATCTGAACTTTGCTTTGAAGAACGGCCACCACAAGCAGCGGTTAATGTTGAGTAAGAGGTGATTGAGGAGCTTGCAGCTGCACAAGCTCTGCTTGTCCTACCTGTTGCACCATTTCTTCTGTGTACAATTTTGTGTAGTCTCAGGCTAATATATAAACATATTCTGCATTCATATGCACAATTTATGCTGTGGTCCTGCTCATGTTTCTATTTGTATTCTGAGTAGTCTTGACCAATCACTGTGGATGAAATGCACCGAAGTGCAATCTTGAACCTAGTGGTTATGACAATGAGCTTTTTATTGGTTTTAAGTTAGCTTGTGAACTGACTTTGTGTGAAACAGTCCTGTTGTAAATGGTTGTTGTCTCAGGTCCCAGCTGAAATTAGGTGAAGGAGGGTTCACTCTGCATCACAGGTTCACAACATGCACTGCTTTCACACTGAAATTAACGGGTCGACATGGGATTTTTTTAACCCAGATCAATCTGCCTTGGTTTGGCATTAGGGAGCTTTTACACTGCCAGCAGTCACAGGTCTGATCTCCTGTGAGAACTGCTGCCATACAAGCTGTACAGAAACACGGTCACGCATGCACCATTCACATCAGAATTCCCCGATTGATGGGATTTCCTGAGCATGATGTAGGGCTAATTCATGTATGCGCTTCCATTTAAGATTGTTTGATTGAATAAAATTGCTGCCCTTCAGAGATCGGTCTCTGGGGGATGAACAGGAAGACTGATCTGATGGAAGTGGACCAAAACTTTGCTCTGTTTTGAGATCTGAATGAGATCATCATCAGGTAATTTAGTGGTTTGACGTAGGATGTCTTTCACACTGCAGGTGAGCTGTGCCGAGCCAATAAATTCCCGGGTTGTTTGGAGGGTCATTTGACCCAGGTCAAAATGCTGCAAAAGCACACTGCATGAAAATCCTGCATCTACCCAGGATTTTTGTGCAGGCTATAGAGGCTATAGAGACATACAACCATTCACATTCATACCTCCGATCCGTTTAGAGACACCAGTTAACCCGACCTGCATGTCTTTGGACTGTGGGAGGAAGCTGGTGAACCAGGAGAGAATCCAGAGAGAATCAGAGAGAAGCCACACTACCACAAGGAGAACATTCAAACTCCACACAGAATGGCTCAAAATATTTGTGGATAAAGTCGTATACTCCAGATAACTTCATAACTATTAATGGTACATGAATTTTGCTTTTAGAAGCTGATTACTTGTAGTACATATGGTCAACAGTGGCCAGTAAGGGATGATGTTGCATTGCATCATGTGGAAGGAGCTACTTCAGACATAAATGTTCACCCACGTGGTGCAACTTCTTATTGCTTTGAACACAGGTGTATATGCAGGTGGTGTGGTGGTGGGATCAGTTGAGATGTTGTTGCTTCTTGTTGGCCTCCCGTGAGGTTGGAATGCCTGGCAGGAGGAGGAGTATTTTGGGGGATGGTAGTCTTGCGAGTGATCTTTTTCTTCCTCCCTTTCTCTCTGTCTCTCTCTCTCTCTCTCTCTCTCTCTCTCTCTCTCATTCTCTCTTTCTCTCTCTCTCTCTCTCACACACACACACACACACACACTGAGAGCGGTGTGCAGTTAACTCCAGCTCAGGTTCATTGTGGCTGAGTTCCGGGAGGCGGTGGTGATGGAGGGCACTGGGTTGGTGGTGGGGGGCGAGGAGGAGCAGTAATTAAAGAGCTTTGAGAGAGGGGGCCCCATGCGCTCTGTTAGATGCATTTCACCCCGCCCCCCCACCATAATCCCCACAGGAATAAACAAATTGGGCTTTTCAGCCTGCAAGCTGGGCCTGGGGGCTCCTATAATGGTATAGACTTGTGGTGTTCATGTGTGTATATTGAGTAGAGAGAGAAATGTATGTGTGAATACACAATATTAGAGCAAGAACATGTGTTTGTGTGGTGTGTGTCTGTGTGTGTGTGTCTCTGTGTGTCTGTCTGTCCCACCACAAGTGCAATAAGTGGCTAATTGCTCCCAGCTCGGTGGTGAAGCGTGTAGCCGGACAAAGAGCCCGAGCTTCATTTACTTAATCCATGGGTTTGGTATCTGAACCAGATTACACTTGGATACCTCTTAAACACCTGAGCTCTGTGTGTGTTTGTGTGTATGTGTGTGTGCGCGTGACAAATCCCTGGCCAAATTTTTCCCTTTTACAGGTCTTATTTTTGCACTTCTGCCCATCCATCCTCTCTATTATTATGAGGTTTTACTCACCAATTTAATTGCTTAGATGTGGGGAATCTTGCAGGGCAGCTACTCCTTCATTTTCTAAAAACATTGGTGGGACTTCTGGGTCTGTTAACAACGATGTGAATCTAATGTTTTGACCACTCGTGAGTCATGTTCCTGTCCCTTTTTGATGTCACTGTAGTGACATCCTTGCATCCCAGGATTCCAACATTTTAATCCCGTTTTTTATGCTAGAAACCTGCACCCTCCACAAAACTAAAACTACTGTAGCTCATTTTTCACACACACAATTTGATATACGTTTTCCCAACCCGAGTTCTCAGCTGGTACTAATTCTAAATTTTGCTGCAGTAGCGCCATGCACCTCCAAACGTCCTAATCGGATCAGGAGGGCAGGAGGGAGATGTCAGGAAGGCAAATGGAACAGAAGGAGGGAGAGAGCATTTAAATCCTCATCCTAAAGCTGAAATGTGGCGTACATTGCCAGGCAGTTAAACAACAACACAATTGTCTTGTCAAGCTCATGAGAGCCATGCGAGGTTGTGATGGACCTTAGGAGCCCATTGCACAAAAGTAAGGTTCAGAGTAGGGATGCACCCATGCAACATTGGTGTCGTATCTGTGCCGATATTGAAGAAAATTCTAGATCAGGTATCGGTGACAATAGGCGTGATCCATAGGGGCAGATCTATTAAGTGAAATTCTATGCTGTGCGCTGAGTGACGTCATGTGTTGGCGATGCGATGGCGATTTGTTTTTACAAAGCCTTTTATAGGGCTGTCAAAAGTAGCAAGTTAAGTCGCTGGCATGCGCGACCGTAGCTCCACTTGGACAAACTGCTCCAAATGTGTTGCTGTGCTGGCAGGTCATGAAGCAGAACTCCATTAAAAAAAGCAAGGAAACTAAAAATACAGTAGTAACTAACGATCAAACGTGCCGTACACACGTATGGCTCACTTTTCCGAAGCCGAACAACTGCTGTTTGTGGAAGGCTACGAGGAAATAAAAGATGTTATCAGCAAAAAAGGAAACACAGCTACAATAATTAAACAGCAGAGCAAAGCTGGAAGAGAATAGCGGACCGACTGAGAAGTGCTGGCAGGTCGTGAAGCACAACTCCGTTCATCATTCATTTTGGGCAGTTTGTTCTATAAGACTTACCGTAGCATGTACTGCAGAGGATTGCGTGATTGCAGAGGCAGCAGTAAATATAATTAAATTTAATAATATAATTTGGACATGTTCCGAGGACTGGATTAAAAAACCCGTATTTTGAATGTGATAACATTGTGTAGTGGGCAGTGGAATAAATGACTGCTGACTGAGACAAGGGATGAGATTAAATAAATCCTGGAACATAGCCTGGTCTGGAGCAGGCTAGCTCCTCAGAATAAATCTCCATGGCAACTTATGCCATGACATATCCCTCTGTCCTCTATCCTGCTTTTGTGCAACTGGATCATGGATAAGTTGAGCCAGAATAACCAAGATATCCCAGCTTCATCCCTTATCCTAGTCTAGTTTTGTGCAATGGGCCCCTGGTCTAAGATAACCACAGCTGATCCATTTTCAAGTGTACATGTGTGTTTCTTTTTGGTGAAACTAATTCGGAAACTTTCCTTTTTAATGAGCCTCATCTCAGTTCACTGGCTGTTGCACTTGCCCTCCCAGCTTCTTCTCCTCTTCAGTTCCTTCACCTCCACTTCAAGTTTTTCAGGCGACTTCAGAGGGTGCTGCCATGCAAAGCAGCCAATGATTTACTAAAAAGGTCCTTTAATCATTGCAGCATTTTATTACCCCGGCCTGTCTGGAGGTCAGTAATCGCCTTTTTTTTTTTCTTAACACAAAAGCAGCTCTGTTTGTCGTCTGTGCTTGTTGACAGCACAAGGAGGAGGAGGAGGAGGATCGAGATGTTTCAGCTCGTCGTCCTGCAGGCCTGATGAGGATCAGCAGGTTGTTCATTAAACGTCACTCCTGAGTCTCGGCTGCTTTGTTGTTGTGCAGAATGCAGAGACACAGATGTTGCTCTGTCACTGAGGAAAGGGAAGCGTATTAGATGCCAAAAAAAAAAAACGGTTCCAAAAACAGCGTTGAAGCTGGCATCCTGTGCTGAAGCCTGTTCCCTCTCTGCCTCAAAGCTACCTCTGAAAAACCTTGTCGGAAAGGAAATGACGGCGGCTTTGAAAAAGAAAGCGAGTTTGTTTATGTCCCCGTCCTCCTCTCCTCCCCTTCATCACCATCCTCCTCCTCCTCCGTTTGGCTCCCCCACATGCTGTTACAGTGAATGCACAACTCTTTTCACATCTGATCTCCTATCTCATTGCAGAGTTGTGAAATGCTTCTTATTAGCATCTCACACAGGCAGCAATCCTCCACTCCATTCACCTCTTCTACTTTTTTTTTTTTTTTAAAAAGTTGAAATAAAACTAGGCTATGGGATGAGGGGGCTGGGTGACTGCTATAGAACACAAGCCAGAACAAGAAGAGGAAGACGCTGGTTGTGCTCTGATCCGTCTTTAATCAAAGTCTCGAATATTCCATCAGTGGCGGCCTTGTGTTTCTCTGTTGCTGCCAATGTTCCTCCTCCACACTCCTCTCTCTTCCAAAGTGCTGCGGTTTGTTACTCTTTCTGTACTTATCCTCTTGTTTTTTGTCATTTTTCCCTGTCATTTATCTCTAAAGTGGGTTGCATCTGTTCTATGTGAAGGTAAAGATCTTCAGATGCTGCATTGAGTGAGTCAAACACCTCAGAATGATGTGACGATGCAAGATGACTGAGAACAGTAAATATCTCTGCTCCAACTCTGATTTCTGTACCTGCGTGAGGCTTTTATTCCTTCCCCACTCTGGCCTGTGCTATTTCATCTCAGAGCTCTTGTGTTGGCATCGTTGATTTCAACTGCTGTGAGGACAAATTCATACCATACTCTTTGTTCTGGAGACATATCAGTCATAATCAAACCTGATTTTCCACCAAAGCCTGTGATAAATTAAACTGAAGTAAATCCCAGTTGCTGTTGTGGAGAATGCAATCGTATCACATGCTCTATATCAGAGCTGCACATCTGTTATTTAGTTCTTCTTTTTCAGTTTTATAAGAACAGTGATAATCTGATGAACAGCTGACGATCATGTGATAGAATGTAATGCTGCAGAAGATCTACCAAGTGGATGTTGCGGTTTGATTGTGTTCTCAACTGCTGATCAAGAATTTTGCTTTGACCTTCAGTAAATGTTGGCTGTCTTCCATGGTTTTACTTGTGCTGGATGCATCAACTGACTGAGGGCCATTAAGACTGAAAACAAGCGAAAATAAAATAACAAGGTGCACAAGTTAATTAAAATTAAGTCAGATTCCCGGAACTGACACAAACATAATTTCTAACCCTGATCACATTCCTTAGCAACATAATCTGTGCAATTATCATTTTTCAGTAAAAGCCTTGCTGTCCTACACACTGTGTCATCCAATAATAACAGTCATTACACATTTATTCCTCAAATTAATCTTATGCCATGTTCACCTGATGGATTGCAACAAGGAGGTTGTGTGTGTTTTTTCCTGGTTGTCGGCCTGCAGGCATCCGAGCGGGCAGACGGGCCCAAGCAGGCCCAAAGCTAGGATCAGACCTCAGGCAGTACCTCTCTCTCTCTCTCTCTCTCTCTCTCTCTCTCTCGTGTGTGTGTGTGTGTGTGTGTGTGTGGTGGTGGTGGCTCAGAAAGGTCTATTTTAATCAAGGCTGGCTGAAAACAGACAGGAATTGTCAGTCAGCTTCTGGAGGGGACAGCCAACAGAGCAAAAATAAGGAGGAAGGATGGAAACAGAAGAAGGAAAAAAAGAGATCTGAGGCATATGTGAAGAGATTTAGGGGCGACAAGATAGAGGTGAAGAAAAGACAGAGCAGAACAGATAATTGAGATGAGTCAGGAGAGCGTTTTACTTCCTTCCTAACAGTAAAGTATCACATCATCATTCCAGTTGTCTGAAGGCAGATGGTTTCCAAGGCGCCGTTTGTTATGGTTAAACCTGAAAACAAATGTATCTGAATGAAAGATGTAACTAAAAGATGTCCTTGTTGTGTTCATGCCAACAATAGTATGATGAAGAATGAGCTTCATCTTCCCTACTGGATCAAGATGGGGAAAAACTGCGATTTTTGCCATGAGAATATATCTTTGTTTTGTGTGAATATGGCAGAGCTTATTTTTTGTTTTATAAATAGTTTGATTCTTCAATTACAGAATGTTGCTCTTGTTCTATTTGTCTGAAAAAAGTTTGCATGAGATATTCAAAAAAAAAAAAAGCATCGTCACATTATGTGGCCTGGGGTCCCAAATTAACTCTTTGAGTGCCATTGACATATTTCAATGTCATTTAACTCATTGAATGCCAGCTGTTCTATAAAACAGAAAGTGTCTTGTGGCAGATTTTTTGCTCATTTTGAGTCATATTTCAAGACCCACAGAATAACTATGTTTTTGTACTTTTTGTCCAGAATCCGTCCATTTTGCTCTCTAATCTTGATCGTCTCCACTCCCTGCTTTGATCTCCTTGGCATATACTGTCTCTTTATTCCCTGCGACTACATATCCCAGAAGCCCCAACATTACTCACATGCTGCAGGAGACTGTAAACGCCGACCGCCAACCCACTGCAGAAAAAACACTGTGACGTTGAAATACGTCAGTGGCACTTAAGAGTTAAAATGTGACGCTTGAGGACCATCAACGTAATAATACATCAAAGTGTTTTTTAGGCAGCTGGTCACTGATCTCGGCCTCCTGCAGTGAGTAATTTTGGGGCTTCTGGGAGATATACGCCACAGAGATCAAAGCAGGAAATAGAGATGACCGAGATAAGAGAGCAAAATGGACAGATTCTGGACAAAAAATTGTGATTTTGGTGAAAGTAGCCTCTACTGATAAAACAAGAACGGAACAAGGTAAAAACAAACATTTTTTCATATTGAGCTAGAGAATCTCTTCTTTCGTTTGAGCTATTCTGTGTTTTCAGAGACATAGTACAAAATATTCAGTGGGTCTAGAAATATGGGCAAAAACACTGGCACAAGGCACTTTCTGCTTTATAAAACAGCTGGCACTGAAAGAGTTAGATGGAAATTTTACCTTGTCATATCCTCATATCTTATCATATCCTGCTGTTGTAGTTTTGGGCGATGATAAGGGTTGTAAACAAGCTAAAAGTTTAGTTGGATTATCCAAATTAATTTGGAGGTACAACTGAAAGTGATTGCATGTCAGCCAGCAGGGGGTGACTCCTCTGGTTGCTAGAAGATGTCTGACTGTAAAGATTGTATTACCTCAGTAAACATTGTTAACATTAGTTTATGTTTTCAACCACTAGTTTCTAGTCTTCTCAAATGCAGCATGATGTTCATTTAGTAAATGATGGTCCCATTTATTGTCAAATAGACCATAAAGCAGGGGTTGCTTTAGGGCAGGGCTACCTTCTGACAAGTCAGTACCATGGTGTTTAGTCCTTTCACAGTGTGTTTTCAGGTGATGAAAGTTAATAGTAACAATTTAGTTGCTTTAAGTTGTCATATTCAACTTAACTTCTGGTTTCTAAAGAAAAAAAGATGGTGACGGCCAAAATGACAAACTTGAGGTTTCGAAACCGTAGTCTGCCTATGATTTCACAGTGGGATTGGTGCACCTCAAAACTGGTCTTGAAATTTGGGGTTTTGTTTAAAAGGATTTTGATTACTGGACTGCTCATACTTTTTTCCCCATTGGATCTATTTTTAGTGATTTTGCCATGTTCCCAAATCTTAGTGAATGCAGTGCTTTAATTCACCGATAGAAATGATGGTTAATGCTATGAAAAGAAAACTGTAATAAACTGGAATTATCCTTGAAATGTCTTCTCCTCTATCATCCACTTTTTGCACTCTCCTCCCTCTCTGTCATTACACTGGTGATGTTTTGGTTGATTACTTGATCTGCTGAAGCTGCTGTCACAAGCTGACGGGGGGAGCATTAAGATTGATGTCTTCATATTCCAAAATGCCTTGGGCCGAATTAACGTTTATTGAGTTACATCCTGCTTTTCCCCTTTATGAGGGTCTAAAACAGGATGCAACTCAGGCAGATATTAAACAATACACAATGCCTTGGGACTGAAAACACACACACTCTTGATTGTTTTGGGTTTTATTGTTGACCAAGGTGGTGATCTTATCTCGGAGAATAAGATTATGCTGTGAGTTAAACCTTGATGAGGGTTGTGCCTCTGCCTCCTTATGGTTGTTGATGATCCATTAACAGTTGTCATAACACCGTTGCATAATTATTCTCCAGCCAGATGGGATTCATAACTGCGTCTCCAGTCCAACGTGATCTGAAGGCTGTGGCACATTAAGCACCTCAGTCTTACGAAGCAAATATTTGTACCATCTATTTGAACAGGGTGTTTATTAAGGCTGCGGAGTGGGCTGCTGCCACTTCTTTTTGTCTGTTATACTTAAACCCGATCTGAGCTGCTGTGCTAGGACTGAAGCTTAAATGAACCACTCTCTTAAATATAAATTTACCCTGATACCTGCCTAGTCTGTTTTTTTTCCTATTCATATTGCATTCTTTGTAGACTTTAGAGTCAATACACCCAGTTTCATATTTTGACATCCACGGTATGCAGATAATGGAATATGTGCACCATAGCAACATAACCAGTTAGAGGCAGCCTATAATTAGCCCAAGTGAAGCTGTACCTCTTCATCCTACACACACAGTGGAAAAACTGAAAAAGGATGTTCAGTGGGAGTTGTGTGCTGTGCCTCTCAAAATGAGTTTGAGAGTGGTGAATTTACTGAGCGTTTATCTCCTATTCAAACACAAGGCAGAATAAAGCCTGTCCTTGAATATGGTACTGGGTTGCATCATTTATCATCTTATTATACATAATGTATGTGTGTGTGTGTTACAAAATGACAGTACACCCGCTTTGAGAAGGAGTCAAACTGCGAGCCCACTGTATCATTATCTATGTTCCTCTGAATACAGACTGAAGACTTGAGTAAATGATGACTTGAGAAGCCATTCTTGCTCTCTTTGTTGCTATGTGAGGGCCTGACATACTTCTGGTTCACTCAAACACTCAATCAACTGGACAAGGTCCTGACTTTGCAGACGCTTCTAATTTCCTACAAAGCAGCGGATCTCCGGTACTGCCCTTTCTTTGCCTTTTCCGTCGTCTCCTTCCTCAAACAGACAATTGGTTTGTATTGATTTTCTGTGCATCATTCGAAGATGACTCATCCCCTCGCTCTGGGAGGAAATGTTTCTTTCAGGTTTCCTGTTCTTCTTTTAAGCAGTGCTTGTCGAGGTGGAAGGTCCCGTCTAGGCCTTGGGGCTCAGCACAGTCACTTGTGATAGTAGGTGGAGAAAGTGTATGTAGAAGTGCATAGTGTATTCTTTCCTGAAGAGGAATAACAACATCTTTAGTGGGGCCGAGGCTGGCAAGAGGTGTGCTGTTGGACCCCTGAGGAGCATTTGGTCTCCCTTGGCTGTTTTGTAAGCATTTGACAGGTGAAATAGTGTGGGAACTGCAGGGAGTGTTGCTTTAAAATGCTTTTTGTTGCGCTTGTCGGGATGTAGAGGTGCCTGGTGAATGCTCAATAGCTCTGTAGGAGCCACTGGTGAATGCTTTGAGCGCTGGGGGGAAAATGGCTTCCCGCGAGAGCTGTGCAGATCGTTGCTGAGGCTCCTTCTGTTGGGAAACTGTCCACATTTCATTTCCTCTGACTGCTGACTCCTGCTGTGGAGTCCAGAAACATTTTGGGGTATTGATTGATCAGTATGACATGTACTTTGCTGAACTATTAGTTTCAGTCAGTTCATAAAGTCAGTTGACCCTGACAAATATGCTATTAATCAGATACACTATTGTTTTGTTTACCAACTCTCCAAGCTCCGTCCAATCCCGTCTCGGCAGTAGAGATCCAGCAGGGCCTTTTCAATAATGGGGAGATGGTTGGGGTGAGACGTGGTGGAGTATGTGTCACCCACATTTTGATGATTGGGGCAATAGGAGGGTCAAACGGGGTCCTGAGAACCCAGAAAATATGTGGGGTGCTTCGTGCACCCCTTCGCCTTCATTCAGAGTTTTTGCCCTTATGTTACCAGGAAGGCAAGACTAGTTGAGGCAAAGAGAAATGGATAGGGAAACCAAGAAAATATTTCAAAGTAATGCAGAAGCAAACCTCAAACAGAAACCTGTTGTCACTGAAGGAAATGGCTGTTGAAGGATGATATTGGAATGTGGGTTTTACAGGAATAGCTCGAGGTTTGTTTTTAGTGATTTATAAGTAAGGCAGAGAGTGAAGTGGAGAAAGAGGAATTATTCAGAGCCAGTGCCTGGTGAGGACCATTGTTCATCCTTCCCTTTTGAGCTGAAGAAGGCAGGAGAGTTTCACACGCCACTCGCAGGCATCCTGCTGGGCAGCCCCGGAAGGGGGCTATTGCAGCCGGTAAAGAAGGCCTGGCCATAGGGATAAATTACTCTGAATGGAGGGGCCTGTGTTTGCTGTTTTCTCCCTTTTTTCTAAATGGAGCCAGAGAGGGAAGGAATTCAACCCCAACCACAGGTTGTCCGCTTCACTTCTGGAAAGGCTCTGCCTTCCTAGTCACCAATTTAACATCCCTCCACCCCTGCTGTCCTCCAAGCTCTTCACTCCCACCTCCTCTGGAATGCTCTGGGGGTTTTGTTGTCCTGTGGGCACCAGGCTATTTGTGTGTGTCTCATGAGGTTTCATAACTACAAGATGTCTTAAGTGTTTCATATGTAAATAAATAAATCTAAGATGGCTGTCATAGCATCACACTAACTAATCAAGATGCCTCAAATAGGGATGTGACAGTGACGTTTGTTATTTTTCACAAATGACCTCCCGTGTGTTGGTCAGGTGATAGACAGGGATGTCATTCTGCACTAATAAAGAAATACTGGAGGTGTCTTCATGTCTGCAAAAGTTTCAGTCACCATTTCTTGAAGGAAGTTCATGTTTTGCGTCTAACAGGCATTCAATACAGATTGAGTATCAAGCATCAGTATTTCAATCCAGTATCAGTTTGACTCCATTCTGATTCCAGTTTGGCTAAAAATTAGAAATACTTTGACAGTGTGTGGACATTTGTACAAGACAGCATGTGCTTTCTTACTTGTGTGAGTGCATATACGCTTATGTGCGCCTGTGTGTGAGCACTCCTCATAGTTAGCAGCTCATTTTAATGGCTGGCTGTTGGACTGATGGAGAAAACAGAGGGGTCAATATACCGATGCTGGCAAACTCTCACTCAGAGATCTGGAATTTACAAGCGCAGTTTTTGCCCCCAAAGCCCAAATAGTAACATCATGGAGCGTCTGGTGCCAACATGGAGGAGGTTAGAGCTGTGGAGCGGAGCCCTTCATGCTGCGTCAGTTTATAACTGCATATTACAGAGCTGGACCTTAGCGCCTGCTCTCCTCATCCTGTCAGAGCCCATAAAGTGAGTTACAGCTCGCCCACATGGAATAATCTCCTCTTATTACACTTATCCCTTCACTGCGAGTTCACATTCACAGACATGCTGCTAATACTGATCTGGCATCCAGTGCCATTCAGGAACCCTGTGTGCTCTCATTCTGCGTTTGGTGCCTTACAAACTTAGGTGAAAGTTTGTGAACATGAAAACATTATTTTCCCCACTAGTTAAATTTGTGATTGATTCAGGTGTCGTCATACATGCACATTTCACAAATTAAAGATAAAGGATGTATCGGTGCCAGTGCTGACCTCTGTAAGTGGCTGGGGTATCAAACAATTGTGGCCAATGAGGTAGATGTATTAAACATTTTGTATTGCTGATTGGACAGTTGAATGGTGTCATCAGCATCACTAAAGCTGACAGCTTTAGTGATGCTGATGAGTCAGCATGGTCAGTTCCATCTTGTTCCAAAGATTGGTTCACCAATAATTGCAGTTTATTCTAGCCAGAATCATGGAGGCTGAAATTGACTGGAAGTGTTGTAAAATACACTCCACCAAAAATGTAAGATGATGTTCATATTGATGCCATTGGTACAGTGTGCTTCATGTGGGCAATTACATGATTGAAGGGGCTTATTACACTCAGATTCTGGATTATTTATTTATTTATTTAGCTTTATTTTACCAGGTAAGTCAATTGAGAACTAATCCTGGGATTTATTGGTTCCTGTTTGTTATGATGGGACTTTCAACAAATACAATACAAAAAATGATTCTACTAAAATAAATATCCTTCTCTGACTTTAAAAGCTGTTTCTTTAAGTTATTCAGCCATCTATGCTGGCTGGCTGTACTTTCACATGATGGCTGCCACAATCCAGCTTTGTATGTTGGATGGATTTAAGTCTGTCAGTGTGCAAACCTAGAACCAGTGATCGATAAAATCCAGGGAGTGGCACTGATCTCTGGGGTTTCTGTTTCTGCAGGGATGGACCAGGCTGAAGTTTAGCAACAGTTTAATCACCATGTGATTCGTGTAGCACTTAACGACCAACTCCACTGGACTGGACCTGATCCAGACGCTAGTTACACACTCGCAGAGCAAAAATCTAAAAATTCGCCTGCAGTCCACGTGTGCTGCAGAGACATGCTGCTAGAAATAATAAAACTGTAAAACCACACACAGATTTCAGACTCCAGTAGACAGCCAATTCACTTTCACTTTCTCCTCTGTTTCAGTTATTCTGCAGTTTCATTCTACTTGGACTCTGGTTCAAGCACTTCAGTGTTATCGTTGTTTCAGCTACTTTAAATTGAGCTGAGGGAGGTCCACTGCTTTTACAAAACCACAGAAACATGGTTTTGATTTGCCTCCCCAGAACAATAGATGTTTGCAGTGGAAACAGGTCATACATTTTTCAGGCTTGCATACACCACACTCACGTTGTCACTGATCTCCAGATTCTGTTTCAGTTTTGATTCGTCATTTATTGATTTTATTTATTTGGCTTCATGCTGGAGGATGCATCATTCATTATATCACTTTAATAGACAGTTGTGCTACACGTGTTTTCAATAGACTTCTGGTGTACATATGTTTTTGTCAAGCAAATGGTAGTTGTTTAGAAGCTTTATGTGAGTCAAACTACTGTTTTTTCATTTGTAAACAAAAGTTGGAAGCTTGGACAGATCCAAAAAAGTGCCACTTCCACTGGAATTGGCCTGTCTCCAGCAACATACTTTGTAAAAGTTTTAGAGTGGATCTTTACGTAAAACGATTAGTGCAAAACTGCACAAGCATTGAAAAAAGATACAGATTCAGAATGGAAATACGAATCTGGGGATTTTAGGAATTGATACATAATCCAGTTGGAAATTAGACTCCAACTGGAAAATCAAGTCTTCCCAGGAGGTAGCGCTGATCTCTGGGCTCAGTTGAAGCTCTGACCCGTGTATCCCTGATAGAGGCCCCTGCTGGGGGGATTTTGGGGGTTAAAGTGGGGATGGTGTGTGTGTGTGTGTGTGTGTGTGTGTGTGTGTGTTTGTTGGGGGGGGCGGGGTCAAAGAGACAATCTGTGGATTTGAGTGAGTGCTCACTCAGCACATTACCCAGCGAGTCTAGTGTTCACAGCCAGAGGCAGAGCTCAGGGCTCCTCTGTGTTTACACTGCTGCCAGGCCTCACACACACACACGCACACACAATCCTATTCATACTAAAGCCAATGCATATTTGCACTGAAATGCTCAAAGTTTCACATTGAGTTGGAAATCTCCAGTGATGCTCTTTGAGCTGTAGATGCCGAAGCAAGGCTGAACCTTTTTATTCACACTTTTTATATGGAATAATATGGAACTACTACATATTGATCAGAGAATTATCCACCCTACACTGGATATCAAGTTGTAGTCAAAGCTGTCTATCCCTCCCCACATCAACCATTTCATCTCAGTAGTGTGGCATTCACACCGCTGCTCCAGCAGCCGCTGAACAAATAGACCCAACTTTCACACTCTCCCTACCCTTCCTCTCTGACTCACATGCTCTCTCACCCTTGCTTCATAAAAAAGGGAGTCAGTCCGACCTGCAGCTCTTCATCTGCTGCTTGCATCCTGTATGACGGCAGCGAATCCCTTCTTTGTGGAAAAGCATTCGTCCAGTTTCCCATTAGGTCATTAAACCCTTAAAGCCAGAGTCCCACACAGACTGAGTAGTGGTGATGGATCTTTTCTTTGATCATAATACAGAGTCCATCCTTCATTCCCATATTGCATACAGTGGGCACACACATATGTTCACATGCATGCACACACACACACACACACACACACACACACACACACACACGTTTTGAGTCCCTAAGCCACATAAGTACAGTGTGCAGGGGCCCGAGTCATTACAAAGGGCTGACAGTAGTGGAAAATGAGACGTGGGACGACCTCCTTAACCCCTTCATGACCCTGTGACCAGACACTGCAGAACACACTCACAGCAAGATTCAGGTTTCTCATAGAACTTGCAAAAAGCATAGCAATATCATTCTCATTACTCAATGATAGTGGTTGTTTTTTAGCTCGAGGAAACTTAGCTGTAAGCTAACTAATTCACCACATTGCGTCTGTGTTTAATTTCTCACGCAGTTCCGCACAAATAAATGTGACATGGCACCTAAAGCAGGAAATGTGTTGCTTTAATATGTAAAATCCTAAAACATGTGCAATGTGTTTTGTGCACTGGTAGGAACAGCGTTCTCATTCTGTTTGTCATAAAATCGTAACAAGGAAGGTAAATGATAAACAAATAGAAATTTAATTCCTTGAGGCTGCAGCTTTGTGAGTTGGAGGCTTGTTTGGTGTTGGTGAAGGTTTTCGCTCCACTGAGATGCTAGGATAAGGTTTTTGTTTATTTTGATTTTTTATTTTGTATTTTTGTTTATGTTGTTTATCTCATTTGTGGCAGATTTTTTTCACTTCCTTATGAAAAATTACTTTTTCTCATGGACAATATTACCCTTTTTTTCTTTCCTGCATGCACCCCCCCCGCCCACAGTGCCAGCCCACATGCCTGTCCAGCAGCCATCCACTCATCCCCAGCCAAGTCAGTGTTATCTTTGAACTGACTTCAGAGAGAGACTGCTGGCCGGCCGTGGATGATGGCACTGTGTGTGTGTGTGTGTGTGTGTGTACAGTATACGTTATCCAGCTCCATAGCAGCACTATCCTTTCATTTACCCCCCCCCCCGTTTGATCTCAGAGGCCTTTTATTTTTAACCTCAGCAGCAGGACGATGATACATCACTAAGCGTGTAATTATGTTGTTTTCGCTCATTTCAAGAGAACAAAGGACAGTATCCTCCCACGTGCTTCTGGGTTGCACTTAGTTAATAAGCAATGACTTGGCTGAGTGTGTCTTTGACTTTGTACATGTCTGCTGTTGTTTTGTGTGAGCATGCAGACACCGGGGTCTGTGATGAAGCCTCCGGTCAGGATAGGGAGCCAACAACACACACCCACCCTCCTGCTGTGTTGCGTCACAGGAAAGTGATTGAGCGCTGCAGCGTGATAAGACTGGAGCTTTAATGAAAGTCTGAGATGAGCAGGCACGAAAAGAGCCCTGGTGCTGAGCATTTCAAACACTCCTTCATTGTGTGTTTTTGCATGTGAGAGGGATGAGCTCGTGATGACAGACCTGTCCGGGAAGATTTTTAACAGTGCTTTAGAAGATTTAGCATTGAGGTGAACTCATAAGTCTGGTTTTCTGTTTACATACTTCAGTTTTTAAGAAAATTTCCCTCTTGGTTAAAAAAATGTGTTTATCTGCTCATACATATGTTTTTTTTCCCCAGCATGTTGTTTTTCTGAACATGTGCAACCGTGGTCACCAGTTCACCACATCAGGGCAGCCTGATCTACGGTGGGCAAATTAGTAGGTGGAGATGAGCTGATGGAGAGGTGGTGATGGTGGTGGTGGTGGGGGGGGGTGTTTGGCATCATGAAGTCAGCTCGACCCAGAGCCGTTGTAACCACAGAGAATCCAGCGAATGTCTAGTAGCAGCTTTAACACTCCCATATGTTGTATTGAGAAAAGAGGGAAGTAGCAGGGTCTTACATTCATTAAAGCTCTGCCAACTGATACTTTCTATAACAATGAATGTGTATAGGAAAAGTCCACTAACCCATTGGGAATCATCATCTCTTTGTGGATCTAATTAATGGAACAATTTCTGCATTGTTCAGTCTCCCTGCAAGCTCTGTTTTCAGACTGGTAAGTGTAGAAATCAAAGAAAGAGAGAGGAAATACCACCTCCAAATGAATGTTGCTTTGTGGCTACTTGATAGTTTGGTGTTTTTAGGGATTGCTTGCTTCCCAGTGTTAATGAACACTTGATGGGCTGTCACTGGATATTAGACGATTGGCACCAGATTAGACAAACACCTTCCCTTGTGGGCTGCTGCTTCCTGCTTTTAAACCGGAACCAACATGGTGGCTTGTTTACTTCCTGCTGTGGAACAGGAAGAAACTCTATTATAGCTCTGCGCACCTCATATCACACAAAGCTAGTCTTTTCTCATTAAATTTTGGTAGAAAATATATATATGGAATATACGATAGACGAGGCAGGAGATGAAAGTGACACAATCTGCTGTGCCGGATGGGGTCACATTGAAATTTGACAGGTTTGTTTTTCCTGATAATCCAAAGATAGCTCCTTTACACGTCTAAAACTTTTTCTTTTTTTTTTTGCATTTGTCTCACTCGTTCCAGCAAATGTTGATTTCTCCTCAGTATTACCGCATTTTGACAGCTGCATTATCTTGTATGAGTCAGATGTAGCCAGATATCAGACAACAGGTTTACTTTCAGACGTTTTAACATGTTGCAAAAGCAAGTGGAACAGAATTTTTACTATTCAGCATGAAAGCCTGAACACAGTTGCAGAGTGAATGCTGAATGGCAGTTCTTGTAGGGGAACAGCCGTCCTGTGTCAGTGATTGGTCGGCCGTCTCATTGTGTCAGTGGCTTCATACAGGGAGGGATGTGAAGGAGGATGAACATTGTTGGTTGACAGCGAGGTGGGGCGCTAGTTGTGTCCGTTCTCAGTGTGTGGCGTTCTGCGGTGCAGCTGAGTGCAGCTGGTTTGGGATGGTTCAGGCTGAACAGTTGCTGACATGCTGAGGCACAGCTGTCTCTCTGAGGCGATGCCTTTACAGCTCCACACCAGCAGTGGACGAGCGGCAGGAAAATGAGGGGCAGACAAAGGGATTGACTCATTCCCTCCGTGCTCCCGTCTCACCCCTTTGCATTGTCAGATGGCTCATTTTCCCCCTCAATTTCCCGCTTATCACTTTTTATAGAAGTGCACTCACACACTGAAAGAAAGACGCAGCTCCGACCCTCCAGGTAGTCTCCAGGGAGGTCCACGCCTAATTAACTGGCAGCCTTTTGACGTTGTTCAAAATGTGTGGCCACCCCACTCTCAGGGCTGAGTTACCATTGTGTGCTTTGGCCCACTGCTCTCTCCTCACTCGTTATTTAACGATTTAACAACAGCAAATTGTAAAATCGAGGTTGAATACCACCTGGTTAGATCTGAGACTCCCATGAGGTGATGGCTTCCGGCTCGGTTCGGTTGGTGGGCGCAGGCTTCTGACGGCAGGCTGCTGCTGTAGGCGGGTCAGGTTTAAGCACAGCGGCCGGTTTGGGTTTGTGGGATCATTTCTGTTTATCTTTTGGGGGGACCACCTGTCTTGTTCCACATCAGACATTTAGACAGTTTCAGGCAGGAACAACCAGTGGTGGATGATCGTTGGTGGTGGTCTCTGTTTTCTTTTTCTCTACTGGAGGTTCTCTCTGACTCACAGCGCACCCACTCGCCTCTAGCAGCAGCAAGTAAAGTGAGAATTTAATTGTCTGTCTGGTTTTCGGTCTCACTGTTGGTCAGAAAAGCAGCATAAACTCGGGCCTACACCACCTGTTATTGGATTGTAATGGCTGCGTTGCTCTTTTCTCACAGGGTATGAGCACTGTTGATCACCTGACTTCGGTGTACGTACAGAAATTTATTGATTTATGCACAACAGCTTGACTGTCACTCGATAGGTTGGATCTCAAGTTGAGCTTCTGTTACCTGCTGATGAGACATATAGAGATGGGAGGCAACTGTAGGACAGAAGCTCCCACAAAACATTTTGTGTTTAGAACAACTTAAATGGTTTTATATACTTCTATACTACTGTTTATCTGTACGTCAACCACCTGTTTTCAGTTTTTTATAACTCAAGTTTTTATTTGGTGCATGACAATCAATGTGGTGTAATTATATTGGCTTTTTATACACGAAGAAAAGAAAAAAGTATTACTAATACAATGCTACACACATACAGATATAAATGTAAACACATACAGACATGCATGTATGTACACTAAAGTTTAAATTTAAATAGTTAAATAGGTGCAGTACAATACAATGAAATAAAATAAAGTATCAGAGGGATACTACATTACTATATTACAAGGTGTATGGGGAAGTTCTAAATAAATAATTAAAAATAGAGATAAAATAAATAACCTTTTTTTTATAAAATTCATCTGAGGATGAATAAATAAGAATAAATACATAGATGGGCCTAATGCATATAATAAATAACTACATACATAAATAAATATTTATAATAATTTATAGTATTATAATTTATAGATGCGTAAATACTAGGGCTGGGCAACGATTCAGATTTTCCCGATCGATTCGATATTTCAAGGTTCTGATTTGATTTGATCCAATCCGATTCGATATTGATTCAGTCAGGGATATTTCAGTTAAAATAAATGCTCCGTTATTTTCTGTGCATGTTGAGAGTTTGCTGGTAACTTAGGTGCCAATACATGCTCCAGGCTGGTTTGTTTGAGCCGTGCCGAGTCTGCTGACTGTGTTACCGGGTGATGTCTCGTCAAATGGTTGCGAAGATTTGTCGTATTGCCGCTGTATTTTATCTTCCCGTTGCATATTTTGCATACTACTTGTTTTTTGTCCAACTCGTTATTTTCTTCCAACTTCTTAAATGCATCCAAACATCAGCTTTTAAACTTGTCGGTGGTGCCTGGAGAGGTGGACTCGCTTCTGCCATGTTTGTTTGACTGCTGGCAGTAACATCTCACGAGATCTTGTTCCTTGGAAAGCAGCACTAAACGCTGATCACTTCATCTTTGGTTTCGGCAGACCAGCTATGCAGACTAGACGTACATGTATGGCGATTGATGCCCTCACGCGAGACTGGCAGGCGGGTTTATACTTCAGGCTGCTTCTCCGCGCGCCCAATGAAGAAAAAAATACGCAAGTTAAAAAAAATCAATCTTTGGATTTTATGAATCAATTATCAACCTTTTAAATAGAGATCGGATAAAACTGATTTGAATTGATTTTTTTAACCCAGCCCTAATTAATTACAGTAAAATAGATCAGCTGTCATCCCTCTGATTGGTAGTAATAGTAATATAGGACCAGAATGGCTCCCACGTTGGGACTGTAGTTCCATTGCTATTGTTAACCTTATAAAGAACACATTTGTACAAGGCAGTCTTAATCATCAAATTGACCCACTCTTTAAATTGTGTGGTTGTGGGGGTTTTCCAGTATTTCAGGCTGATCAGCAGGTCCTGAGACCCCAACCATGATAACAGAGAATTCCCTTATCTTTCCTTTATCACCCAGTAAACATAACCTTGGGCAGATCGCTTAGACTACGTAGGACAGCCATCCAGAAGCGTTTGATAATAGGACGTTCCCACAAACAGTGTATTAGTGTTCCCTTATCATTTTGACATTTCCAACACAGTGGGCTATTCATAAGGCCTCATCCGTTCAGTTTCACAGGGGTCCAACAATATCTGTGTATCTGTGTCAGTTTACCTTTACATTCCCTGATAAGTTTTCCA
The DNA here is from genome assembly GCA_029721515.1 of Synanceia verrucosa. Lineage (NCBI taxonomy): Eukaryota > Metazoa > Chordata > Actinopteri > Perciformes > Synanceiidae > Synanceia > Synanceia verrucosa. Next base: position 27,236,947 of record CM056549.1, read on the forward strand.
CACAACTTATTTTTGTACATTCGTCATTCCCTATAACAGCCCCAGTGTCTTTTTCCCATAAAATCGTCAGACTTTTGAGATTACTACCAAGTATGGTGTTAATTCTTCTATAAAGTGCTGAAGCTTTGTGACGATGTGGCTATGCCAGATATTGCAGAATTATTATCTTCGATTTGCCAATGTAATAATGTGACACAGTTCCTTATCTGAAGGTATTTCCAAAATGTTCTTTTCCTTTAGGTTATATTTGTTTAATGCAGCATCATATGACATTAATGATCTCATACAAATTATCCAGTGTTGTTATTCCATGGTTGTACCAGCTCTTCCAATAAATTGTTTTTTTACCAATCACCTTTTTTTCTAATCAACAGAGTAGAGAACTAAAAGTTGTATTCCTGCTACAATTAAAATATTTTTTCATCAATAATTCATTTTAATAAAGCTGTTCTCTTTTCTTTCATACAACTCATGGTTTTCAGAATATAAGGGGCTATCGTCTTACATTCAGACTCATCTTTTTCTTATAATCCTTGCAACAGCACACGCCCTAAAAGCAGTGGCACAGAGTAAACAGAGCATTGTTTATCTTTGTTGTTGGATAGTTGCAGCCATTTGTTTGGCCAGGACTGTGTCAAACTGATTCACTGATGAAAATGTTGCCCAAGAGATGCCCACTTCTAGATTTAGACCAATATCTACCCTGAATTAACACCACTGACGGTTCCTGTGACACCTTAATGACACATTCTCTTCACAGCAAGCCTTTTATTGTGACAGTCAGAAGACGTGTGATAATATTCAGAAAAGCTCTACTGTTTTTCGGCAGCACTTTATACCTTGTGTTTCTCAACTCAGATTTTTGGGCTGTTTTTTTTTTTTACGAATTATCAGTGTGGGACTGTGCTCCTTACCGGTAACTAGCTGACATCGTGCAGATTCCAGTGCAGGTTTGCATGAACAGTAATTTGTGACAACTTACATCCCAGTTAACTCTATCTCAAGCATGTTTTCTATTGTCCCCTGAACATTGTTAGTCTCAAGTCTGTGTGGTACTGAAGTTCTGGTTCTCATGGCTTCTCATGACATCTCTGGTTACAAGTCTGTGAACTAATGTTTGCATAAAACTAAAATCTCAGGACATACTGAATGAGTCAGCAAGTGAAAATGGATAAAATCTTCTGTCACATCATACATTTTCTGCAAAGTAGTTATAGAAAGCATTTAATTGCAACACTGCTCACAATACAAACAGAAATGGTACACCAACATTTCTACTTGTTGACATATTTTTCTTGTATATCATCACATCGGCCGCTCCCGTTCTCAGACATGGTAAACACACGTGCATGTGCAGTGTGTGGATGGTGGTTTGTTCAGATCTGGTCGGGCCCAGCGGCCTGTTTGACAAATGAATGGCCTGTGATGTGGTTTCATATTGACACAACTTCTGCTCCAGCTCGCAGACTCTAATTTAGCTCGGTGCAAACCCGCACATGTATATTCTTAAAGTTACAAATCCAGCACAGCTCACAACACTGCAGTATGCGTTGCACTATTGCATTATCAGGACTCCAAGTTGGAGACCGCTCAAGAAAAATCAGGCAGATAACTTTACCGACAAGAAGACTCACATGATGCCATCCCTGTTCTTGAAGTGAGGATAAGGGTGAGAGAGGAGAAAGAAGGGAAACAGGTGAAGGGAGAAGTGTGAAGAGGGGATGGTAGAAAGACAAGAATAAGGAGCGGGAAATGTAAAGAGGCCTTTAATTTAGTGGTGTGGGAGGGATCTGAGGGTTACTGAGCTCTATCTGCCAAGCCCTCCTGGGTTGACTGATGCCTTTGTGAGGAGGCCAGGAACCACACACACACACACACACACACACACATGCGTTCCAAGAAACTCTGGGTTTGTTGCGCCAGGCCGATTCCAGCAAAACAGACACACATACACACACAGATGGTCATTAATGGACTTCAAAGTGAGAGCAAAATGGGAAGCCTTTATTTATTTCCTCCTCCTGTATGTGACTTGCTGTGATTTGCCTGAAAATGTGGTGACTGCGGTGTTTTTTTTCTCTCCCGTAAATGGAAAGCAGAGCAGAGTGTACAGACCGTATGTACTATATAGTACACTGCCTGGCCAAAAAAAAAGTCGCCACCAAAAAAAGGTCACACACTCTAATATTTCGTTGGACCACCTTTAGCTTTGATTACGCGCTGTGGCATTGTTTTGATAAGCTTCTGCAATGTCACAAGATTTATTTCCATCCAGTGCTGCATTCATTTTTCACCAAGATCTTGCATTGATGATGGTAGAGTCAAACCCTTCTCCAGCACATCCCCGAGATTCTCAATGAGGTCAAGGTCTGGACTCTGTGGTGAAAATGATGTCTCATGCTCCCTGAACCACTCTTTCACTATTTGAGCTCGATGAATCCTGACATTGTCATCTTGGAATATGCCCGTGCCATCAGGAAAGAAAAAATCCATTTATGGAATAACCTGGTCATTCAGTATATTCAGGTAGTCAGCTGACCTCATTCTTTGAGCACATATTGTTGCTGAACCTGCAGTAATTATCCTATAGGAGGCTCGTACCTATTTGCTTAGTCAAATCCAGGTGGCGACTTTTTTTTTTGGGCCAGGCAGTGTATGTAACCTATGTGTTGGATGGTGTATTTTAGGATGCTGCATTCTTCTGAGTATATATGCACACTGTCAGCAAAATGGGCCATAATAAAGGGCCAGTAAGCAAAGTGTGGGGCTAGATAAGAGAATTGTTATGGATTTTTTTTTTGTTCATTTGTTATATCAGGTTGCAAGAGAGAGAGAGGTTGAAAATGTTTCAGAGGTTCATAATTTTCACTCTGACTGAAGCTCCTGCTGTTTGCAGAAGTCCTTATGTGACCTGAGAGTCCAAAGGTCAGGGCAGTTAAAGCCCTTTCTTTTTTTGGATGGCTGTAACAGGACAGGAAAGCAAGACAGACCTAAGACCCATCTTTGTTTTTTCTTAGGATTTACTGAATTTACTTCTTAAGGCCTCTATGAAGAGAGGTAATGAGTGAGTCTTTCTATCTGCTCACAACACATGGATAATGTAACAAATAGACGTTGCTTTGTTTGTGCAAGTCCAGTGTGTGATTACACATCAGGGAAATATTCCCATAGAAGCAAACTTGAACTAAAATACTTGACAACGTTGCACCTCGGAAATAGCCGACCACCATAACCAAACTCTATGGACTCCACTCAAGCTCTGCTCTGTCTAGCTTTGTTTGAAGACGTGCTGACTTAACGGCTAGGCAAAGTTTGTTATTTGGTGACTTCACCACGTTACGGCAGAAAAGGCGGGACTTCAAGCAAGCCGCAGCAGTGACTCAGTGGGGGAAGAGGAAATCATTTTGGCTTTATAACTTTGTCAATCTTTTACATGCACAAAAAACTATATACCATGCTGAAGGCAATGGACAAAGCACAAAAACGCTCACAGAGCATCTCAGTTGGGAAAATTCACATTCGCTCGTGCAAATTAACACATTTATAAAACTTCCTGAACCTGAGGGGCTGAAACTGCCTGAGGCTACACACACAGCACACATGGTCATAATACTGTGTCTCTGTGACACATACAACACACATGTTTATGCTCTGACAGAGGAGATTCACGTAATGAAAGCCATTCATATCAAGATAGGGGATGTTTATTACCCGCAGAAGGTTTGTGAAGTCTCATTTCTACGTGGTGACATAGTGGTTGTATGGAGTGTATTATACTGTAGTTCACAGTACGCAGCCTGTTGGAGCAGTGACAGAGAAGCTGCATGGCATAAAAATACAGCCAATGCTAAAAGAAAGACAAGCAGCACATGGATGTAGCTGAGAACAGCAGGAACCAAGAACTGGAAGAAGTTTATTTTTTTATGTGCATAGAGTCCCAAGACAGGTGGATTTTACTGCTTCAGCATAAATCAGATAAATCACATTAGAGTCCACTAAACAGATGTTTGCACACATGGCTGTGGTTTTCTGAAACTTCTGTCCTACATACAGAGGGTTATGTAGGTGTTACATGAGGGTTATGTTGGTGTTACATGAGCTCTCCCAGCTTGTAAAGCAGACAGGAGTTCCTGCTTCCATAGAAGTAATGTTGTGAACTGCTGTAGATGGAGACGTCCACAAAATGCATTTTAGACACCCCACAAAAATGTTTTTGTGTATGTTATACTTACTTTCAGAGGTTTACCCTGCAGTGATGGTAACATTTCCACTTCTGACCATGAACTGAAGCCATTGTATCCATACATTGCAGCCCACCTGTGAGCTAAAAATACATTTTTTTTCAATGGAGTCTGGAGGCTGTGGTGAGGGCCTAAGTGACGCCTTAACCCAGTATTGATTAGGTGTATAAAATATGTTTTGCTCCTGTGCCCGTCAACAGCAGTACATCACTTTGGTTCTGAACACCTGTCTGTTTTGCACATTAAATACTGTTACTCTCAGTCAGTGAATGGTGGGAAAATGAGCCAAATACATGGAACTTAGAGAATCACTTCTTGCTTGTGTAATTTACAGTAACTAATATGAACATGAACATGAGCGACCAGCTTCAACCCTCTCTTCCTCTTTGTGTGCAGGCGTCCAGAGCAGCGCTGAGTGTTCGTGTGGAAGAAACCACTTCACCTGTGCGGTCAGTGCATTCGGGGAGTGTACCTGCATCCCGGCCCAGTGGCAGTGTGACGGAGATAACGACTGCGGGGACCATAGCGATGAGGACGGATGCAGTGAGTTCACAATCCTCGTCTTTTCACGCTGTCTTCCTCTCATTTTCTCTTTGTTTCTGTCTCACTCTGATGAACCCTAAGGTTTGACTGATTTGGTCCAATTTGAAACTTGACCAAACAGAATCACACAGGCTTGTTTACTGGCTTTGGTGTGATTGCTTGTTCCATGTGTCTGCTCATGGTTTACTTGGTCTCTGTTGAAACTGATGACTACCCAAAGGGGGGCCGGGAAATTGGACAGAGACTTTTGTCTTTCTAAAAAGATTGTAATCTAAACTTTAGTCTCTGATTTCATAACATTTGTCAGAACTCATTAGAGAACCAAATGTGTTATTTCTCTTCTATTTATCATTAAGGTTACTGAATGTTACAACATTATAAATTTTCTTGACTAATGTAAACATGTTTCTTTAGAAAAAAAAATAGAAAATACATTGTGTAAGATTTTTGTCTAAAAAAGAAGTTTTACAATCTTTAAAAATAAGTGTCTGATCAAAAATAAATACACATCTGACCAGGTTATGATTAATATATTAAAGATGTTCTGTAATCTCAAATATGAATATATAAAAAATGAAGTTGCTGGTTAAACCAGCTTTACATATAGAACACACCAGCACTTCTTAGCTGAATTTAATGCGTTAAATTCCCACCACTCATCCAAGGCTCTGGCTGTGTTTGGCAGCGCTCTGCTGCAAATTTGTGCATGACTTCTGAATTTTGCTGGAAAGGTACAAGCGTGCTCAGGCAGAGTTTTCCTGCATAAATAGTCCAGAATAGTAAGAGAAAAAAATATAAGTGGGCCCATATGGATCCTATCATCACCCAGTGAAACAGTAAATGGGTCATCGGTCCAGGCGGGGTAGTATTTCTGATGCAGCGGCCGAGCGAGGCGCTCTGCGTGGCGTATGCCCCGTGCACAATAATGCTTGAGTGACTTCTGGCACTGGACAGCGTTTGGCCGGAGGGAAGTCTTGGCAGCAACTGAACCAGACAGGAGTGCTTTCCTGCAGAGCACGTCAGGTTGTCAAGTGGAGGAGATCTCCGCTGCTCCTCTCTTACACTTAGAATATGAAACGTCAATGTGAGAGGTGTTTTTTTTCCCCCCTTTTTTCCTCCTCACTCATAGAGCAGAAAAGCAGATGCTGTCCCTTTTTTGTTTGACACGTCCTAAGCCTCTGAGAGGTGTGCAGTTCTGTTTGTGTGTGTTGAAGCTCTAAATCCATCTGTCTTCCTATGTCACATTAAGCTAGTTAGAGGCAGGGAGAGGGGATGCTAAGTGTTATTGATCTCTGGCCAGTTAAATGTTCAGTATAGCCTGATCGCCACGCATCGATTGCCTCTGTGTTACTTATTTAAGTAGACACATGGAAGCAGCTGACAGATATCAGAGCGTCCAGCTGGACCTTCCTAATCCATTAGTACTGTCTGATCGATCCACAGTGGGATGTTCGTCCTCTTGGACTCACTCCAGTCAATCGTAACCACAGAGCTCATATCACAGAGATTCATGTTGCTGTTAGGTCTGGACATAACAGTATTTTTATGTTTTTCTGTGAAATGATGGATACTTTTACCTAATCAAGCCTCTGAAAATCATTCCAATTAAATCATCCCTGAAGAAAAAATGTCTTTTAAAACATTTTGAACTTCTTGAGATGAAGCGTAATCCAACACAATGTTTTTGCACTCTGTGATGAGGGCCACACATGCCAAAAGGTTTCATAGACTTAATAATGTAATGCTCAATCACCTATTGATACAGTGTAAAACACCCTTGTACCTCCAAAGATCAGGCCTCAGTAAATCCTGCAGAGAGAGGTCAGATTTGAATAGTTAGAACTATTTGTTTCTCTTAGATAAGGTAACTATGTAAATACCATGTTTGCTTTTTGAAACTGAATGAAATCCTGTGTGTGTGTGTGTGTGTGTTTGCACGGTGTGTTTGCAAAGTCGAGGCCCACGTGACTCAGCTCCTATTACACTGATTGTCCAGGTCGTTAAACGGTGGAGTGAAATTTTATGATTATCTTTCAAATGCAGCAGTGAATTGAATTTATGGAGGCCTGTGTTGTGGTGCACAGTGGAGAGGGACTTTGAGAATGCAGAATCACAATGAGCACACAGATAAAACCAGGCACATCTCAACACTGGAGCATTTCAGCAGAATCTCAGCAGTGTCGTTCGTGGCATCCAGACTTTGTTTGAATGTTAATGTAGTTACCATTTACACGCATTTAGCGATTTCTAGAGAAAGTGCAATTGTTCTGAATCACAATGGAAGAATGTGTGTGTTTGTGAAACTCAGGAGAAAAGGAGCCAGAGACAAAGTTGCCCACTGTGAAGCTATCCGTGTAAACCTCTGATCTAATTACGACGTGGGAATCATGTGAAATTTTGTAGCGCAGATGTGGCCGCTTTGTGGGCGCTGTGCTTGTGTTGCGCACAATCCCCCCTCCGTATAAAGTTTCATAGCTGCACTGAGACTGAAGATGGAGTGGAGAAGTATCGATGAGGTACTGAGGAGAACATGCATGTGGTAGTGGTGTTGTGAATGTCAGTGTAGGAACTCCATCAGCCTTCTCTAACTCGTGTGTTTGTAGTGGACCACACTGGGTGGGTATAAGGGGTGGGGTGATCATAAATCTACCCTTTTAAACACACACATAAAGGAAGGAAGGAACTTAAAGGAGCAGCGTGTAGCACATCCGGGGATCTTTTATTAGTTTTCTTGTGGGCTACATGCCGCCAAATCCTACACACTGCACCTTTAAAGACAGCTTGAGAAATTAAATAATAGTCTCTTACAAACTAATTCCTCTCAACCATCTTGTAAACCACTAGAAGTGAGTGCCCTCAAAATTAATGAGGAGGCTGCCTTTCCCTCCACACAGTACTGACCTCTGTTTAAACAAAGCCTTTAAATCTAAAGAAACTTACGTTAGATTAATTTTCATCTGTAAATTTTCCGACTGAAGATGATACCGATATCTGTGTGCATGTCACAGGGTCGCACATCTCAAGGACAGGACACTAATTAGTCCTGATGCAATTTAATGTAGGCATAACTCACAGACGTTTCATCAAATTAATAACACTCTTTTTCATACTCAGCTCTGGGTGGTAAAGAGAGAGAATAACACGTCGTATCATTCCTGGCCAAAACTATGAGAGAGACTCTGACATGAAGCACTGCTCTACGGCAGGAATTTACTGTATGTTTATGCTCTTGGCAGTCAGCTCCACGTCCACATAAACCCTCATATTAGGAGAAGCAAGGTTGCCGCGCCGCCTTTGTTAGTCAGGTTCCCATGGTCGCCACAGTGTTGGTTGTGTTGAAGGCTGAAGTTGAAGTGGACAGCGACTGACAGAAAAGAAATCAAAAAGACAAAACGATGTCTCACTGCTCTCTACACCCTCCACTCTGCCTCGCCGAAGCTCTTCAATCAGAGATTTGTATTATAAGTATGAAGAAAAAATACAAAGATAACATTCTTTTTTTTTTTTTTACAGTGGCTCCGTAAAGCTGCGGTAGCCGTATAAACACAAAGCACTTGTTAACACTGGATAGATAACTGTGGTTGCACAGTATCTTTCAAATCAAAATGTATAATAATTAATCCACTGTTCCCATTCAGACTTCTTTTCTCATGTTGATTTACAGCTTGTCTTTTATTACATATTTTTGGCCATGTTTTTCTTATGTTAATTCAATTTCAATTAAGTTCCAAATGATAGCCAAATTTCACAGGAAACAATTTTCCCCTTTTAATAACATGGTTGACATTTTTGTAGTTTTTGCAATCAGTTCTGCAGTTCCTTTGTTTTTGTATTTGCAGTCAGTCACTGTGCACCCAGTACACTATTTACCTTAGGATGGGGCCAAACTCCGTAGATCAGGGATCACTGACCTTTTTGAAACTGAGGACTACTTCAAGAGACCTGAGCAATACGAAGGGCCACTTGTTTGATACAAACTTCCTGAATAACGTCAATAATATTATCTCCTAATCATTATAAATATCGAATATATGTGCTGAGACGGTGGTGGAAAATGCTGCTTTGTGTGACTTTTTCAACGGAATTTTGAAAGACAGGCTGCTGCTTGTACAAAGCTGCCTGTATTTTCTGTCCATAGTTTGCTGACAGTTGGGTAGTTTGTTACATTTGACACCGAAGTGTCTCTCCACGATGCCTGCTGTAGATGCTCCGACAGGGTCTAATTGAGTCTGACTTATGTTTTTGTCTTCTCTCACATCTTATCTGGTTCTCTCACTTTTCTCCTCCCAGTTCAAGGCAATACATTCATGTAACAACACAGTAAGCACAGCAGATAAGAGGTGATAACCTTGGAAGTCTTATACATCTTGTTATTTCACCAAGCATCGCCTCCCACCATCACTTCCTCCTCCCTCGTTATTTCAGCTCATCCTTCAGGTTATTTCTCTCTCTGCATTCCTCTTACATTGAAGAAAGAGGACGCAAGCACGCACACACACGCGCACACATGCACACACATACGCACACACGCATGGGCACACTGGAGTCCTGATGAGTTTGAAAGCAGCTGAGGTTGTGAAAGAGTAAATGCTTTGGGCCAGAGTGAGGAGATGGATGTGAGGGACTGTGCGTGTGTGTGTGTGTGCGTGTGTGTGTGTGTGTGTGTGTGAAATGGAGGAGGAGACTCTCTGTTGTGTGCTGTGATTGAAAGTGCTGCATGAGGTTTGGCTTCCTACGCTGTCAGCTCACACGAGTCTGTGATGTTTGGGAAATGGGAGTGTACTTTAAACTCAAATACAAAACACACACACACACACACACACACACAAACATTTATAAGGAGGAGATCTGTGAGGTATATCAGGGCCTCCTAGTGGTGGTATATTTACCATTTTTATGAAACGAATCTATTTGAATGATGCTGAGGTTTAAAAAAAAAAAAAAAAAAAAAGTTTTGTCTATAACGTGTTGAAATACAAGAAACACCCAATCGTTCACCATTTCTGAAAAAGAAACTAGACAAATCTGCTTTTGTTGTCAGTTGCTTAGCAACAGTATTACTGCAATTTAAAATAGCCTAACACCAAACATAGTGTGAACTTGACATCTCATTTGGAGATCATCAGTGTTAAAATAAATGTTTTTTAAGTCATTTAAAGTCATTCAAAATTGAAAAGACTCATCTGCTTTGTATTTGCTTTTCCTCAATGCCACAATGTACCGACTGTACAGAATCCTTTATTTTTCTTTAATTTTATTTAAGTCAGTTGAGAACTAATTTTCACTTATAATGACGATCTGGGTGAAGAGAAAACACAGATAGCTTGATAATAAAAAATAAAAGGATTTAAAAAAAAAAAACAAAAAACAAACCTTCAAACCTTGATCGTGTCATAGAGATGTTTTTTTTTTTTTTCAACAGTGACCGCAGTGTCCTTCCTCTAAAAATCCAACTCAGATTCTCACAAGGACACTGATACAAAGCCACACACACACACATCAACCACCAAAATATAAGAAGTAGCCCCTCCATCCTTTAATCTACTGCTCTCTGCAGTCTTAGCCAATCAGAGAGTAGGAGAGACTGCGGGAGTTCGGCTGATCCGAGAGCAGGAGCAGAGAAGATTAGGACCCCATTCCTTCCTTTTCTATGTGTCAATTTCTCTCTCCATCCCTTCATCTTTTCCTCCCTTCATACCTCCCTCTGTCTCTGCGTGCTTCTTCTCTCAGCCGCCTGACCACAGGAAACCTGTGAACCCACCTCACTTCTCTTTTTACCGGAGGCTTTCTCATTTATTTCCTCACTATGTGGTTGAGTTCTTTCCTCCACTTTAGTTTGTCCCTCTTTCCCTCTTTCTGTGGCTGGATTGGACACATTAACATAATCTTCCTCCTCTCTTTTCTCCCTTCTGTCCTCTCCTCCACATCCTTCCTAAATATTTACTCCCTGCTCAGTAAATGAGGAGAGCACACACTTGTTCACACAAAAGAGGACATGATCGGCGCAGAGAACAGGACAGAAATAAGAAGAGGCAAAGAGCTCGTTGGTCCAGGCCTGGTTACCTCTTAGTAAATGTTGTGTAGGCTTGTTTGCACAGGTTTGTTTTTTTTTTTTGTGTGAAATGTGTGCATGCTGTCCTTGATCACACTTGCATTATGCACGTTTTTGTTAACAGAGCCTAAAAATCCATTTCATTAATTAATTATTGGTTATTTTGTTTTATTTATTTAGTTAGGGTATTTCCTATATTTTTCTTTTTCCTATATTTCCTTTTGCCAATGCCTGAATATTCTTAAGAATTAAATCTCCATTGCTCTTTGAAAGGGTGCAGGTATTTTCAGCTGTTATATTATTATCTAAGTGGCATAAAATGATCTTACAAGTATTTTTGGGACTATGTATTGTTCAACAAAAGTAGTTATTAAATATGTAATGACTGAGTCCCATGTTCTTTTACACTGTGATTTTGTGGACGTTTGCGCTGAACAATTAAGTTCACTTTCTAAGTATGTTGTTAGTTTTAATGATCTTGATGATACAAATAAATCATGTGTAATTTGAGCTGGTAAACTTTCATTAATGAATGTGCCAAAGCCTGCCACCTCATCCTTAAAAAAAGATAAAACAACTGTTTTTTTTTGTTTTTTTTGTGTCTCAAAACTCTTTTCCCCAACATTTTTAATTTTGTTAAGGGGCCCAATTTCTATTGATTATTTTACTGTTATATATTCCCTCTGTACCTTTATGTATTGTTAATGTGTCGTAGACTGACACCGAAATAAATCTTATACTCTACTCTCTATCTAAAATTTAAAGTATAGCCCAATGAATAGTTTTAAAAATTCTATGGATTCAACAGAAAAAAGTTTATTCTTTTGTACTATGACTCTGAAAACACTCAGTAGCTCACATGAAAGAAGAGACTCTATTTCTCTATTTCATCATGAAAAACCTTGTTCCATTCTTATTTCATCTGGAGGAGAGTGGAGACCACTTTCACCAAAATTAGCACTTTTTTCTCCACATTTCTGTCTGGTTTTATGCTTTATGCTCCGACTACAACTCCCAGAAGCCTCACTCTCAAGCTGTGTGAGAGCACCCTTTTGTGCCAGCTGCCAAAAAAACGAAATCCAATTAGGGCTGGAATTAAAAAAAAATCCAATTCAATCGTTTTTAATCGATCTCCATTTAAATGGTTGATAATCGATTCATAAAATCCAAAGATCGATCTTTTAACTTGCATATTTTTTTCTTCATTGGATGTGCGGAGAAGCAGCCTGAAGTATAAACCCGCCTGCCAGTCTCGCATGAGGGCATCAATCACCATACATACGTCTAGTCTGCACACCGCTTTCCAAGGAACAAGATCTCGTGAGGTGTTACTGCCAGCAGTCACACAAACATGGCGGAAGCGAGTCCACCTCTCCAGGCACTGCTAACGAGTTTAAAAGCCCTAACGCCAATGGCACTCAACTTTGTATTTTTAGACACCTAAATACACCTTTGGCACTCAACGAGTTAAAAAAATCAAGATGGAGAACACTGATTGGTGTGTACATGTGGAAGTATTTCTTTTTTATCAGAAATTGACCCAGATTTGCTTATTGCAAGGTTTATGATACAAATGTGTTTCATCTGTCAAACACGTTTGTCTGACCACTTACTGCAGTCTTCCTTTCTTCTCTGCTTTGGTGTCAGCTGTGCATAGTCACTTGTTGATTGTCTCTGAATGTTGGTCTAGATTTTGAAATCAGGGCTTAGCTGCAGCTAAAATGGTTCTGTATATGCCATCTTGTTGTCTCTATTGTCATCTATTATCACAATTTGGATTTCTTTCCTTGAGGGAACAATTTGTAGACAACACCCCGGACTCTGAGAAGTTGTGGTAGGCACTCGGCACTGCGTTTGACATTATATGGCCTAATTAATTAATTTATTAATTGGAAAATAATGATTAATAGTTGTATGTGTCACAGCCCTAACCCAAATGATGGTCAAATTGTAAGATAGCAAGTAAAACGTATTGCATGATTTTATTTATTTGTGTAGCCCAGTATCACAAATATTGATGATTGTTGCTTGGCAAGTTATCATTACATGATACGAAACATCCATAATCACAGAGCAAAGTGCAATGCTAATTATGAGGATTTAATCAAATCGTAATTTCTTCCTGTACACTTAAAAATATGAAGTGTGACAGCCATGTTTGGATCTATTATATTTTCTATTTTTTAGTTCCAGGATATTGCATGGATTGTCCCCAGTCTTTTTTCACATTCTGCCTCTTCCCTCCTCTCAAACAGCTTCCTTTTGGTGCTAACCAGTTTTTAAGCCCTCTCATTGATTAATATTATCCTGTCCGTGCAAACTACTCATCCTCGGCCAGTAAATGGTCTTGTAATGTCATCATTAGACCTTATCAGAGTATTGCCTGTCATTTGTGATGAAAGTGTATGGGTTGAATGGATGATGGTACTTGACTGTTCCTCTTGTGTTAAGCCCTCAGCAGAGATTTGTCATGGCAACAAGCAAATGCTTCTGCAGTAATCTTGATGGACAGTAACATGTCTTGTGACGATGTCAGTTCATTCAGCACGAGTAGAGGGATCCACTCGTGTGATGAAGAAGTAAAAAATGGATCAACAGTGTTTGTTGCAGGTATTGGGTTTGACTATAATAAACAATGACTAATGAGGTGATAAAGATTGATGTCAAAAAGCTGGTAAATATAATCCTGCAGTAAATTTTTGATGGGAGAGTGGCGATGTGGTAGCGAGGCTGTCGGGGTGGAGGACGGTGGAGAGAGCCCAGTGTGCAGACCACCACCAGACACGTTGCCAAGAAAAACTGTGCTGGCAGCACCACTCCACTCTGAAATATGCACTGGCTGAAGACCAGAGCTGACTTGAATCAGATAAGCTACCTTATGAGAGGCACATAGAGAGCGAGCAGAGCCTGAGAGGGGATTAGTTTGAACTGGAGAGTGATGTTGTGGCGGGACAAGAGACTTTTTAATTCTGAAAAATAACCCCTCTTAAAGGCATATTCCAGTATTTTACACTTTAAGCCCTCTTTCTAGGTTGCCTAGGATGGAAAAGAGTGGTTGACGCTGAAATTTTGAAGATTGGTCCTGTCTCAGGTATTTGGCTTGTTTAGAATCGGCTGTCCAAAACAACCCCTAAACATTTGTTTTAAAAAATGTTTTTAAAAAACTCACCCAGTGGTCACTGGTGTTTGCTGATAGCAAATATTGACACAAGTACAGCTTCTGTTGTGTTTTATTAGTCATTTTAATCCCATTGATTCCTGTAGGAAGACTGAATGTTGATATTACTCCGCCATTACTCCTGCCCGTGCAAAACTACTCATCCTTGGCCAGTAAATGGACTTGTAATGTCATCATTAGACCTTTTCAGAGTATGAGAGATTTAAATTTGGAACAGAAAAAAAACATATTGTGATGTGACAGCACACCAAGGGACTTCCTCCAGGTTAAGGTTGTTTAACAAGACAACTTTGATATTAAAAAAAACATATGGAACACACAATGCAGTATTTTTGTACATAAATTGCTCACTCTTGGGATTTTGTAATGTATCATTTGTGAGACGTGTTTTTCCATCTCTGGCAGTAACACAGTTTACCTTGAACTGCTGCAGCAGAGCTCAGTTATGCAGGTGTGTGTTTGTCTGTGTGTAGCTGCCTCTCTGTGTCAAACACTGAGTCCGAATAATGAAAACAGACGCGGACCACCAGTGTGAATAAATGTTTCCAGCGGAGACGACAGTAATCTGGAGGTGAACCGACCTCTTTTGGACTGAAAGAGAAAACCTTTATTAAAGCTCCTTGGATGAAATATTCTTGCTAGACTTTTTCAGACTCTCTGGGGTCCACATCTGCTTTTCAGTCTGACACAGTGTCCTCTCTCTCTCTCTCTCTCTCTCTCTCTCTCTCTCTACTGTCCATCCTCCCATCCGTTGAGCCAATGTGATAAGCGGTGTTTAGGCAGATATATTGGTCCCATTAGAGCCACTTGATTCAGCTGCTCTACAATAAAGGGGAGGCCATTAACTGTGCTGCTCAAGGCCACTTAAATACGCACACATACATCTTCCTAAAGACATGGGACACACACACACACACACACACACACAGTAAGTAAGTAAGTCAGACATGCACATTCTTACTTCCAGACAAGGCCAATAAGCATGCAAAATCAATTTGATGTTATAAAAAAAGAAAAAAAGATGTTTATTTTGGGACAGATATAAAACACTAAAGTTTACAATACAAAAAAGAGAAACCTCAGTCAGTAGAAGAGCGTCTGGTAACTAAATCAACAGCTTAGTTTTCTCCACGTCCTCTTTGTTTTTTTTTTGTTTTTGTTTTTTTTAGTTGTTGTTTATTGACAACTTTAATGATCAGCGGTTTGTTACAGCAGAAAACATTAACTTTGTTGAAATTAAAATCCATTTAAACAAATAACTGACAGATTTTTTTTTTATTTAAGTTTTTTAATACAACCAGTGTTAAAGAATTTATTACTAAATTGTATGTTTTCTTACATGCCTCTAGGGATACCTATGCAGATAACTGTACACCTCATTAAAATGAAGGTAAATGAAGTAAAATTTGCTGACAGCATGAACATTAAAGTACTAGCTTTGCTGGGTTGTGTGAGGTACTTCTCCACAGTCAGTATATTACCTGCAGTAATATACTGATGGCCAACAAGACAGACAGCAGAAGCAGCAACTGAACAGGTTTTAGCCTCCTTAAAAAGTTTCATTGATACTCGATATTTTGAATATTTTCAAAATATTTGACGCCTTGACGTCAGATAGGCCTTTCTGGCAGGGAGCTGACCAGTTATATCCATCTGTATATTCTTCAAAGCTGCCAAATTCCATTGACAAAAACAGTCATTTTAACTGGCAGAGCATAGGTATAGCTGCTGACCCACAGTCACCTTGGTCACTTGGTTTATTTGTGTTATTGTTAAAACACTTTAAAACACCAGAGTCATATAATATCAACAGACAACTGTAACTGCAACAGTACCTGTGCTCTGTGATGTAAAATTACTGGTTTTGTCAAAGGAGTCTGGTGGCTTTGAAGAGAGCATAGCTAACGGCTTTAGCTCCCTGTTGGAAAGGGCTGTTTCGGTAGAGAGGTGAAAGTATTCTAAATATATCTGACACATCAGTGCATGCTGAATGCCTTCTACTATAAGTCATACACTCAACATGGGGAAGTACCTCACCTCACACAACCCCACTTCAAACAACCCCCAAAAAAACAGCAAATTCTCCTCAGCATCCATATAACTTTCAGACTCACTACACATATTCCATCAGCCCGTTATATTTGGATGGAGGCAGGTATCTCACAGCAGGACAGCTGCATGTCTAAAGGTTGATAAAGGATATTCTCTTTCAGTGCAGAGCAGATCTGCTCCTCTCCACGTTGTCTCTACTGGACGTATTAGTGGTGATCTGGTGTTTGACGGCTACACACAAACACACACACTCCTGTGTGACAGTGTCAAAGCTACTTCAACAATGTCTGCATGGCTATACACCACTAATATAAAACAATAAGAAAAGCTGTCTTTTATAATTTGCACAAACCACCACTGGCTGTAGCGTAAATGAGCAGTGTGTGTTTGTGAGTGTGAGCGTGCAGAAGGATCATTCTGGGTTTTGTGAATGAACTAATCAAACAAGTAGTTATTTATTCTAGCAAATTATGAAGCAAATGTTGGCTGCATGAATATGAGCTGCGGTTACGTGAATAACACTCAAGAGGATGTGACAACATTACACAATTAACGGAGCACTGCAGGGGCAGGAATTGAACCAGAATGTGCTGCGCTTCTGTCAGTAACATGCAAAACACCATATATTTTTTTTGTTTTTTGGACGATGGCACTATTCTGTCACAGCTCTCAAGTCACTTTCTTTGGGAAAATATCTACATTATCAGTGATGAGCTGGGAAAGTGAATACATCACATAGTGATTCTTAGATGGCAACGAATGACACCATGTGGGCAGAGTTAAGGTGTGTGTTTGTGTGTGTGTGTGTGTGTGTGTGTGTGTCAGCCTCAGAGGAGCGCAATGGCAGCAAGAAGAAGAGCAGCGCTGAGCCGAATCAGTGTGATAAGAGAGATCAAAGGGACATCATCAACCTTCCCAGCATGCTCCCTGCCGATCTACCTGATACCAGTGGTATACAGGTCCTGTCTTTGGCGTGTCCTTGTGTGTGTGTGTGTGTGTGTGTGTGTGTGTGTGTGTGCGCGCAGTAAGAGAGAGAGGGAGAGTGGAGTATTTATTTGCATATAGTTTGCATCTCTCCCAATTTGTGTGCCCAAAAATGTCTGCACAGTGTGCTTATTCAGCCTGCGCAGTGATGGCATGCTTAAGCGTGCCCTCTCCCTCCTCTGATAAGCTGAATTATTTATTGAAATGTTGAGAAGCAGCATTTTTCTCCCCTTGTTTGGTTTGAGGCCATAAATCTGCTGACACTCAGTCAGAGAAAGCTTCCAAAAAGAGAGGGCTGTGGACGGCGTGCAGGCGTCAGAATATCTGGATGTTTCACTAATGGGCTGCTGAGAAATTTCCCTCCTGTTCAGTTCCAGCTTATTGCAGCAGTTCTGGTTAATATTGAGCTCCAACCTTATTTTCTTTAGGCTGAGCTTTGTCTTTTTGGAAAGTAAATCAGCTGAGAGGGTTAAATTTATAGGATCACTGATCTCTCATCAGAATCTCAACTCAGTAAGTCAGAGTCAGAATTCAATTACAATTGTATTCTAGACTTTAGGGCAATTAATGTTTTTTTTTTCCTAATTTATTAATCTGCTGTTGGTTTGTTTTTGAAAATGAAAATGAAAAATTGAAATGTCCCAGGGAAAGCTGACACATTCATACTGATTATCAAAGATATTCAGTTTACAAAGAAAGACCATTGGCTGCATATGAAATGACTGATGTTTTGAAGCCATGAGTTGTCCATTTTGACTGCGGCTATCTTGTGTTTTGGATGTTGGCATCTTTTTTATTTATTTTTTTTTGCGATGAGACATTGTTTTTACACAGTAATGATAATATAAATTGATTAAATAAATAAATAAATAAATTAACATTCAGGAACTGAAACCAAAATGTGAAAGGATTAAAGTGACACTCTATCTATAGGCAATATTTGCAAACATGCAACTAAAATTTGAAAGCTAAAGCCAGATATATTTATAAGGGTTTGTGCATTTTTAATTAACCACATAACAAAAAAAAAAGTTTGCGTTTTAGATTTTACTGATCTATTACAAGTTGCAGGATCATTAGAGCTAGAGGGGAACATTTGGGCTTTCAGAGAAATGATGTCAAAATGTTGTTTGTTTTTTGGGGGGGGTTTTAACAAGGTGTCATTTTTCATAGCAGACTCAATATTTCGAACACCTTCGAATGCACCACACAGGGAAGTTGTTATAATGAGACAAAAATACAAAAATACAACTGTCTTCCTTTGGGATGGGTATCAATAAGGTTTTATCTGATACCAGTGCCAACGTGCTACTTTTGATACGGTGCCGGTGCTTAAAAGGTGCCCAAACTGGTGCTTAAAAATGGTCCAAAAATGGTGCCTTTTTATTTTTAAGATATTTTGTGACGAACAAGTTGATCAGAATATTAATTTAAATACTATAAATCCACAGGGCTGCCCCTACACTGACTGAAAAGACCTGTATGTGGTCCCCATTACAGCCGCACACAGCTGAGATAATCAGGCGTATCTGTGCTGTAATGCTGGGAGCACTGATATGCCTGTATACAAACCCTTTAAGGACTTAAACGGAGGGAGGGGAATGATGCACCTTGGGCATCATTCTTACGCTGGATTGGTGTTTTGGAACTGATGATAGCCAAGCCACTTAAGTGTTTTTATGTCACTGATAAGCAGAGGCACAGTATGTCTTGAGAGAGAGGTTTGGATACAGTTCCTGCAGATGATTTTCATGGAGAAAAGACAACATCTCCAGAGCGGGTGATTATGATGACAGCTCCTGGCAAGGTTCCTGGTCTCCTGGGCCATTTCTGCGTGTGCTGTACGCGCTTGCGCACCTATACGCATCCGGTGTACCTACTTTTGCTTCCCCTCGCGCAAAATATGTCCCTCCATGGAGGATGACGCCCTTCGCACAGCATGTGTTCTGCGTTTAGGGAGGGGCGGCCCTGGCAATAGAGGTAAGGAGGCGTAAGGATAAACTCAGTGGAACTGAAATGAAGCACCAAAATCTTATATAGATAAATCTTATAAAATTTGTATCTCTGATGTATGAAACTTGTATGTAAAGCATACAACAGTAAATCCGGCTATACGATCCTCAGTGAATTTAAACAAAATGAAACTTGTATAATTTGGGCATTTATCAGAAAAGTATATGATACATATAATATCCTTATGCTTCTTGTTATTATCTTATATGAAAAGAATGCAAAAGTGGCCACTTTCAAGAGTATATCATAGTTAGTCATACGTTTTTTTCTGTTTCGTTTCCGTATGGGCCTCCTCACAACTCATGGTTATATACTTAAGATAATAGTTTGTGGAAAAGCGTTATATATGCAAATTTAGCCCAACCACCAGTGTGGTCCTGTGATTTCAGACAGAGAGTTCATCAGAAGGTGAAAAGAATAAGAGATATGTGAGAGAGCTCTGTTTCTGTCTGAATAATGTAACATCCATGCAGGGGTATGTGGGTCAGTGGGGCTTTACCTCCCCTGGAGACCAGAACCACACCCAGCACATACTCCCCCCTCCACACACACACACACACACACACTGATGCTTACTTAATTCACTCATTGAGCCCTGACTTGTCCGCCTGTCTGCCTTGCTGGTTTACTCACTGCGTTATGTCATACATTTTTCATAAAGGCGGTGTTGCTTGGTCAATATTTCATATCTGGTATTGACAGGCGAGTGAGAGTGCACTGTGAGTAGTCACAGCTCCCTCCTCCTTCTGCCCCCCCTCCCCCCTTCCTCCTCTCCTCCCTCCATCCCTCTCTGGCCTGTAATTAAATTAGCTCTGTCTGCAGATGACAAAGGGCCAGTCATTCGGCCTCTGCTTAGATAGCGAGTAGCTGCACTTAAAGCGGATATGAAGTTAAGGAGGAATGCGCTGAGCTGAGTCTGAGGGTAAGAAGGTGAGAGAGGGTCCAGATCAGACCCAGGCTCTGGATGAGCGTAGACCGGACAGGCCTTTTAACTGGGTCTGTCACACTCTGGGCTGTGACTACCGACTGTTTCTACCACTGAACAACCTGCAGAGTTTTCAAATCCATATGCTTCGGTCAATAAAAAATGAAAACAATGAGAAGTGTTGATTACAAGTGCCTAGAGCCCAGGGTGCAGTATTTAATTGCTTGTTCTTGGTATTTGAACCTTTAAGGCAAACATTCATTTGACAATTCATACTTTACTACAACTGTGACTTTATGAGCATAAACATTCCCTGGAGAACACAATACAGGGTTTAAAGTTGACACAAGACACATACGTCACACTTCAGAGCCTCCAAAGTTCACTTCTTCATGTCAGTTTTCATATAAAACAATGCAGTATTTTTTTTCTGGGAGCAATTTAACATCTCTCTAGCCTACATTATGGAAAGGCAAGTCATGTATGATACCGTACAAATATGAAGCCAGCAGGGAAATAAAATTTAAAACTAAAATAATGACCAAAAGTAACATTTCTGAACTGCAACCTGTCCTCTTGTGTCCTTACAGCCTTTTGTTTGTTTGTTCCTGCTGAAAGGCTTATTGTCTTGCCTTGTTTTTTTTTTACAGTGCTTCCCACCTGCTCACCACTGGACTTCCACTGCGACAACGGCAAATGTATCCGCCGCTCCTGGGTGTGTGACGGAGACAACGACTGCGAGGACGACTCCGATGAGCAGGACTGTCGTAAGTGCCTCCTCTCTCAGCTGCTATGTGAGCGGACAAACAAACAAACAAACAGTGGCAGTCACATTGATAGATGTTGTCACACACACTCATGCACACATACTTGACATGCTCTGACAGGCTCCGGGGGATGAGTTATTAAAGTGGACAGATGTTTGATGCAGCCATGTGCAGCGAGGTGTTTGTTTGGAGTCTGAGGGAGTCACTTGGCTGTCACACACACACACACACACACACACACACACACACACACCCTGACCTTTGCCCTCAGTTTATCCTGTTCTTCTATTGATTTGTGTGTGTGCGTGCGTGCGTGTGTGCATGTGTGTTCTACCAAAAATACTCTGCAGCTGCTTGCCAGGCAGAATGTGTCCTGCTGTGGGTAAAGTAAGGAGAGTGTCTATTTCCGCAGTTATATTTATGGACCTTGCATTGCTGCCTGTTGAGTGTGTGTGTGTGTGTGTGTGTGTGTGTGTGTGTGTGGTGTGAGTTCTTGTACATCTGTCTTTGTGAGGACCACTTTTGGTTTGACAGTGGCAACAGTTTTGGAGGTGGAGAGCCTGTCTGTTGTCGGGTGAAAAGTTGCACAAGCCAAAAATGATGTCATCACATATTGTGCTCCACACAACACAGTTGTCGCAGGGCTTGGATGTGCACCTTTGACTTTTAGTGCCCACTGCATGTGTAGCAACTTTTTACACGTGACTCTGACAATAAGATAATAGCTAAACTGTAATGAATTAAAGAGATAGACGATTCTTTTGCTGAAACGCTTTAAAAGCAGGAGATCTACCGCCAGCTGGACCTTTTACTGGATAACACTGTAACACTCCACTTCTTTTCTCCTGCACAGAATATTTTGTTTGTGTGTCCTCTGGTGTTTCTAAGAATACTGCAGCTTTGAGCATTAACACCTTTGTGCATTCTCATCGTTTGAATAGTGCCATCCCCTAGAATTCACCAGACAGTGAGGGTCTCCAGAAAATATGCTGGTGCATTGTAAGAAAGAGGATGAATATCATAAAATTGAGAAGTGCTGAAAGTCACCATCTACTATAATTTATTCTCAGAGTCCCTTCAGCTTTAGTGTAATCCTAAATCGGTGACTCTGTGTAGGTTGAAGCTGTGTAGTTAGTTTCATTGGTCTCAGTGGAATTGGAGTTCAGACTCTGTAAACACAGCGTCCACTTTCAGTCTCTGTGTGTTGAATGGTTTCGGGTGTGCCATCTGATCCGCCTGGATGCACACTGCACGCCACTCATTTCTACATGCCGCCAGTGTGAGTGATTCACTTTAATCACACTTAACACTGTGCAGAGACAGGAATTGTTACAGGGAGTGATGCATTCCTGATGGAGACAACACATGGCACACAAAGTTAGGCAGTGTCCTTTTAGTGACTAACTAACTATCAAGATCAATCCAGACTTCTTTCCCTCGACACCTTCCAGTAACTGAAAAAAAGTTTGGTGTAAAGAATCATCAACCACCAACTCATCGCAACATTTGGCTCATTTGAGAAGTAAACAAGAAGTGATACAGATACATGAGATGTGCATGTTTATGTTCTTTTGTGTAATAAACAGCTCAAGGAGGAATAACTAGTCATGAATGACAGTACAAGCGATGGCTTTCACACCAGCTCAAACCATAGACGATGTAATTAGTGGCTGTAGTCACAGTGACGTCACCCATTGGTTTGTGGGCTCACGTTTTGAAGCCTTAAGTTTGGCATTTGTAGAAAAGAATAGAATAGAATAGAATAACTTTATTGATCCCAACCTGGGAAATTACTTTGTAGCAGCAGCAAGAAATGCAATCACAGTACAAATAAAAGGCAATATAAATAACAGAAAAGTATTACTATTTACAATTAAATTATAATACAGTATTAAAAGTATAAAATGTATAAACTGATAAATAATTATGGCTTGTAATGATAGTCAATGTGCAAACAAACAAATGGGTGCAGTGAAATACAGAAGAACAGTTGGTAATGATGTAACAGTTATGACTAGAAATAGTGCCATCTTGGGTTTGCACTGTCACCTTGCTGGTCTTGTTGCACCTGAATTGAAGGGGGCAGTGTAATTTCCACATGTAAAAAGTTGACAGTGAAAAGGCAGCTTCAGGCTGCAAATTATGCCCCATTCAGTGCTTGTTTTCCAGATTAACTCTTGAGGTATATACTGTACCTCATGTAGTTTGTGTATACTCATGTTTAGGTTAGCTCTTTCTCCTCTGAATGATTTTCCATATCAGTCTGTTATCTAGTGAATTCTTCTCCTCGTCTGTTGACCCACATACTGTATCAGCAGACAGACACTGCATCAGTTCCTGACAGGGGGTCTGTCTGGTGCAATGAATTTTTCATCCTCATGCCCAGTAAATTCCCCTACCTCCCCAAACTCCTTATTATTTCATGCTGCTTTCTCTTCATTCTTTTGTCTCATACCTCCCAATATGTTCTGTTGCCTCCCCCATGATGCAGTGGTTTATATCATTATTTAGAGACGATCCTCCACGCTCGGCTGGAACCGAAGTAGTTGTCAAGATTTTCAGACAAACACGAGGCTGATGTGTGTGTGTTGCTGTGTCTGTTTGACCATGAGCTATTCTAAATTCTTGAAGTTTAAAAGACGTTTCACAGTTGGAGAAACAAAATAAAAACATTTCACCACACGCAACATGCAGGGAGCGGATAATGACTCCCAGCATCCTTTGCCCTTTGACGTTTGGCTGCTGTGTGAATGATGAGTGTCTTTGGGGCTTGTTGACCTCTGACCTCCCTCTGTTTACCTCACTGCTGGGAAGGGGGAGAGAGCATGGGAGAAACAGACGGAGAGAAATAGAGAGAATTCAAATTTTTCATGCAAGTTGAATAATAGATTGAGTGAGTGTATCTGTAGATCGTGCTCGTACATTTTAAATTTCATTTGGACCCACCAGTGGGCCTTTTGTTTTTTGTTTTTGGGGGAGGGGAGAGCGATCTGGCTGAGGGGCGGTCAGTGTGGGTGAGGTAAGCTGTAAGCAGAGCATCATGTGGCCTGGTATATTAGAAAACATTTACTTATCAAAAATACACTGGATCAACATGTACTCTGTTTTGACATTTAGTAACAAGAAGTTACAATACAGAAATCCAAAAACTAGATACAAAGGATGTATTTGAGATCATTTATAAACAGTAATGTCTGTACTTAATTCTATTGTGATTACTTTATTGTTCAGAGAGCAGTGACCAGCTGCTGTCCTCAACCAAAGACATTTTTCCACAGACATTTGTGATTTTGCCCGCAGATCGATTCGGTGAGTTTCTCTGCAAAGAATCTCACAAAGACACCATTTTTAATCTTGTGTGTACAAGTAAAAAGGTATAAAAATAAATAAAAACTAAATGACTAAAGAAATCTTAGTTGACTAAGACCAAAACGACAGATTAGATGTGTAAGATCAAGTATCGCTTAATGCTTAACGGTCCAGTTTGATGGATTTGGTGGCATCTAGTGGTGATGTTGAAGATAAAAATTGGCTAACCACCTCTCACTCCTCTCTTTCCAAGAATGTGGTAACATGTAAAATTAAGGCCATCCATGACAAACATCACCTTCAATAATGTAAAAATCATGCAAGACTCGAAACAGTGTTTGGTTTGTCCGCTTTGGGCCTCTGTAGCAATATGATGGAGCAACAAAATAGTTTCCACAAGGAGGACCTGCTGTTTTTTATGGGCATGCAGAAATATCTACTATCCACAGAGGTCTGTAATACATTTCTTTACACGCACGCACACACATGCACACACACACACACACACACACACACACACACACACACACACACAGGCTCTGGGGCCTCATACTGTGTCATGTCTCAGAAGTGGAGTGTGTCTCCAGCAGCTTTGACTGGTGCTGTGATGCAACACACCTGAGCAAAGATGAAAAGTCTCACTGAAATAAACAAGAGCTTCTTCTCTCTTTTCACCTGCCCCTCTGTTCTGTGCACCCTTCTGTTTCTGCCTCTCCTTATCTCCCTCTCTCTCTCTCTCTCTGTGTCTGTGTTTGTCTCGGCTGTCTAACACTCACACACACGGCAGCGATGAATTATAGATTACCTCCCGCCAGGGGACGTCCGTCATTGGTTCTCCTTGAAGAGCCTGTTTGCTCTGCCCCAGGCGAGCCAGGCCAGCTTTTGCCCATCGATTGCAGTAACGGTAGCTGGAGAAGGCTGTTTTTTGATAATCCATTCAGTCTTTTATCAATGGATGCACGATTAAGGAGGCAATGCAGAGGAGTTGTTTGGATAAATGAAAGGGTTTGAAACTGAAACAATGTCAGTGTCGCAGCACCGAAAGTTCACTGGAGGAAGTGACTTCTGGTTAACTGTGTAGTAGAGACAACATTTTGCTAACACACGGCAGCTAACATTTAATGAAGCTGCTGAACTGGTTTAATCTGCCAAAGCAGAGCGAGAATTCAGCTGGTTTCAGAATTTAAAGGATTCATTTTTTGCAACTTATTGATTCCGAATAATGACTGAAAAGTTTGACCTACATTGTACACCGTAGTATATAATGCATGGCAAGGTCGAGAATTTTAACATTCCAGTATGTTCTAGATGTCCATATCTTTGAAAAATTACAGCCAAGTTGTTGTTGAAGAGTTGTGACAGCACACTGCGCTTATGTCTATGTGCTCCAAATGAAGCAATGCACAACGTGTCAGTTGACCACATGTGAAGACAAATGTGTAACAGCAAGCTGTTCCACACAACTGCAACACGATATATTGTCTAAAAAATGGGATAGCTATGCACATTTTTAAACAGCCTTTCTAGGAAGGTTTTCACAGTGTTGCTCTCTGCTGTTCACACAGAAAAAAGGGATCTTGAGAGCTTCATCTCCACACACGCGGCTAAAAAGCGTGTAAATTATTTTTTTCAGAAAGTTACAAAAATATAACTTGCTGTTTGACCATCCAGACCTTTCTGGTGAAACTGCGAGTATTTGGAACTTTCTGAGCAATGTAGATTATCTTTCAGTTGTGGTTTTTGAATTATTTTTGCATGGAGGCTTGTTACTAACGCGATCCTATAACCAACATTACTTAAAGCCAACCACAGTCTTTGTGCTTCCCAGCCAGATCGTATGGTCTCATGTGTCTTTGTACAGCATCTGTTACATGTCTTAGAAAACACACTGTTTAAATAAAGTATGACAGGAACACAGCACAACTTTCTTAGATACCCACCCTGCTGAGTTCCAGTAGCTGTCGATCAGTCCGCCTCATGATCGAACCACAACATATTCTGTCTGCAGATCTTTGAGCTGTAGACCTCAGGAGAGTTAAGGCTGTTTACAGAGAGAAAACATTCCAGTTATCGTGCTCTCTGTGCCTGACTTGACAGACCATGGTTTCCCTTTGTGTTAGTGCAGCTGTAGACTGTCAGACTGCCTCTTATCATGTCTTTGTACAGTATCTACTCTTTGCTTTTGTTGTATATTCTCCGTAATTGATCCTCTGAAACCTCTTTTTTTCTTTTCCTCTCGGTAGCTCCCAGAGAGTGCGAGGAAGATGAGTTTCACTGCCAAAATGGCTACTGTATTCGCAGCCTCTGGCACTGCGACGGTGACAACGATTGCGGGGACAACAGTGATGAACAGTGTGGTGGGTACACGCATCTACACACACATGCAAACAGCATTGTGCAACCACATTATTCATTCACACCGTCTTATCGATATGACCTGTGAGGTTTGTTTTTTGTTTCCACACCAGACATGCGTAAATGTTCGGACAAGGAATTCCGCTGCACAGATGGCAGTTGCATCGCTGAACACTGGTACTGTGACGGAGACACGGACTGTAAAGACGGATCGGACGAAGAAAACTGCCGTGAGTGTATGCGTGTGGGCTTAAAGGAATAGTTTGTATATTTTGAAGTGGGGTTGTATGAGGTGCTTCTCCATAGTCAGTGTGTTACCTGCAGTAGAAGATGGACAGCACTCCCCAGTTTGGACACAGTATCAGCACAGTGGCGAAGCATCACAGAAAACCACCTTAAATAGGCTCATGGAAAAAAAAATATCTTTCTCAGTTAAATTGTATGTAGAACAATTTCATTACTTTATCTAGCTACCAGACAGCCCTTTCTGATGGGGAACTGAAACAGTTATATCCATCGATGCTGTCTTCAAAGCTACCAGACCCATGTCTTGCTCAGGGACACCTTGACATTAGCTTTCCAGGCCAGGATCGAACCGGTAACCCTCCGGTTACAAGACAGCCACTCTACCCACTTAGTCATGTCGCCCCGTTCTACGTAGAATGTACGCTGATATTGTGATATTTGGTGGCTAAAAATCAGTTTAGGTGCTTCACCCACACAGATCTACCTGGTATCCATGTTTTAGATGGTAGATTCTGGCTCTGTGCTTTCCAAAAACACTGAAATTTCATTCATGACATGATGAAGGAGTCTGTTGTAGCAGCCAGTTTTCATCCTGCTCTCTAGTGGTCGAATGGCTGATCAAGCAGAACAAGTGCTTAGACATTTAAATCTTAATTCTCATAAGACAGTGTGAGCCTAAAATAATAATTTGATAAAGGAGCTCAATGCATTCTTATACAATTATTGTATAATATAACAGGAGGCTATTGTACATGTGGTACTGATATTGTACTTTTCTCTGGGGAGTGTCAGCAAAGAGTCATTTTATAATTGGGTCAATTCAGATAAATGATTTAGCTACGCTAAAGAAAAAAGACATCAAAAGCTGTTCAAACTGGTCAGCCCATCTGTCAGGGTGTTAATACAACTGTTGTTGGCTTGTCATGTGAATGTGAAGCCATGTAAAAGAATCCTGGTTAATGTTGCCGATTTGTTCAACTGGGTTTTTCAAGTGAGGTTTCATAAGAGAGGGGATGTTTGAAAAAGATGAAAAGAGAAGCCACATAATAACATTTCCACATCTGAACAGTATGTTATTTGTAAAATTCAAAGCATCACAAGAGAGTCTCTTGTCTCTACGGGCATCAGTCCAGACTCCTCAGGCTGCAGCCTCATGATTCCAAACTACAGCCACAAGAAGGGGACATGATTACTGCAGGGCATGTACACGTGTTCTCTGTTTTAACACACAGCTGAGCCTCTCCTTCACTCAATGTATAGCTCCTGATGGATGCTGCAGAGAGGCGTCGAAGTCTTCAAAAAAGCCTCAGACAGCCAGCTGCTGCACCTTCTTCTCCAACATCTGTTTAATATGTCTGTGTGTCTGTGCAGCCTCAGACGTGATGGCGGCTACCTGCAGCGTGGAGGAGTTCCTGTGTGCATACGGCCGATGCATCCTGGACATCTACCACTGCGACGGAGACGACGACTGCGGCGACTGGTCTGATGAGTCGGACTGCTGTGAGTTCCCTCTCAATTCATAGGCTTCACAAAATATCCTAAGCAGCACTTCTGGGCTCTCACTAAACAGTGTTGTGGGCTCAGAGCACTGGTGCACGTTTGTCCCAAAACGGTCATACTGATATCCTCCTGCAGTTGATGCACTATTTCAGTTGGAGTTCAAAACTTATATTATAGGCTCATCTGAATATGAAGTCGAGGTTTTTTTTTGTTTTCTTTTCAGTGGATGCACCAACTGAATTAGATCTAAAATGATATTATGAAAAACGACACCTCAAGTTCCAGGACATGACAGGATCTGAGGACAAGGGCTTTTTTTTCCAGCTAGTAGTCCAAAAACCCAAAGGTATTGAGATTACAGTGACAATGGCAGGATGAAAGGGTTAAAGGTTTTTTTATCGTTAATTTTCCCCTTTTAGTCATAGATGGTCTTCATATGAAAAACAACGTCAGTTGACGTCAGATTGAATTCAAGAACAGCTGCTTCTCACAAGCTGCCGTTCTGCAGCATCTGTCAGAACTGTCTGTGAGATCTTTTCTGCCACTGTATCACACACACACACACACACACACAAACACAGTGTGAAGCCGTGGTCATGATTAACACACACTATTGCATTTCACTCCACTCCACTCCAGAGACGCTGCCTGCTGCTGACAAATCTCTCAGCGTCTCCCTTCTCATTCTCTCCTCTCTCATTTCTGGCTCTTTTGTTTCTTTTGCTCATTCTCCATAACCCCCCACACCACCACATCTCTCACACACACATACACAGTGGTTTCCCCCCTTTGATGTGTTCATCTGCAGCGCGATAAGCTCCGCTTCAAGGTTTTGCAACATCGTTGGGTTGCGTCGGCTGACTGAGCCGCTCCTCATTTTTCCCAAGTCTCCTCCCACATCCCGGTTTTTTAATTGCTTCCTGGCATTTGAAGTGTTTTTTGGGAGAAGTTGAGCTGGAATCAAAGCTTTAAATTAAGTTTAAAAAGAGACAGGAGCTTCTAAAATACTTGAAATAACGGTGCAGTGAAACATACACATAGTGGTTTGTGTGGTTCTTTGAAAAGTCTTAAATTATTTCAGAATAAGCCCATAAAACCACATAAAATGCCCTAAATCCTCTTCTCAGGATGTTTCATGCAGCATGCTCACTTTCTGGATTAAACAAACCAACAAGGTTAACAGATCAATCTGCATCCTGTCTGGTGTACTGAAACCAGCTGTCCCCTAACTGTCCATTTCCTGCTGTCCTCCACTCTCAAACCACCAGTCTATTTTTGTCATTCTTTTTTTTTTATTT
The DNA here is from genome assembly GCA_029721515.1 of Synanceia verrucosa. Classification (NCBI taxonomy): domain Eukaryota; kingdom Metazoa; phylum Chordata; class Actinopteri; order Perciformes; family Synanceiidae; genus Synanceia; species Synanceia verrucosa. The sequence goes on from CM056549.1 coordinate 27,266,410, forward strand.
TGTTCCTGATCAGCATCCATTCAAAACAATGGCTTTATTTTGTTTGCATTGAATTCCATTTTCTGAATTTTTTTTTTTTTTTTTTTAAATTTTTTAAATTCAGTTTGCGGACAAACAGAGGAGGCATTCCTCAGAGACATAAGACGCCCCATCCTCTGACAGCATTCCTTGGCATCAACTCTGCAGACGCATGAAGGGAGCTTTGTTAGGGAAGAAGCCTCTCTCCCCACTCTCCCTCACACTCTCTCGCTCACTCTCTCCCACTCACACACACACACACACACACACGCGTGCGCACACACACACACACGCATGCATGCATGCACAAGCACATCCAAAAAATGCTCATGAACACTGATACTGCTTTCAGCTGCATAGCTCAGCAGATGAAAGAGAGAGAGAGTGTGTGTGTGTGTGTGTGTGTGTGTGGGGGGGGGGGGGGCGGTGTGTTGCACCGTGTGTCCCACGCTAATTCTTGTGACCAATAAGTCTTTTTCTCTCTCTCACTCTGTCTCACGGTGGGAGAGCCACCTGCTGTTTTGATCATCTCCCTCTCTTCTCTTGCCCAGCTGATAAGCCGGCACAGGGACGCTTGAAGCTTCCACAACATCTCTTTGTCTTTTTTCTTCTTCTGCATTCCCTCATTCGTCGTTTTCGTGAGCCACCTTATCTCACGCCCACCGCTGGGTTTTTTGATGGGAGCCGACTCGTGCCGTCAAGAAGAAACATGTCCAAGACACACACTTTCTTTGCTCACACGCTCAGGATTTAAGATGCTTATGTCTGATTCAGGCTTTAATCTTCTCGTCCACCTCCGTCCTCATCTGCTGCCAGTTTGAGCTCCACTTTGATGTGAGCTCATGTGGAGATGTGGTGGGAGATTTAAAGGTGGGACAGCTCTGATCTCTTAGTCAGGGGTGATCTCAAGGCAGCCAAGATAAACAGAACCAATTGATGTCTATGGGGATGAAAATATCATTTTGCACTTTTTTTTCTATGGATCGCATTGAGAGTGAACGGCAAACCAAGAATCCCATTGTAGATTGTTAACTTATTCTCACACCAATTCATGCCCTTTCTTTATTTACAGTTTACAATTCAATTCTGCAATGTTTATTCCAGAACAATTAATCAGACATGATCCTCTTGCATCCACTTGGACACTGGACATATTGGCAGACAAACAGTACGTATATAACAGAATAGTACCTGACCTGAATTGCTACGTCCTCACCCCAGCAAGCTGGCAATGCTTGTTGTTGTTGAGCCCTAATGAATATAATTTGTATACAGCCTTGGCTATGTTGGTTTTGGTTACCTTTATTCACACATAAACCAACAATTTCCTCTTATTTAAAATTGCTTTTTAAAAGCACCATCAGGCCTTCTCTTTGACGCAGGAACCAGAGAATATGCAGCATTTTCTACATGATTCTAATTCTTAATTCACACCCGGTGAATTATGTTGTAACTTAAGAAAATCATTTTGTGGGAGATTTGTTTCAACCTGTGAATAGGTGGTTGAATTAAAGCCTGCTGTTGCTGTGGTTGTCATGTTTCTGATGTCATTCTGTGTGTGTGTGTGTGTGTGTGTGTGTGTGTGTGTGTGTAGCCTCCCACCAGCCCTGCAGATCAGTTGAGTTCATGTGCAGCAGCGGGATGTGCATCAATGCTGGCTGGAGGTGCGACGGCGAGTTTGACTGTGATGACCAATCAGACGAGAAGAACTGCAGTAAGTAGCTTCTTTCATCACAGTACCAGAACAAATGTGTGCTCTGTCTGTATCGGGTTGTGTATCGACAAAAGTGATTGTACTTTACCGTATGTGTATTTGTATTCCCATAATAATGGCAAACAAGGCATTCACTCAGAATATTTCAAATCACCTGATCTAAGAATGAACTGATAACATGTGCCCTGCAGCTACGTCCATGTGCACAGCTGACCAGTTCCGCTGTGGAACCGGACGCTGCGTTCGGTTGTCATGGAGATGTGACGGTGAGCCTGACTGCTCTGACCGCAGCGATGAAGAGGACTGCGAGAAAACTGGTGAGATTGTGGTTGTCGTCTCATTTCCAGGAGCTAAATATAACGGCAGCTTCAATGGTAGTCATGACAACAGTTCAAAATAACCCTCCTTCTACTCACAAACTCACTATGTTTCTCTTTTGTTTCTTGGGAAACAAACACATTGTTTTCAAAGAATAGCTAATGGGATGGCAGTGAAATCCTGGTGGAAACACCAACCTATGGACAAACTCTAGAAACCAGCCTGTATATTGAGATATATGGAAAGTATTTACTGTTTGGATATTATCCATCTATGACCTGAGCCATGATGGTAAAGAGAGTTCCAGATCACTTTGCATGAACTCCTTGCACACTGAATTTTCCTTGATGTTGTTTTTTTCTTGTCACAGCACTTCATCCATATATAATGATATATCCAAATCAATGATGTCATTTTTCATGGCTGCACACTTCATCATTCGTACTCGTGGTCTCTGGCTACACTAGAATGAGAATAAGTGGGGAAAGTTAGCGGTATAAAAAAAAAAAAATGGTATATATTGTACTTAAAGCTACTTCAAGCAAAACTTTTTCACTTATGAGTAACAACAATTTTTTAAGGGAAGGGCAGAGTATAATATAAGAGACCCGAAGAGGAGAGGAGGTTGTCTGTTGTCTCATGGCATACTATACATCAACTGATCTGCCCACAGAGAGTCCTCCATGTGCTCCGGATCAGTTCCAGTGTGGGAACGGCCGCTGCATCGGTCAGAGGAAGGTGTGCAATGAGGTCAACGACTGCAGTGACGGGACTGATGAACACCCACACCATGACTGCCGTGAGTTGATGCACAACACTGTGTCTAGACTGCAGTGTGTAGACTGCAGTAACTTTGAAGGAATTAGACTGCCATAACAGTGTCTGGAGTGATGAAGACTGGCATGAGCATTAAACTTAGTGAATGTTAAGAGATTCATTGATGGTGTGCTAGAGGAAAGGGAAAGTCAAGCTGTCACCATAGTCCTTTAATGACAAAGTTGGCCGTAATTGTAGAGCTTTGTTAGCCTGCAACATGCTGACATCACCATTCCATGCTTCGCCGCTTGTAGGCCTAAAATATATCACCACCACACGAGTTGCTCTTTTTTCGATGTGTGGTTGTATTTATACTAAATCAGCATGCTTTGTTATGTTCCTGTAATGTGTCTCTGTGGCGTGCAGGTCCGCGCTCCAGTGAGGGCAACTGCAACCAGAATAACGGAGGCTGCTCCCAGAAGTGTCAGATGGTCAGAGGACTGGTCCAGTGCACCTGTCATACTGGATACCGACTGATGGACGATGGCAAAGCCTGCCAGGGTACTACTCTGTGTGTGTTCGCTCTTGGTAGTCAGTTTGTCTTAATGTCAGCAGGTTATTCCCCCAAAGTAGGGACACATTTCTGCAGAACTTCACAGAAAAGTTAAGATTTTGGACTAAGGAATTATTGATTCTGTGATGGCTAAAATCTTGGAATTTTGCCATGAGCTAAAAGGTTTATTGCCAGAATTTTTAAGCTTGTGGAGACACAATTACATTCTACACGTGTGTTTGCAAGGTCAAGAAATTTCGAATTTAAGGGGTGTAACAAGAAGTAGGACGTGGATGTGTTTCGAAAGTGAGAATGAGTGTTTTTCACCTTCCAGCCACCTCTGCACACTTTGCCTCGTGTCCTCTCTCTGTCCCTTCTCATCTCTTGTCTTTTGCCCCCATGGACCCTTTGCAGATGTGGACGAGTGTGCCGAGGAAGGCTACTGCAGCCAGGGATGTACCAATGCAGAGGGGGGCTTCCTGTGCTGGTGTGTTCAGGGCTATGAGCTCCGACCTGACAAGCGCAGTTGTAAAGCTCTGGGTAAGGAAAAAAAACAACATCACTGTACTCTATTTCAACCTTGGCATGTGACCACAGAGGAGTCATGGAGGGTTTGACCTCCAATAAAAACATGCTTGCATAGTGTTTCTACTTGAATCAGCGGTAACTGTAACCATTCCTCTGCTGCTCCGGGGTCTTTACTCAAGATGAAATTGGCTCATTTGGAAGGTCTGGAGTAGATTTAGAAACAGAGTGAAGGTAGAGCAGCCCAGCAAGAGTTCACCTCAGGTCAGGACTGCCTTGACAGGAAGCTGCAAGGACGACCCCCACCTCCAGTGAGATTAATGCTCGCTGTTATTAAATGTTACCATTGGCTCTTTGTATTTCATTCATGTATTCATGATGGCCTTCTCTCTGTTCCTTTCCTTCAGGTCCTGAGCCAGTACTGCTGTTCGCCAACCGCATCGACATCCGCCAGGTTTTGCCGCATCGTTCTGAGTATACCCTGCTGCTCAACAACCTGGAGAACGCAATTGCCCTGGACTTCCACCACAGCCGTGAGCTTGTCTTCTGGTCAGACGTGACGCTGGATCGCATCATGAAGGCCAACCTCAATGGCTCCAATGTGGAGGAGGTCGTCTCCACCGGTCTGGAGAGTCCAGGTCAGTGTAGTCAGTAGTCAACAGGATGCAGATGAAGAGAGAAACAGCTTGGCTCAGTACAAGTGTAAAAAGAGACAATTAGAGAGACTCCTAAAGCTAACGTACTAACTCGTTCTATCTGTTGACAGAAATGGAATATAGTAACTATGCATTCATTAGTCTATAAACACCTCAAACTGATGATTGCTGTGTTTTTCTTAGCTTAGAGTGATCAGGTCTTAGGGAGCTGGTCCTCTTCACAGAGTCCGTCACGTTGCTCCGCCATGTTGAGAGAGCCTTTCACAGTTTTAAGTTACTTTTAGACCACTGTCTCCAACATGCTTGTGAAGGGAAGCATGAGTGGAGTGGTACAGTGTGCAGCCTCACCACTAGATGCCACTAAATCCTACAAGCTGGGCCTTTAAGATGTTCATGACGATACAGTGAAAAAGTTAAAGTGGAAAAAGAAACAGTTTTGAAACAGTTCTGAATGTTTTGTCTTCTTTAGGTGGACTTGCTATAGACTGGATCCATGACAAGTTGTACTGGACAGACTCTGGGACGTCCCGCATCGAGGTGGCCAATCTGGACGGAACGCACCGCAAGGTGCTGCTGTGGCAGAGCATGGAGAAGCCCCGGGCCATTGCACTGCACCCCATAGAGGGGTATGATAGTGCAAATGCACTCACATGCACTCATACATATACAGCATATACATATATATGTGTATACATACACACACACACACACACACACACATATATATATATATATATACATACAGTATACACATCTCCCCTCTGGATATGGCCTAGCTATAGTGAAGCAGAAGAACAGGGATTAAAGTTTTGGCAGCACAGCAGTGCCCACAGGCAAGCATCTGTATGGAACAAGTATTTCATGAAAGGGCCAGCTACCTAGTGTGTTTCCATCCCCGGCTTCAGATGATGCTGTGACTGGAAAGAGTTTTAGATGAAGCCCCAGAGAAATTTTAAGCTTCAAAACTCTTTCAGTTGATTAGGTTGCTCATTTGCATGGGATAATTGAAAAATACCCCTCCCACTTCCTCACCTCCCAAAAAAGAAAAAGTAGTGCTCTCCTCTGAGGCCGGTCAGAGCAGATGAACGATGATGAGGAGTACATGAATGGCGAGGACAGAGGAGATTTTTTAAGACTTCTGCTGTGTCTTGAATGCTGATGACAAGTTAAATTAACATAAGTGTTTCACTTTCTTTCCTCCTCAGTAAGATCTACTGGACCGACTGGGGCAACACTCCCCGCATTGAGTATGCCAACATGGATGGCTCCAACCGGCGGGTGATAGCAGACACACACCTGTTCTGGCCCAATGGCCTCACCATTGACTACGCCGGCCGCCGCATGTACTGGGTGGACGCAAAGCACCACGTCATTGAGAGGGCAGACCTGGACGGGCGCAACCGCAAGGCTGTCATCAGCCAAGGTAACCTCCTACCTCTACCATGTTCAGTGTTTTATAGCATAAATGCATACTATTAATATGCTGTCGTCAAAGCTTCCACACTCCAGTCAGACAACTGCACTGTACGCATTTTATTGAAACTTGACAGAAAAGTAACGGTACTCATCAACAGCCTTTGGTAGTGTTTCGACTGTTCCAACAATCAGCAACTCTGGTTTGGTCAAAATAAACCTTTAATTCAGAGTTGGATGTGAAAAGAAACAGATGTTATTTGCACTCCACATAGCCACCAGGCTCCATTGACAGAAACAGTTATTTTACTGCTAATCATTATTATATGATGATTATTTATTATTGTTGTTCCTATGGTCTAAGGTAGTCCAATAATATTAAGGAACATGAACAACTGAAATCCATATACCACAGTGCTGAAACTTATATAAAGAACTGTTCAAAATACAATGAATTTGGAAAGGTGTTCAAGATGACACTGAGAGCTCCCAGAGTAATGTTCAGAGTGTACAGGAATGATTTCTGCTTCACAACTGAGAACACAACAATATAATAAAGGTCATCTGGGTATAAAAAAGAAAACAAACCTTCTGTGGGTCCATAAAATCAGTTTCCCATGCAGTGTCTGCAAGTTTGAGACTTACATCTCTGGTCTATGGCTTTGATTGAGAATAGCTCATGTTCTAAAATATTGATTGACCTTCACTAGGACATGGAAATAACACATTGGAATTGTTAATTTAGGTGGTGTTTTAGAGGAAGCACAGACGAATCACAGAATGTATGTTTGTATGTAGTCCAAACCTGAAAATTGAGGTGGCTCATGCTGCGGACACTTTGTATCTGATGCACTGGAAGCTTTGGAAAAATGGAGAGAAACAGGAGAGACGTGGTGCACAGAGATCTGGCTGGAGTTCAGACTCATTAATTACCATACACACACAAGAGGATATAGATATATGTATACCTCTTGCTGACGCAACGCTCACACACACCATTAATGACAACATGTGAGTCTCTTCGCAGCTGACTCTCTGTGGGGAGAGGGCTTTTTTTCAGGAGTGAAAAACTTCACGATCAAGAGCGTTAAAGAGTGTGACAAGAGAGAGGGATGGAGGAAATGTTTGATGTGTGTGTGTGTGTGTGTGCGCACGTGCCATCGGCGTTGTGAGCTCTCCTTAATGATGTGTGCTTTCAGGATAAAAAGCTGTAATTGGCCCTGTCCTTCCTCCACAGCCTGTCTGTTTGCTTAGACAACACGCCGGACAAATAGTGTGTGTGTGTGTGTGTGTGTGTGTGTGTGTGTGTGTGTGTGTGTGTGTGTGTGTGTGTGTTAGCTGGATGTGTGCCAGTTCCTCTGTCATTGGCTGGATGGCAGGCGAGTGTTTCGGATAACACCACTATCCATTCTGCACACCTGTGTAGGTGGGGGTGCAGCAAGAGAAGAGGGTGTGTGTGTGTGTGTGTGTGTGTGTGTGTGTGTGTGTGTGTGTGTCTGTGCGTGCGTGTGTGTGTGCGTGTGTGTGTGTGTGCGTGTGTGCGTGTGTGTGTGTGTGTGTGTGTGTGCACACGGGTCTGTATAGATGTGATCTGCCTGAGGACAAATGGTGAATGCAGTGTTGCCTCATTCACAACACCACAGATGACCACTGAACACTCCCAACGACATATCTCAGTCTATCTACGCTGTAAGCTGAGCAGCGTTTCTGGCTGGCTGGAGGCGACGGCTGTGCTGCAGGTGACCTGTAGCTAGAGATGGTGACAGATTCAGGCAAGGCGTGAAAGAACTGGGAGGTGCCACATGTAGGTTAAAGGGGACATTACTGGGAAGGCTGGTGAGATGTTTGATGCCCTGTCGGCCTGCAGCTGCTCGTCCAGCTGTCCCTGGAACAAAAAGGAGCAGGAGGCTGGTGGGGGTGTAGAGACGACAAGGAAGAGAAGGTGACCGTATCAAAACCCTGGCGCCTCTCAGTCGATGTCGATGACTCAGAGGAGGGAAGAGGGTGCACTGTTCTCTCTAAGGGATAAGATCAGAAAACACACACATTCAGCCAGCATCGCCTCACACACACCTGGACCTGTTTGAGGAGAAGGGGGTGAGGGAAATTTTCAGACTTCATACTTTTCATAAGTATTCTTTGACCAGGCCTGATTTCAGTCACAATTTTGCCACTATTCTGATCTAATTGGAATTAAAGAATGGGTTCACTGTGTTGCCTGGCAACGCAATTCTCCCAAAAAGCAATAAAACGTATTACAACATGTAAACTTAGTAGAAGCAGAAAATACAGTCTGCATAATATGGGACCTGTAACTTTTTAGCATTTTTTTAAAAAAATAGTCAAAGTCAGTATTATTTTGGGAATGGTACTGGAACTCAGATGTTACATCTTCTCTTTAAACTCTTTTTTTTTGTTTTAGTATGTGATGATAAATGCATTATATGATCAGAACCCTGAGAGCTAACCTAATTTGTAGTAAAAGTCAGATGGAACAGAACTAAGAGCCAGTTGGCATAGAGCTTCACATCCTCCAAAAATCTGTGACATCCATGTTTCTGCAAATGGGATCCATAGTGATAAATTATCAAAGACCTGTGATCGTACTACTATATTTTTACAGTGTAAAAAAAAATCAATCAGCTAATCAGTGCCCTCTGGTGGGCAAATTGTGTACTGGTGACAATGTGTGTCCAAATAATAAAAATAATGTAACAATGATGACATTTTTGCACTGAAATGTCTTGTTGCTGATCTGCTGATAATAAAACACATTGACGTCTTTATTGACAGGTTTAAACCTTATTCACCCATGTTATCTTGTTTTATAGTAGTCTTTTCTGCTTCCAGTGGAATCCGTCCTTCAGCTTCACAGCCAGTGCTGTCAGAAGCAAAGTCATGAAGTTGAGCCTTCAACTATTAATTCCCAGAGGCAGAGTCAGAAGCAGGACATGAGGTTATGAATCTACAGACAAAACGCAGTGTGCCTCTACAGACACCTGCCAAGGGTGAAAATAGGTAGTGGTGCCTTTATCTGAACTTTATCTTTCTCTCTCTCTCTCTATCTCTCTCTCTCTCTCTCTCTCGCCAGCCAAATAGGAGATCTGCATCTTTACTTTTATGCAAACCTCTATTTATGGCAGTAAAACTCTAAAAGGGCAAGCTTGCTCAAAAGTGCCAACCGGCCTCTAATTTTTTGATTTGAGATATTTGGAAACATTTCTGGAGGCAGGCAGAGGTAAAATGTGTTCTTTGCTCATCAACGTTAATGTATGTGTGAGTCAGAGAGGCATTAAACAAATGGTTTGTTGCTCATAAAACCCATAAACAGATTAAAATGGTAAAACTTTTGTGTCATTGAACCCTTACTCAATTATTCTGATCCTCGTGCCTTCTCATTATTATTCTGGTCCCTCTCCAGTTTTAGCCATTCATCACTTGACATTTATACCGTGCTGTAAAACACTGTCATTAAATGAGCAGCGCTGCTTCTAACAGGCTTTGCACCAGCATGCTCACCACACCACCACCTCCTCCAACCACCATGGCTCAGTGTAGCAGGAACATCACTTTTTCCATCCATTTAGAGCTTTCATCCCAACTAGCAACTGAGCAAGACTGTTTATTTGAATGAATGTGCAAATGTGGAGTCACCCTGTGCAGATGTTCCAGTTGTGAGGAGTTCCCTGTTGCACATGTTAGCATTTAGACTGGGGTTCCACTGACTTTTGCTGTCATCAATGTGTACAAAGACAAAGCAGTCAAAGACTCAGTGCCTCAGCACAAAATTCCATTGTTGCCTGAAATTTGTTTTCTCATTCTGCTTGTCTTACTACTTTGGACTTTATAGCTTTACAAACCTTTAACATGCACACAAAACACCTGAAGGAAAGGGAAAAAACACCCTTTAAAGATTTGACAACCAAATGTTTTAAGACCAATAGAAAGCTTAGAAAAAATCCTCTTGAAGAGCATTTAGACAACCAACAGATATTTAAACTCAGTTAAACCCACACTTATGGGTTTGTTTTTGAATTAGAACACGGCACACACATACAGTTTGTACTCCTTGTAAAAGGAGAGAAAGTCTGGAATACATTACTGTCAGTCAAATTAAAATCTACCATTCAACTGATCAGTATCAACAAAGTCAAGAAGGGAAATCTGTCTGCCCAGTATCAGTGTCTTGCACCAGTCTGACCCAGTTCAAGGGCTGTTCTTTTGATCTGACTTTTAGATTTTGGAAGGAAAAGTTGCAGTACTTAGAGAGGGCTGATGGAGCGCCTCTGCTTTTGGACAATCTGGCCAAAAGCTACAGTCCAATGAGAGGCACAGTAATTGAAAGCAGCTCTAAATGGGGATTTTATGACATCAGCCAAGCCCACAGCGCTGAATTAGTAGGATGTTTTGAGAGCATTGGTGGAACAAGCCAAATGTGGCATTTGTACTTTCAGTTTTTGTGTATTTGTGTTTTGATTTAAATGTCCACATGAACCCTGATGGAATAACTGTTGTTATGTTCAATATAAAGGTGTCTGGTCTGTTTGCTTACATCCCCTGAACAACAGCTCATTGTCTCAGCCTTTCTGAAATCTATCTTCCTGTCTCTGTCTCTGTCTCTGTAGGCTTGCCTCACCCGTTTGCCATCACCGTGTTTGAGGACAGCCTCTACTGGACCGACTGGCACACCAAGAGCATCAACAGTGCCAATAAATTCACCGGCAAGAACCAGGAGATAATTCGCAACAAGCTGCACTTCCCAATGGACATTCATACCCTGCACCCCCAGAGGCAGCCCGCTGGTGAGTATACAGATGAATTTGTTAAGTATCCCTGAAATGTCCCATGCACTTTTTGAATGAGAACGTCAAAGTCAGAGGACAGATGTGTAGCTAAATGGAGAGTAAGGTGGAGTTGTAACAGTGGTAACTTGATAGTGTGAACAGACCTATTTTATACAGTCATGGAAAAAATTATTAGACCACCCTTGTTTTCTTCAATTTCTTGTTCATTCTAATATCTGGTACCACTAAACGTATAATACAATGAACACAACAAAAAATGTAGCTGGTCACATAATACTTTATGTCCTATTTGACATTCTTAAGCTTAATTGATTCCCAGGGTATATAAGAGGCCATTTCATGTCACAAGCAGCACTGCACATGCAAAGGCCTAGAGTGGTTTCCTGCTTACATTCAAGCCGTAGCACAACTCAGAAGTTGTCAGCTCTCACATAATGCCTAAAACAAAAGAATTATGTGAAGCAACAAAGGCAGCAATCTTGGCACTGCTGGAAATTGGCATGAGTGAGAGACAGGTAGCGAAAAAACTGAAGATCTCCAAGACAGCCGTTCATTCCAACAAAAAAAAACAAGCTGAACATGGCACTACCAAATTGCTACCTGGCCGTGGCAGGAAACGTCTTTCTACCCCCCGAGATGACCGTGCACTCATCCGTTCCTGTGTCAGGAATCGTCGTCAGACCTCCAGGGACCTTAAAAATGAGTGGGCACTGTCGAGAAATGTGACTTGCTCGGCAAGGACAGTTCGAAACCGACTTGTTGAAGCTGGTTTGAAGTCACACAGAGCATGCAAGAAGCCCTTCATCAATGAAAGGCAGAGGAAGGCCCGGTTACTCTTTGCTCGAGACCACAAGGATTGGACTGTTGATGATTGGGCTAAGGTTCTCTTCAGTGATGAATCCAATTTTGAATTGATGCCCACTCCAGCCAACTTACTGGTTAGGAGGAAGCCTGGAGAAGCTTACAACCCAGACTGTCTTGCCCCTACAGTAAAACATGGGGGTGGATCAGTCATGATCTGGGGTTGTTTCAGTCTGAGTGGAACAGGGCAAATGCAATTGTGTGAAGGCCGAATGAACCAGGTCAAGTACAGGACTACCCCTGAAAACAGTCTTCTTCCATCAGCTGGAAAACTCTTTCCTGCCTCGAATGACTGGATTTTCCAACAAGACAATGCCCCTTGCCACACGGCAAGGTCAGTTAAAGCCTGGATGGAGAACCACAACATTCGCACCATGCCTTGGCCTGCTCAATCACCAGATCTTAATCCAATTGAAAACCTGTGGAAAATCATCAAACTCAAAATGGAGAACCACAAGCCCAAAAACAAAGAAAATTTGTTTGAATTTGTCCAACAGGAATGGGCTGCTGTGACAGCAGAACAATGTCAGAAGCTGGTGGAGAGCATGCCAAGACGCATGGCTGCAGTCATCAAAAACAATGGTTATGCAATCAAGTATTAACTTTTGTGTGTATCATGTGTTTAAAGCAAACAGAAAAGAAAACATGGAATGCTTAAAAGTAGTGTTTTTGACGGTACAATGCCATAGCTATTGATGTAAGAATTTAAGTAATTTTGGTTATTATCAAGAAAACCATGGAAAATGAATAATCCTTAGTTCTTAAATTAAACTCTCATGAGCTATTTTTGTTGTTATCATTATAATTGTCCAAACAAATGTACCTTTAGTTGAGCCAGGCATTAAAATTAACAAGAAATTGAAGAAAACAAGGGTGGTCTAATAATTTTTTCCATGACTGTAGATAGCATTGCACACAGAAGTGAAGATTTTTTTTCCCCACATAACGGCAGACCCAGAGGTGACGGAGTTATTTGTTGTTAATGTTAGACCCTGTGGTGAACTGGCCGGTTGAGCTGGTTTATCAGCATGATAACAAAGACTTGTGGTCTTTGCTAGCATGCCATGTTGAGCTTGAGTGCTGGCCAAGAGAAAGTTTCATGCTGATAAAATATTGTAACTGTCAGACATTAAAATGCCTCCGTGTTGACAGAGAGAGGTCAGACACTATTCCTTTTTGTTTGTGAGTTCATGTGTGAGTGGGATACATTTGTGTCCATGTGTGGTTCATTTTTAAGATAAATTATTGTGCAAATGTGTTGATTTCTAATATGAAATGAATTCACAATATGCAGTGTTGCTTCCTAGTTAAATACTTCTAAGTGAGAACCCAGCATGCACATTCTAACATGAATGTTACAGTGAAAAAAAATGTCATTTGTGAACAACATTTAGTTCCTGTATGAGGTGAGAGGCTGCAGATGGTTTTCCAGTTTCAAATACCTCAGGCATCTTCAACTCAAACCTTCGTCAACAAGGCAAACAAGTTTTTGCAAAAACGTGATTCAACCTAAACAAAAACCTAAGTTGTATTTGAAAATATGTGACTGCTTACATTAATTTCCATGCTATGATTTTCAACCACATGGTCTTCTTCTGATACAGTAATGAAGCCTGCACAGTCTGTATATAAACAAGCTCACAAACCTGAAAGTTTCCATCACTGCAACATTTCCCAGCAATGGTCGAATTTCACTCAAATACTTGTTTACCATGCAGAATTCCTATTCGATTAGTGCCTCTTTACCGGCTGGAAACAACTTTTTTCCAATCTCTCCTGTGTTGATTTCTCGTAAAAAAAAAGGTTATTCCAGGGTCATTCGGGTTGTTCTCATTTTTGTCACTTGTGAAACAGGTGAGAAAGATCAGGGGTTAAGTGAGTTTTACTTCCTCCCTCATTTGTTAGCAAGTTACAAAAATTAAAACTCGACCTGGAAGAAAACATGACTGTGTTAACATGGAACAGCAGTGTCTCTTGTGACTGAAACATAACATAAAAAGCACAGTGCTCACCCAAAAAAAAAATAGTTCACTCATTTGCAAATCATAAACAAAGGCAACAGTTTGTAGTTTTGGTTATCATCAGACATTCCTCACAATATTTATTGGAGACACTGGCTATGTATGAAATGGATGCGGCTGTGAAACTGACCTGAATCAACAGGTCCTCACATGAAAGCATTTTTAATTTCAAATAATGGAGTACGTATGTTGCAGTGGCAAAAAGGGAGATGATGTGAGGGGATGATATGCACTCACACACTGAGCTCTGTGTCTCTGTCCTGCAGGTGGCAGGAATCGCTGTGGCACCAACAACGGAGGCTGCAGCCACCTCTGTCTCCCTAGCAACAAGACGCACACCTGTGCGTGTCCCACCGGCTTCAAGAAGGTGGACCACTACAACTGTGCTGACGGTGAGTCCCTCACCATCTGCATCTTTCAATGTTTATCCTAATTGATTGGATTTTGCATACTTATTCACTGGTAAAACAGTTAAAGCTAACATCAACAGTTTTTGCCAGATGTCAATTATCCAGGAAGCGTTATGATTCATGATATTAGTCAGATAGTTGTCTGTGCTGTTTTGCTGTGTTCACTGTTCACCCCCACTGTTAAACCTAGAAGACTGACAGAAGACCTTTGGTCTTTAATCAGGTCTTGACAAGTTCCTGCTTTTTGCCCGAAGGACGGACATCCGACGAATCAGCTTTGACACAGAGGACATGTCCGACGATGTCATCCCTCTGGCTGACGTGCGCAACGCTGTGGCGTTGGACTGGGATGCCAAAGATGGCTACGTCTACTGGACAGACGTCACAACTGACTCCATCAACAGGGCACTGTGGAACGGCACCAAGCAGGAGGTCAGTGACTCGCACAGTCTGACCGAGCTCAGCACTGAAATCTCATCAACTCCTCCACAGAAGGGAGCAGCAGGATTTAAGTTAATGCACTGATGCCATCTACTGGGGTTGATGAGACAGTGCAACAGCAACTCGACAATGAGATTAAAACTGGAGCTGGAGGAATTGAGATCTTCGTTGTTGTGTTTCTCCAGGTGGTGGTGGATACCAGTCTGGAGAGTCCAGCAGGTTTAGCAATTGATTGGGTGACCAGCAAGCTCTACTGGACTGATGCTGGTAAGCCGATTCATTACAGTACATACAGTCATGGAAAAAATTATTAGACCACCCTTGTTTTCTTCAATTTCTTGTTAGTTTTAATGCCTGGCTCAACTAAAGGTACATTTGTTTGGACAATTATAATGATAACAACAAAAATAGCTCATGAGAGTTTAATTTAAGAACTAAGGATTATTCATTTTCCATGGTTTTCTTGATAATAACCAAAATTACTTAAATTCTTACATCAATAGCTATGGCATTGTACCGCCAAAAACACTACTTTTAAGCATTCCATGTTTTCTTTTCTGTTTGCTTTAAACACATGATACACACAAGAGTTA
Source organism: Synanceia verrucosa (assembly GCA_029721515.1). Classification (NCBI taxonomy): domain Eukaryota; kingdom Metazoa; phylum Chordata; class Actinopteri; order Perciformes; family Synanceiidae; genus Synanceia; species Synanceia verrucosa. The sequence continues at coordinate 27,281,494 of CM056549.1, forward strand.
ATACTTGATTGCATAACCATTGTTTTTGATGACTGCAGCCATGCGTCTTGGCATGCTCTCCACCAGCTTCTGACATTGTTCTGCTGTCACAGCAGCCCATTCCTGTTGGACAAATTCAAACAAATTTTCTTTGTTTTTGGGCTTGTGGTTCTCCATTTTGAGTTTGATGATTTTCCACAGGTTTTCAATTGGATTAAGATCTGGTGATTGAGCAGGCCAAGGCATGGTGCGAATGTTGTGGTTCTCCATCCAGGCTTTAACTGACCTTGCCGTGTGGCAAGGGGCATTGTCTTGTTGGAAAATCCAGTCATTCGAGGCAGGAAAGAGTTTTCCAGCTGATGGAAGAAGACTGTTTTCAAGGGTAGTCCTGTACTTGACCTGGTTCATTCGGCCTTCACACAATTGCATTTGCCCTGTTCCACTCAGACTGAAACAACCCCAGATCATGACTGATCCACCCCCATGTTTTACTGTAGGGGCAAGACAGTCTGGGTTGTAAGCTTTTCCAGGCTTCCTCCTAACCAGTAAGTTGGCTGGAGTGGGCATCAATTCAAAATTGGATTCATCACTGAAGAGAACCTTAGCCCAATCATCAACAGTCCAATCCTTGTGGTCTCGAGCAAAGAGTAACCGGGCCTTCCTCTGCCTTTCATTGATGAAGGGCTTCTTGCGTGCTCTGTGTGACTTCAAACCAGCTTCAACAAGTCGGTTTCGAACTGTCCTTGCCGAGCAAGTCACATTTCTCGACAGTGCCCACTCATTTTTAAGGTCCCTGGAGGTCTGACGACGATTCCTGACACAGGAACGGATGAGTGCACGGTCATCTCGTGGGGTAGAAAGACGTTTCCTGCCACGGCCAGGTAGCAATTTGATAGTGCCATGTTCAGCTTGTTTTTTTTTGTTGGAATGAACGGCTGTCTTGGAGATCTTCAGTTTTTTCGCTACCTGTCTCTCACTCATGCCAATTTCCAGCAGTGCCAAGATGGCTGCCTTTGTTGCTTCACATAATTCTTTTGTTTTAGGCATTATGTGAGAGCTGACAACTTCTGAGTTGTGCTACGGCTTGAATGTAAGCAGGAAACCACTCTAGGCCTTTGCATGTGCAGTGCTGCTTGTGACATGAAATGGCCTCTTATATACCCTGGGAATCAATTAAGCTTAAGAATGTCAAATAGGACATAAAGTATTGTGTGACCAGCTGCATTTTTTGTTGTGTTCATTGTATTATGCGTTTAGTGGTACCAGATATTAGAATGAACAAGAAATTGAAGAAAACAAGGGTGGTCTAATAATTTTTTCCATGACTGTATTGTCACACACATCATATTCTTGATGTGACCACCTGCGTGACTGTTTGTGCTCCTGGATTTTAACCTGTCACGTCTCGGGGTTTCTCAGGTACGGATCGCATCGAGGTTTCTAACGCTGACGGGACCATGCGGACGGTTCTGATATGGGAGAACCTGGACCGGCCCAGGGACATAGTCGTTGACCCGTTAGGAGGGTAAGTTGAAAAAGTGTTAAAAAATATCAACCTGACAACTTTGCCTGGCACCTTTTAATCATTTATTTTATTATCGCTCTATAGTTTCATGTACTGGACAGACTGGGGCGCTAATCCAAAGATCGAGCGTGCAGGAATGGATGCCTCCAGTCGCATCGTCATCATCTCATCTAATCTGACGTGGCCCAACGGGCTCGCCATCGACTACGAGACTAAGCGCCTGTACTGGGCTGACGCCGGCATGAAGACTATAGAGTTTGGCAACTTTGATGGTTCTGACCGGCAGGTAAAGGGAGTTTTTATGACAACATGCGGTCATCTTCATTCATAATTTAGCATTTGAAATGGGCATATAAATGGGCATTTAAAAACTCACTTTGTCTGTGATTGTGCTCATATATTTGGTTCTGGGGTTCCTCCTAACAAGTCATTTAGATTTGGTTCCACTTTGCAGGCTCATGGGGAATTACCGCCTCAATCTGAATATTTCCACCCACAGCTTGAGCTTGACTGCCTTTGTAAAGTTGCTCCATATTTTTCTCATCAGCTAATCTCAAAGAGACAGTCATAACGGCACATTTTAGAGAGAAGGTGAATAGAAGTACATTTAGACAGACACTATGAGAAAAATAAAGAGCTTTGTGAACATTAAAGTATGTAGCATGTAAACATGTAAGCATTAACCAGAAAAAGAGCATGACATGTCCCCTTTCAATATTATGTAATCTCACATAATTTGTGAGCAAAGATTTCATCCTTGGTTGAGATTTAATTTCAAGTTTTTATAGAATTAATGATGTGAGCAGGTGTTTAGGGATTATTACTGATGTCTGTTTTTTGGCTTATAGGTTTTGATTGGCAGCCAGCTGCCTCACCCCTTTGGCCTAACTGTACACGAAGACAAGCTCTACTGGACAGACTGGCAGTCCAAGAGCATTCAGAGTGCTAACAAGCTCACCGGCCTGGGGCGACACACGCTCGCTGAGAACCTGGAGAACCTCATGGACATTCACATGTTCCACCGACACAGAGACACAGGTGTGTGCACCCCTGCAGACTAGTTTGAGAGAGTGTACGTGTTAGTGCTGTCAGCGAGTACGGTGTGTAGCGTATTGTCTCTCTGTGCTGCAACGCATTGGATCTGAAATGTGTGAATCAGTGACTATGGAAGAAATATCAGCCAGCTAATTGCTGTTATTTGCCCAAACTCCCCCCCCCCCCATATATCTTATTCAGGTATATGTCGCAACGTTCAGGTGGAAATAATTATATCTGAAATAATATATCTGCAACTACATATGACATGAATATGTAGTGCAAAGATATCATGTTATGATGATAACAGTCATTCAACAATCAATAAGATTAATTCAGGGAATTTAATCATACTATTGGTCAAAAGAATCACAATGACAGTTTATATGCTGCCCATGTCAATATTGTGCCATAAATTTACCCATAGTGCACTGTAATCTGCTTATATTACTGTACAATTATAGTCATAAGTTTAATAACAATTTATAAAATATAAATTTTGGTCCTTGGTTCTTTAAATAAAGTGAAAAAATTATCTAAGTTATTTTGGCATTTTAGAGTAACTTATGATGATGTAATGCATTATGATGCTTTATAGAATGATTATAATGTTGTGCAAATACGGGAACCATAAATCACTGTGATCGTTAAAATAGTTTAGTGACCAGCAGTTATGAAGTATTCTGACACTTCACTTTAATAAGTCATTATGGAATGCTTTCTAATGTGGTTCTGATTATTAAAGAACATTATATATATCTATAAGAGTTTCTAATGAATTATACAGTACCATAATGTGTCACTACACTTAACATGTGTTGTGTCATGTTGGACTTGTTGGACTGGTGTATTCTCTTGTGACAAAGGACAAAACCACCTGTCATTTTTTTTTTTTTGCTGCCCCTTCTCAGAGCTCAGATCTGGTGTCTGCTGCCTCTGAGAGGATTACAGGTAAACCGAACCCAGATCAGTGGCTGAGAGGCCATAGGGCCTCAGGGCGCTCATACCAAACTGAAAACCTCACTGATCGCACTGATGTGTGGGGCTTTCCCTTGTTCCCTTAAGGGAAATTTCTGTTATTGTTTGGCCCCACTCTTTATTCCATCCCCTGCCTCTGAGCTAACCTACAGCGGTGGATGAGCAGAGTTGCTTTGTGTGTCTCTGTCTGTAGTGCGTAACCCTTGTGCGGAGAATAATGGAGGCTGCAGCCACCTCTGCCTCCTGGCTCCCACCCCCAAAGCCTCCAGCTGTGCCTGTCCCACTGGTATCAACCTGCAGACAGATGGGAAGACCTGCACGCCTGGTATAAAACTTTGTCCGCACACACATTTTTACAGTATTGATGACAGTGATTTTCATGGTGCAGATAAACCAAAATACAAAGACAAAAGGATAGAATTATTCTTGAAATCCATTGTATTCTGACTGGCTGAGGTGTGTGTTTGCTGTGTGCAGGGATGAGCAGCTTCTTGATCTTTGCACGGAGGACAGACATCAGGATGGTCTCTTTGGACATCCCCTACTACGCTGATGTGGTGCTGGCTGTCAACAGCTCCATGAAGAACACTATCGCCATTGGGGTTGACCCCAAAGAAGGTTTGTGCGTCTTTCTGAAATGTTATGATGCCCTTTTCAAACAAGAAGAAGCAATGTTGAAGTTTGTGTGTGTGTGTGTGCGCGTGTGTGTGTGCGTGTGTGCGTGTGTGTGTGTGTGTGCGCGCGCGTGTGTGTGTGTGTCTGTGTGTCTGTGTGTGTGTGTGTCTGTGTGTCTGTGTGTGTGTGTGTCTGTGTGTGTGTGTGTGTGTGTGTGTGTGTGTGTGTGTGTGTGTGTCTGTGTGTCTGTGTGTGTGTGTGTGGTGCTTCCTGCAGGAAAAGTCTACTGGTCTGACAGCACGTTGAAGAAGATCAGCAGGTCCAACATTGATGGAAAAGCACAAGAGGACATCATATCTACAGGTGAGGAGGGTGGCTCACTGTGCACGATGCTGTTTTAATCCCACCCAGTCCGACGAGTGTGACCCCATCTCTCCCTCCTTCTGCAGGGTTGGTGACGACTGATGGCCTGGCGGTGGATGCTGTTGGCAGGAAGATCTATTGGACGGACACAGGCACTAACCGCATTGAGGTTGCCAACCTGGATGGCTCCATGAGGAAAGTTCTTGTCTGGCAAAACCTGGACAGCCCCAGAGCAATCGCCCTCTATCATGAGATGGGGTGAGGCTGCCAGAGCAGATAGCTTCATTTATTTTCAGATTATTGGATAAAAATCTCTTGATTACATTGGCATCTCACTCTGAATTTCACCACAGTATTTACTTGAGAAATATTTCATCATCCTCTGTCATGAGAGAAAGAATGGTCACTATCATTACCACAAATGATTGTACAGGATCTGGACTTCTGTTTGTTGTCTAAACTTTTGTCTCTTCTCCAGTTATATGTACTGGTCAGACTGGGGAGAGCATGCAAAGCTGGAACGCTCTGCGATGGATGGTTCAGACCGCGTGGTTCTCATTAGCAACAACCTGGGCTGGCCCAATGGGCTGGCCATCGACATGGCTGGTTCACAGCTGCTGTGGGCTGATGCTCACACAGAGGTCAGCAGTGATTACTAATCACTCACACTCACACTCATTGTCACAGCACAAGTCATCAGTTGTGATGGTACGACAGCTCTGGTCTCTGTTTTTAAGGACCAGCAATTTAACTTAATTCTCCTGTTGCACTCATTGCAAGTCTGCATCAGCTGAACTCTTCAAAATATTAATATATGTATTATATATGTATATCACTATTGAAAGGGCTCCACAGTGATAAAAAAAAAAAAAACACTGTCGTAAATGCATGCCAGAATAGTAAAGTTATTATCAACATTCTAAAGAAAAAGCAATTGGAAAAACAAATTAATTACCATGTACCAAATGAATAAAAAACTCATCAGAAATTAGTAGAAATTAATAGAGATTTCAGCGTCAAAATGTAATTTAATTAATTTAAAAAAAATAGGAATTAAAAATTGTATGTAATTTACTAAAATGTAAGCGCCTTAAAGCAAAAGGTACTGGATATTATGTAGTCGTGGCGGTCACACCTCTCGTCTCTCCAGCGCATCGAGGCGGCCGACCTGAACGGGCAGAATCGGCGTACCCTTGTGACGCCGGTCCAGCACCCGTATGGTTTAACCCTTCTGGGGTCACACATCTACTGGACCGACTGGCAGAGCCGCAGCATCCAGCGAGCTGACAAGACCACAGGGACCAATACCATCACAGTGCAAGCCAACCTGCCGGGCCTGATGGACATACAGGCTGTGGACAGGGAGAGGCCACTGGGTGAGTCCAAGGACCATAAATACCAAAAGATAGTCGCTGTATGAATGAAGGAATGCCTGTCTGCTGCAGGTCCACTCAGATTCTTGCATGATGAAGGTGTCTGTCTCTTTTAAGGGTATCTGTGTCTTTTTGTTTGCGGCCTCTCAGGTTTCAACAAGTGCGGCAGGGAGAATGGGGGCTGTACCCACCTGTGCTTACCTCGTCCCAACGGCACATCCTGCGCCTGTCCCACCGGCATCTTGCTCAAGGGAGACAGCAGGTCATGCGACGACTCCCCGGAGTCTTACCTTCTATTCTCCAACCGTGTTAGTGTGCGGAGGATCTCCCTCGACACAAACGACCACACTGATGTGCATGTGGCGGTGCCTGAGCTGCACAACGTCATCTCGCTGGATTACGACAGCGTGGACGGGAAGCTTTACTACACTGACGTCACCCTAGACGTTATAAGGTGCGAGCACAAACAGTGTCTACATGCAAACTCCTTGCCATTATTGTTTTAGATGTCATCACATAAATTATGATTTATGATTATTACTATTATTGTTACTGAACAAATGCAGCAGATAATGGAAACAAATACATATTTTTAATGAAGTGTTATTTGAATGTCATAGAGAAAAAAAATAAATAGTAGTAAGACTACAAGATTGAAAACATGCTCAACAATACTAATTTGAGAAATAATATAATAAGGATTATGTGCTCTATTCAAGTAACCCATTTTCAACCATCCACTCATGTCCATCCATTACTCTGTTCTGTAGGCGGGCGAACCTGGATGGCAGTGGCATGGAGACAGTGATCAGTCAGGGCCTGAAGACCACAGACGGGCTGGCTGTAGACTGGGTGGCCCGTAACATGTACTGGACCGACACAGGGCGCAACACCATCGAGGTGGCCCGTCTGGATGGAACAAGCCGCAAGGTGCTGGTCAACAACAGTTTGGATGAACCCAGAGCCATCGCAGTGTTCCCGAGCAAAGGGTAAGAGAGGGGACTGGACTTCACTTCAAATAATATCGTGTTTTTTTTTACTGTAGGCTTAACATGAAACGTGTCCATTTTAAATCCTCGAGTCTCATTTTTTGCAACCAGATGTGACATGAAAGGTTTATTAACAGAATATTTTGTAGCTGTTAACAGGTGCAGAAGAAAAAGCTGGATGTTAACAGAAAGAAGGCAAACATTGTGGAGAGTTATTCTGTTCATGTCACATAGTTATAGTAGAAAGTCTGCTCACCAGGTCACCTCCTCCATGCAGGTTCCTGTTCTGGACTGACTGGGGTCACATTGCAAAGATTGAGCGATCTCACCTGGACGGCTCAGACCGAAAGGTCTTGATCAACACCGACCTGGGCTGGCCCAACGGCCTCACACTAGACTACGACACCCGAAGGTGAGAGACAGGAAGCAGTTATCTGTCTGACTAATTCCTCCCACACCTTGTAAATTAAATTTAGATTTAATATATACTTCTGTCTGTAAAGACACCGAAGATGTACTTTTTGACACTGTGATCATCTATTCATTCAAAAAGTACCCTTCAGTATATCTACAGACAGAAGTGTGTTTACCAACCTGTGATGTTTTTGGCAGGATCTTCTGGGTGGACGCGCACTTGGATAGGATCGAGAGCTCGGACCTGAACGGGAAGCTGCGGCAGGTCCTCGTCAGCCCGGTGTCCCACCCGTTTGCCCTCACACAGGTACCCCCGTACCTTCCCACCCAACCCCCTTCACCCTCAGCTGTCAATCACTGGTGCTGACCCTTCCTCCTGGCTGCCTCCCCCACTCACTCGCTCTTTCTCTCACCCATCGGCTCACTGTGTGACTCTCACTGGTTGTCTCTCCATCCTCCAAACTCATGCTGAACCCATTCGACTTAACCATTTCTTCTACTTCTCTTCCACTCTGATCCTCATTTTTCTTCCTCCTCTCTCCCTCCCCTCCCTGTTTCCCCCTTCCCTTTCTTCCTCCCATCCCCTTTCTCCTTGTCTGTGTCCCTCCCCTCTCTCTTCTTCTCCCTCGTTTCCCCAGTTGAAGCCGGTGTCCTCCCCTCTAACCCCTTTCTCCCGACTCTCGCAGCAAGACCGCTGGATCTACTGGACGGACTGGCAGACTAAGTCCATCCAGCGAGTGGACAAACACACAGGCCGCAACAAGGAAACTGTGCTGGCCAACGTGGAGGGCCTCATGGACATTATAGTGGTATCGCCTCACAGACAGACAGGTAAGCAGGCTTTTCTTCTGACACCTCCAGCTGACAGAGGAGACACCAAAGACCTCGCTGAGTTTATCTGTGAGGACGCTGACACTGGCTGAGGCTGAGATGGATGTGTCAAATATGTCAGGCAGTGAACGCTGGTACAGAGCGCCTTTCGTCTGGCACGGTTAAGATTCACCTTAATATTACAGACAAACACAAGGGAAAATACTACCATTTCATTATTTGTGAGAGAGAATAGAAGAACAACGATTGCTTGCAGTCTTTAAAGCTCCCCTAAAGAGTACAAATAACAGATGTTCTTCTCAACACTAAACCAGATGATAGCGAACACAAACCAACACCTTTCAGTGCGATCTGTGGAAATACACCCCAGCCATAATTACTAAATGAATTAACTGGATTTTTTGAGCAAGCTGAATGTATTTGACTTGTGTTTCACAAGGCTAATCGATACTTTGGTTCCTGTCCTGTCCGCGCTGCGACCTGTCTGTTTCTGTGTAGGGCGAGGGGCTGCATTTCATGGCAGGGGTGCAACTAGAGGACCAGTCACAGCCCTTGTCGTCTCTGTTTTGCCTTGACAGAGTGACGGACTGTTAAAAAATATTTCCTGAGGACGGAGAGGCTCTCCGATAGGCTCTCAGAGGGCTCTCCGTGTCCACGTACAGCAATTTATGGAGTACTTTAAATTGGCCTTCAGTTACAAACAATCCCAGTTCTCTTTAAGATTTTCCAGTGTTGTGGTGCTGAGCTGATTCACATCTCACCATTCTCACCTGATGAGATGATCCTTCTACCTTCAAAGTAAATCCACCGCTCAGACTGTTTGGTATCGGCTCTGAACGTCCCCTCCCCTCTCATTTAGGTACCAATCTCTGTGGGGTTAATAATGGCGGCTGCACTCACCTCTGCTTTGCCAAGACCAACAGCTTTGTGTGTGCCTGCCCTGATGAACCAGATGGGAGACCCTGCTCCACCAGTAAGTGACCACTGTGAGATTGTGCAGTGGGACTGTTGCATGCTAACTTATTGATGGTGGACGAAAATAACCCTATTAACGTTTGCATGTTTGGCCCAAATTCCATAGACCTGTCTAATAAGAACTTTTCATAGAAAAATATCTACAGAAACCCTGAGAGACCTGTGAGAGAAAAAGTCTGATCTGCTGTTACTTAGGCTAGCTTAGGCTACCCATTATCAATATTCAACTATGCTAGCCTTATGACAGCCTAAAAACATTAGTAAGTATAAAGGTAGAGTGCAAAAACTCAAATTTGTGATGTCATCAAGAACTGCTTTTTAGACACATTCAGACAATGTATGTTTTCTCACTTCTTCCTGCTTTGCTTCTGGAAAGAAAAGAAAAAGCATGCTGAGGTTGTGGTCTGCATGTGTTTTTCAGTTTCAGGTTATGTCCCCACCTCTCCTGCCAGGGGAACCAGCAGCACTCCTGTGCCCAACAAGATCCCCAAAGCTCCAACAGACACTCCACATGGAGGAGCCTCACCTGTCAAGTATGTCTGAGAATGCTTTCCCGTTATCCCACTGAGAAACAGTACACCCGTTCTTCCATGAAGTGTGTTAGTTTCTTTTCTTTAAAATCGCATGCTTGATCGTTGTTTTTAAAACTATGAAATGGCAGCATGTTGTCTGCACAGGATGATTGAAGAACTACTTTACAAGCCGTAGCAATAATTGGGGTGTTGACATCGCCCTTGCTCAAAAATGTTGAGTGTTGTGAAGCCTTTTATAGAGGTTGCAGCTCATTCTCATCCCACAGAGGAATATTATGTTATTGATCATCTTCAGCAGAATACTCAATGACACATTTAGTACCAATACCACAGACGACTCTTCCCTACAGATGGTTATCCTCAGGAAAAACTACATAATGTTTTGACTTCATAACGTTGCCACAGCTGATATCAAGTAAAGTTGCCTTCTCAAGCTGAGTTTCTGTCTGATTTTTACAGCTGCACTGACAAGAACCTAAATGTAGAAGGCTGCTTGAGCAACGTGGTGACAGCTCCTCACGGTCAGTACATGACAGCCTTGCCTCCTCATCACTTTGCACACTTTGTAGTCCTAAAGGAACAGTCTTTCCACCAGCTTCCACTTTAGATTTGCAAAAACTGCATGTTACAAAGTAGTCTGTAATGTTCTTTTCAGCAGAGCCACTGGAATTGCTCTGTAAACACATTGGCCTTTAATAATTGTGCCATATGTTGCAGGAGAAGGACTTCATATCAGTTATGTGATTGGTGGAGTTCTGACCATCCTGGCTATTCTGATCCTCATTGCTGCTTTGATTATTTACAGGTCAGTCTCTTTTTGACACTCATTTTTTTACACACTGGTCTTAAACACAGGGTGTAATGACTTAAATACACAGCAGATATTAAGCTGTTGTCTTCCTGTTTTTGCTCGACAGACATAAAAAGTCTAAGTTTGCCGACCCAGGAGTGAGCAACCTGACCTACAGTAATCCCTCGTATCGGACGTCCACACAAGAGGTCAAGATTGAGGCGTCACAAAAGGCTCCAATTTACAACCAGCTTCGATATAAGAAAGAGGTAACAGCAGTCTGGACACAGATGTGAAAACATCCATGTTTAATATATGAATGGATTTAAAGGTATAGTAAGCGATGATTTTTAGAGACACATTTTGTTATGTTGGATAAAATGGTCCTTCCACCCTGATAGTCGTCAATTTAATATGTATTCAGAAAGAGAAGTGAATAAAATCCGAGATCTGTGGCAGCCACAGGACTATAAAAACTTTGACCAATTAATAGCCTCGGTCCGAGTGTGAAGTAAGAATCAGATGCGTTCTCGTCTCGTCCTGCGCTCGCCCCCCGCACGCCCCCACTATACCCTCCACTCTGCGCGGGCACACACATCGTTTTGCTGTGGCTGCAGGTATCAAGCACGCTCTTCTCTCGAAATACTTCGGTAGCTGGAGAATACCAGACCAGTTTACAATGGCAGAGAAAAAGCAGCCTAAAATACCGATTCCAGTGTTACCCGTGGCGGCTCGGCCGGCTACACAGCCAAAGAGGAGAAAGATGGAGGTAGAAAAGGCTGCATTGGTCGTAGCACTGACTGGAGGAGGAGGAGCTTAGAGGGGGATTCGTAGCAGTGCATCTTTCAAATCTTGTTAGCTCTTCGACATCGCCAACTCTACCTTTAAGGTGAATCCATGAGCCCAGACTGTGGAGGTGTAAAGTATGGCGAGTAACCACAGAGACAAATGACCTCACCGTTTGTCTGATTGATTGTGTTAAAATGTCATAGGGTGACACCAGCAGGTAACAGACGCCAGCGCTCATCTTTTCTTCACCTCCCCTCTCTTTCTTTCTTCTCCTTGCAGCTCTCTCATCCCTACAACTCCCTCTCTCCCTTTATTTTTTGACCCACTTGTCCCGTGGAGAGGTAGTTACACAGCATGGAGGAGCTGCGTCCTCTGTTGCTTCTTTTGTTTTCCTTCCCTTCTCCTGTTTTTCACCGCATGCAGCCCATTTCTAAAATTAACAGTTTCTCTCTTTGGTACAGTTTCAGAGCTCTGTGATCAGTAGCATGCCAGTGTTTAAAGGAATCAACATGTGTGGATAAATGTGTTAAAGGTGCTTCATGTAGCTTTTCCTGAAGGGGACATGTCATGAATTTTCAGTACTTGTGCACCAGAGTATATCCAGAGGTTTTATAAGTCCCTTTGCGAAGATGTGCTTATATACACACATATACAGTGGGGCAAAAAAAGTATTTAGTCAGCCACTGATTGTGCAAGTTCTCCCACTTAAAATGATGACAGAGGTCTATAATTTTCATCATAGGTACACTTTAACTGTGAGAGACAGAACGTTAAAAAAATCCTGGAAATCACATTGTAGGATTTTTAAAGAATTTATTTGTAAATTTCCCATAAACCTTGGTATTTTGTCAAAAGAGAGAATATAATTGAATAATGTCTACTGTTTGAGTTGTCATTATGAGTGATTCACTTATATAATCGATGTAATCCATTACCATTCCTTAGTTTATTTTAACCCATTGTCCCATCTGTCAAAAACACTGCTGGAAACTTTATATCTGGACTGTTTGTTGGCTGTTAGTAAAAGCAACAGTTTCAGGCAAACCCAGTGCTTAGGGTCATTTTGCTTCTGTTGGCAACAGGTGTGCCATGTCTACTGTATGTATTTTTTCATGTTAGAGACAAATTAGTCCGAATGTAACAGACTGGATAATTTGTCCACAGGTGTTATACACAGCGCTGTAGCAAAACTCTATTTGCTCTGGGAAAACCTACACTATCCCATAAAGCTCTGTTTGTTGTTTGTTTGTTTGTTTGTCTGTGGTTATTTTATCCCTGCAGCACCTTAAATGAGCATATGGAACTAACTCCAGAAAAAGGACAGCATTGCTAAAAGGAGCAAACTTCCTGTGCATGGGTTGTGTTTGGTAGTGACATCTTGTTCTGGAGTGTTGTGCATTTAGTCGCTGATTAATCCTTAAAGGGAAATCCACCTTTGACAGATTGCACTTTTGAAGTTTTGGTGATGTACAGTATGTGGGGATGTCATGACAACAGGAACAGAATAGGTACCGAGTCAGTGACAAAGACAGTACATGTTCTATACTACTGCAGGTATCATAAGGGCTGGAGACTAACGGCGCTGTTTTGCCCTGATGATGAAAGACAAAATTCCATGCTAATGCAACAACACACAGTCCTTCTGAGCTAATACCTATGCACAGAAGTTTTGTTGACATTATATTTTGATACGTTTGCTATAATGTTATCATGATGTGTAATATTCTAAAATTTTGTTTCATTATTTTTACAGTGATATAAAATTGGGTATTGAGAATCATGGAATTTCATTGGTATTGACTACAAAATTTCTGTTATTGTGACATCCCAAGACATTTGTGTAGCAGATTTTTACATCAATAACCTTTGTAATTATTCTTTAAAAAGGAGGGAAGTGCTAGGGTTAATTTAAAGAAATGAAGTGCACAATAAAATAAACTACAAAAAAGATTTCAAATTGACTCAGAGAAAGTGTTAACTATTCGTCTGTTATTGTCCAGGGCGGGGTGGACGGAGGCTACACCAAGGAGAAGATCCGCATTGTGGAGGGTGTGTGCCTCCTCTCCAACGAGGAGCTTTACTGGGATGACCTAAAACAGATCAAGCCATCCCGAGGCGGCCTGCACACCTGCATGCGCACGGACACCGTGTCCCTGCAGGCCAGCAGCGCCTCGCTAGATGACGGCGAGACGGAGCAGCTCCTCCAGGAGGAGGTGTCTGAGTGCTCCTCTATAACCACTCTGACCCCTTCTGCTATCACCCCACAGCGTCACGCCCAGCACAGCCTGCCCGACACCGGCTGGGCCTCCACACGCAAGCCCTCCACGGAGAGTGAAGTGTGAGGGAGTGCCTCTCCCCTTTATCTAAACCTCCATTACCTAATGCACACACCTGTATTTAAAGCTGGAACAAACACACGGATATAAATGGTATAACACAGTTGCATATTACGGTAAAAATGAAACTGGTTAGACAAATAAGCTCCCATAAACACTACTCCTGTCTCTGGGCCTCCGTCCTGCTTCACACTACTCACACACACATCCAGTACAGTCCTCCATCAGTACCCTCAGTGCTACGGCCTTCAGGCGAAATGATAAACTAATGAGCATGCTGAAATGAGAAAGCAAAGGACTCTGGGGAGGAATGAACAGAGAGACACTACTTATTTGGAGACTTTTTAAAGGATGCAGACTCTCAGTGCGACAAACGCTTCTCTGTGCACAACTCCGCATTTTTTGTGATTTATTTGTGGAGGGGGAAGCTAGAACAACTACTCCCTGGACAACGCGACCATAACGCTCTCTCTAATGCCACTCATGTCTCGATGAAACTCTATTTATGAACTTTTTTTACTTGTGGAGTGGATTTGCTGACTTTCAGAAAACTGCGAGAGTTGTCGTGTTGGAATCTTTGCAAGACGTATTCACGAGTGTTATTTATGACAGTGCCAAAGGGTGGGGCTTCACAGGGTCCTTCTTTCAGCATTTACACATTAATAGAAATTGTATCTTAATTACGAGGTGTCTTGTTACGTTCCACTTGCCCTCAGTGGTGACACCACCTGCTTCTGATTCCTTATTTCTCAGCCTCCAACAGGTCAGACAAGGACTTGTCCAGCTGCTACTCTCAGCTGGGTGCAGAAGTCCATCCTTTGCAAAAGTAACCTGAAAGTACCATTCGTTTTTTTCTTATTGTTTTTTTAAGTTGTGATTTAGTCATTGCTGATCCTCGGGCATTGCGGAGGAAGCCACGATGAAGTAACAGCCTAAGTGCCAAACATTTTGTTCTTTCACCTATAAAATCATTTTTGTCAGAGGTTTTAAAATGTTTGTGACATTGTTTTAACTTAAAAAAACACATCTTCAACAATGTACCGCTAGGATTATTCAGCCATGCAGGTAGCTGTGGTTTAGTTCACCCAGGTGTTAGACATACAGTATGTCCATGTCTTCTGAGTTTTCTTTGGGAACCGCTCCCTCAATTCAATCTGTTACTGAGTGTTTCTTTTAACTTTCTAATATAACGTAAACATGTTCCTGGGGTTTACTATCCAGATGAATGATTATCTATGACAGCACTTACTTTTACAATTTGTCACTCTAACCCCTATTTTGTTGTGCTAAATTAGAAAAAGAGATTTTTTTTTTTTTTTCCTCAGCACAGAAGTGTGTGCATTATACATATCAGTGTTTCCTTTTCTGCATCTACATGGCATCTGGCCTTCCCTGTCTATTCTCATACCACCCACAATGGGCTGACACTAGTGCGAAATATTTTTAATATAGCTGCCACAAATAGACGTGTTAAATATGCATATTGATGGTGAGGTCGCATATGGCAACTAAATTTGCTCATTTGTAGCTGTGTAGGAATACTGTGGCTGAGACAGATGTCCCGATGTCTGGTTTGTCTGTTCTTGGCTGCAGTGTAAACATGGCAGCCCACCCTGTATGTAGATAGAAACGGCTCATTCTGAGGTAGCAAAAACATGAGTTTTCTTGTGATTGTACACTAAAGAGAGTAATAAGCTCAGTACTTATTAGTATTGCATTTTATTGCATTAAATCCCCCTAACTGTTCCTTTAATTTTGGAACATTCCAGTTTGATATTGGCTTTCTGTTGTATTGGGGTAGGATGAAGTTTCACAGGTGACTATATCAAAAATACAGGGCACGCACAACCAAAAGTATCTGCATGGCCTTATGCTACTAGAGGTTAACGAGATTTGATCTTTTGGACATTTGAATTTTCATCCATCAACTCTCTTTAATGCAAAGGTGTACTTGCAGTATCTGACAGCACAGCAGTGTTCGAATTACAGGGGAGCAAAAGGGAGAGAGAGCTTTGAGCTCCCTGAAAGGCTGCCCTGAGACTTTTGGGGAGCTCTAAAAATTGTCCATATTTAACTGTATTCCCCACAACGAGGTACTGGAAATGAAAAAAGAATAAGGTGTGTGTGTGTGTTTATTTGGTCATTAACGTTAATTCTTCTCTTAATTAACACAAATGGGCGTTTCCCACTGTCGGACTAGAATCGCGAGATTTACATCGCCACCTGAAGTCCTCATTTGTGAGCAGCGACTGGGGCCGTCTGTCCGCACTTAGTCATATACACATGCGTGTGAATTGGAAAGTTGTGTATGACAGGGCTCCCCAAAAGCCACTGTGTAATTCGAACTCTGCAGTACATTATACAACAAATGGGTAACTGTGCATATCTGATCCCCATCAGACAGTGAGGGTTATAGTGTAGAGATGTATCACTGACAACTTACTGAAAAAAAAAACAAATTAATACAAGTAAAGGTATTATGCATTGCTTTAACTTTAGAGTACCAGTCTGTCTGTTGTTGGAATATGGTACAAGGAAATACTATATTGCTATATTGACAAATATATTGGTTAGACTTTATTAGAACCATGTATTTTGAAGTACCTGCTACGAGCTCAGCAACTTGCTGATTTGCTGCTAGACGAAGCACTGAGGCCAATGAAAGAGGGTCTTGGCAGCTACATAACTACAGTCTCTGGTTGACAGTAGGCCTACAGAGTGTAACAGCGACCCAGTTAACCAATCATCCCGGCTCACAATCCCTCCAACTCTGCTGCAGGAATGCTAAAACTGTACAGATTTTACCATGCATATATAAGCAAACATTTCTGTTGAAGATATTGTGTTGATTAAGTTGTATAGTCTTTTGTACAAAGGGATTTTATGACTGTTTTTAGAATTATATTAATTTTACTCACTGGAGAAGAACTTTTTTTGCTGGATTATTTTAACCACTGTGTTTCCAAGCTTTGTAAATGATAGGGGAGATGCCAGTTATTTAATAGTGCTCTTTTATCTTATGGAATCCTCGCGTATAGCTGTTGTAAAGTTAACAAAAAGGTATTTATGATTTCTGTTTTGGTTGTCACTTGATGTGTAAATATGAAAAGACTGTATAATATGTATTTCCATGGCAGTACTAACAAGCTGTGTTGTGTGATATAGTGAATGATCCCTTTGCTATCTTTTAATATAAAATTGCATTTGCATTTCAATGAAATCTTTTGCTCATTCATTTATGCACTTATAGCTCTCAGACTAATGCCTTCCTCATCAGAAAAAGCCATCATATAGCAATAAAAAAAGATCATATCTGCTCCTGCACATAATTACAGACATAACAATGGGAGCAAAGATGTAATCAGAAAATCAGCGTTTTGGAGGCATGAAGCCAAGTACCGGGCCAAAAAGAGGAGGGATTCCTCTTCCAGAACAAACTTACAACAGCTGTAGTATAAAAAGTAGCATAGTATTGACTAAAATTACATTATAAAATGACAAAATGAGTCAGGTACATCACTTCATATTAATTGCAAATTTCATGTAATAAGTTAAAGTGTGTATGGAATGCATTGAAGTGAATCAGAGAGGAAATGAACATCCTGATCCTGCCACACACTGTTTTTGCCACAAAGACCTGAACAGGACAGGACACACATAAGACACACAGAACATAATGACAAAACACAGATAGCATTTCCACCGATGAGTGCTGCAATAGGATGAAACAGCATTTTACATGATTAATCATAGTCCATAGAATAAATGTCCATAAATTTGTATAATCTGTCATTAACCAATACCAGACAGTAACTGAGATTTAGTTGGCATCATATTAAGATCTAAATGAGACAGTAATTCAGTATTTACATTATATGTACATGAAAATACTGACAAATGAAGTTTAGGTATTTAGGACGTAAAGTAATGTAAAGGAAGGTTACAAATACTACTTGTAAAGTAAAATTAATGGAGCGTAGACTTTATCTAAACCAAAATCGTGTGGTTGTGGGTGAAGCGAGCGCGTATCATGTGACAGATACACGACTTGCCATTGGTGGTTCAAAAGCAAAAAAAGTTTCAGCTGTCCAATAAGCGCCCACCATCGTCCTGCCTTTTGAGCCAATCAGCGATAAGCGCTCGCTTCAAATGCGAAAATGGCGTGGTTAGTTATTATTCAAAGCTATGACGAGGAAGAAACCTAAGCAAAATATGTATTAAGAATCAACCCCCCTCGCGTTTGGTAAGTTTTACATGGTGCTTTTGTTTATCGGTTTGTTTCAGGAAGAGTGTTGACGTGTTTTGAGAAACCGAAGCGAGCTAGATGCTACCATAGCTAACGGTTGAACTAACGTTAGGCTAACTCGGCTAACGTTGGCCTTTTGTTCAGTCTGCTGTTTGTTTGCTACGCTGAAAAAGAAAATTAGTATTCATTTCCAGTATTTACCGTTGTTATATGGGTCACTTTGCCCGTTGACATTTGAGCTTTTCATGACGGATAGGGAAACATTAACCGAGATTAACCATGTTGTGTGCACAAGGCTAACGCTCTGGCTAACCTGCTTAACCGTTTGTTGTTGTACGCAGGCATGCCGCTAACTATCATGGAGTCCTCACATTGCAGCGAGATGAGACTGGATGGACCAAACGTTACCCGAACAAAAGGTGATCTGGAAAGCCAGCGGTACATGTTTAAGTCTGAAGGGTGGAGGGTGAGAGAGTGATGAGTTGCACTAATCAGTTGGGGTGTTTGTTGCAGTGGCATCAACGCCCTAATCTGAGTCAACCTGAGGACACACAGTGTGCACAGGGGCCATCTGACTCAACCCTCCCACCTTTTTACATAACTGTATGTTCTGTTATCTCTGTTCTCTACGTATGCATGCTCTGGCAGTGCACTACACTATCAGTCAGTGACTCGCTTAAACCAGAACACCAGTAACTTGATTTAGTTGAGTGATTTGTGTTCTTTGTAACACAAAATACAAAAATACAGCAGCACCATAAATGTTAACCCTATAAGCACCTGCTGGTATCTTGCATTGTGACATCAGTAGGAATACATTTACAATTGAGTGCCTTAATGGCATTATCAGGACATGTGGATGATTTTTATTTATTTATTTTACACCAGCACCACTATGTGATGACAACCATGGAGTCCACACATTACAGCAAGATGAGACTGGATGGACCTAACATAACCTGAACACAAGGTAAACAAAAACCTGAAGAGTTGGTGCTACATGTTTAAGTCTGGAGGGTGAGAGAGTGATGAGTTGCACTAAGCAGTTGGGGCGTTTGTTGCAGTGGCATCAACCCCCCAATCCGAACCAACCTGAGGACCCACAATGTGCACAGGGGCCATCTGACTC
The DNA here is from genome assembly GCA_029721515.1 of Synanceia verrucosa. Lineage (NCBI taxonomy): Eukaryota > Metazoa > Chordata > Actinopteri > Perciformes > Synanceiidae > Synanceia > Synanceia verrucosa. The sequence goes on from CM056549.1 coordinate 27,300,394, forward strand.
AACCCTTCATGTTTTCTGTATATGTGTATGTGCAAACACATAACATGAGGTTAAACTGCTTATTTTGTCAATGATGTTTTGATAACAGCCAAATTTCTCAACATGTACAGTGGGAGAGTTTACAATAAACTGATCAATGCTTAAGGTTGGAGATTTCATGTGGGGCTCTGCTGCTTTATATCAATATTATATTAATATGAGTACTGTTCTTCCACTGTTGCATTTCAGAAGCCTGAACTGAGTACCACTAATTCTTCAATAAATCTAGTGTATTTTCTGGAAGCTGTGTTAATACCACCTTTTCTCACTTTATTTTGTTAGGTCTCACCTGGAAGTGGAAGGATGTTGTGCTGTGGAGTTTCTGCAGCTCCTTCATTTCTCAAGGTCTGTTTCTGGATTGTTCATACTAACTATAGGTGAATTAGTTCTTCTTATAGCCTCCAGTGTTTTTGATGTGTTTTTGAATCACTCATGAACCCAACATCCACTACAGTATCTGCCACGTCAGTAATGTAAGTGCAGTTTAACCACCTTGTTGGCATTGTTATTAATGCTGGATAGCTCTGCCCATCCATCTTGTTTTTTTTCCCCCATTTTAATAAATGGAAGTGTGGGATTTATTTTGTGCTTAAACTGGGATATCCAGAGTGAAATTCACTTTGCAGCCCCGTAGCTGTCCCTGCTCTGGGGTTGGTACTGTTTCCATAGCTCAGGCTACTGGGGCAGACTTAGCAGTGCTGAGTAATGCTGACTTGTCAGACAAAATCCTTGAGGCTGCGAGAACTTGTGTACAGCATTTTATCTCCAAGCTCCCCAACTAAACAGTGGCAGTGAGGGGAAACAGTTGAATGTACTGTATGTACTAAACCAGAAACTAAGCTAGATTGTCATTGGTCTAATTGCTGTCCTAAGTTGTTCAGTTTCATGCAGTCTGCTGCCAGAGTTTTGTGATAGTAGTGTTGTTCTTCTTCCTGGTTTTCTGTGTTGCATGTAAATGACATCAGTCTTACACTGCCGTATGATGCATGCTGAGGAGGTACGATGAGGTACTCATAGTTGTAATGGAAAAGCACCAATACTGGGCCGTACCATACTGTTACTGTGTAGTGGAAAAGCACCATTAAGCCTGGTTTATGCTTCTGCGTAAACCGTAGCTGCGCCGTCGCCGCGGCCCTACGCGCACCTCCAAAAAATCCTGACTACACGTCGCGTCAACGTGTTGAGACGCGAACAGTAAGGATTGTCCGCTCAGAGCGTAATTTCCAGCGGTTGCTTTTCCGGTCAACAGCTCAACAACACCGCTATGTGTGGAGCGGTACGGAATAGTCGGACAGATCACCTCCGCAAACGTCTTCTGTGCTTCAACATTTGTAGTAACAGCATTTCTTTTTAAATTTTATGAGCTCCATCTCCAGAAACACCCGCTCCATCTCAGTTGTCATTGTTTACGGTCAGAAGAAAACCAAGGAATCCGATATGAGCCCCCAGAAGCCACACAAAGACAGACACACACCCCCTAGCAGCTTGGCGGTGAATTGCAGAGCAACGCGTTCCCTCGACGCTGAGCTTCGAATGCTCGGCGTCGGGTCTTCGCCGTAGTTCTGCCGTCGCCGCAACGCAGGAGCATAAACCAGGCTTTGGAGCGGTGGGGTGACAATGATGAGTTGCACCATTAGTCGGGTTGCTGATTGCTGTGGCACAGCGGACCTGTCCTGACAACCTGTGGTGACACCCACTGTGCACAGGGGCCATCTGAGTCACAACCCACCTGACAAACTTTGGGACGCTGCTTTGTGTGTGTGTGCGCGTTTTCTCTTCTTTCCCTTGCCTGCAATTGTATTTTTGTTCTGCTCTCTTCCTCTACCAGCATGAAGATAGGACAGTTAGCAGAGCTGGATTAGCCACTGTGAACATGATGAACAAAATGCAGAAAGTTTCCCTTTTAATGGGTGGAAGAATCCCAACCTGAAAGGAGGTGAGGAGGACTCAGCCTAATTCTATCAGCTTTGTGTTGTTTGCTTTTTTTCCTTTGTGCTCATCTTATTTTACAGCTCAATGCTTCACTTTTCACTTAATCCAGGGGTCAGCAAATTGTGGCCCTCTAGTCCCTCTTCAGTGGCTCCCTGTTGCTTTGACGACAGATTATATACATACACATTTTTTTTTAATAAACATAGTAATTCTTACATTTGTCAGTTGTAAACGTGTTCGGCATTTCAGGCAATTAAATTGTGTCACAGCATATTCAGCACTCACTATCTCCAGCAGAGTAGCCAGAATTTTAAATCCCATAAAGTAAGGTGTGGGAGTAAAATACAGAATTTAGTAATACATGAACACATTTGATTTTTGCAGGGATAAAGTGGCAAAAAGTAATCAAGATATTCTCAGAACAAACACATTTCACAGAAGAGCTTTCAGACGAATAACAGTTTTATTCAGAGCAATCTTGTGTCAATGTGTTTGATGTTAGATTCTGTCACCTTTTGTTATTACAGTCATGAAGGCATTTTCAGTGAGGAGGAACAGGCTATGCTGAATGTTGAGCATTCTAATTTGTGTCTTACTGTGGTAATAAATAGGTACATTACTATTAATCATTTTAACAGCCCCTATTTGATGGCCCAATGTCAAGTCTGCTGGACTAGAAGACCTAGCTCGCTAAGAAAAGAAAAAAAAAAAAAAAGGTCCAGGTCAGTCTGAGGACTGATATTGCATTTAACAGACAGTCCAGCAAGGTAGATACTCAAGCAATTCAATACCATTCAATTCAAAGGAGCAGATGCCACAGAGCTGAGCAGGTCTGATTTGAGATCAGATTGTGGTTTTGATAAATGACAAGCAATGACACCAGCAGGGTTGCATGCAATGTCAAAAATTACCATCAGAGACGAGTAGTGTTTGTCTCAGTGATGTCTTGTTATCTTTGTAGGCTACGCCTGCTTCCTTCTGCCTGTCATCACTCATCACAGCTCAAGTCCTGCCTACAGTTTGCTACATCCCAGCTTCTGTCTGGGGACCTGACCACACGGGTGAATATACTTATTGAAGATTGAGCTGTACTTCATTTACTTGACAAAAGTGTAGAAAAAAATCATCAGTATTGAGAAAGCTTTCTACTCTGTCTGGTCAGTGTGTTACTCATCTGTCTTATCTGTCTGTTTTTGCTGGTTAGATGGACCAGTACATCAGAAGTGATGGTCTCCAACCTCAACAGCGTTGCAGCTGCATGTCTTTCCCAGCAGGAGCGTTGATTACCACCATGGGTGCGAAGACCTCAGTGCACCTTTATTGTGGGCTTATTGCTGGTTAGCAATTACGGCTTTAATGTCATGACCACAAACAATAAGTTCCAGATATTTTCTGAAGTAAACATGCATAAACACTGGCATATGTAAATTTTCAGCTGTTCATCCTTTTGAGTTGGAGCGGTAAATGACTCCTGAGGCTGCGTGGCAGAGATGACCAGTCTGGGTTGATGCTGCCTGTGGATTCGTCCTGAAGGGATTACAGTTTATGTGATTGTCTGGCGTCATCACAGGCTGCAGCTCATCTTAAATAATCTGCATGTTTTCTGTGGTTCTGTCAGCCAGCAGCAGTCTGGAGCTTGGTGATACGTGCATTCGGCTGAAAAGTTATCACAGCGCTTCACTTTTTAAGTGTGTGTGTGTGTGTACAAATTAACTCTTTCAGTGCTAGCTGTTTCATAAAATAAAAATGCACCAATGTTTTTTTGGCTTTTTTTTTTTTTCTTTTTTTTTGAGCAATTTTTTTTTTTTTTTTAGACCCGCAGAATATTTTGTACTATGATTCTGAAAACACTGCGTAGTTTAAATGAAAGAAGAAGAAAAAAACACCACTTTTTGTCCAGAATCTGTCCATATGCTCTCTAATTCCGATACTCTCCACTTCCTACTTTTGCCAGAAAATTACTCACAGGCTCGGTGAGAGCACACTCTTATCCCAGCTACCAAAAAAAAATGACGGTTCATTTTTTGATACCCAATAGGGCCGGGGCTACGAAAGTACGAGAGTTCGGTACCCAGCCCTAGTGTTGTGTGTTGACTAGGCTGTAATATAATGCTGTGAATACTTTCCAGATGCAATGTAATATAACAGGAACTCCATATCATCATAAGCACACGGTAAATTTACCCCCATTTCATAATAAAAGCTTTCAAAGAACAAAACATCTAGGTGAAGAATTTGTTGGATTTTTATTTGGCAAGCAGGACAAAACACACACACACACACAGGACTTTTATTGTGAAGAACAGGAAATGTGTTTATCCACCCTTTGACAGCTGCTTACATCCCTGCAAGATGCTAACTACTTGAGTTCAGAGCAAATGTCTGTGTAGGTTGTCAGGTTTGTTCATCCATGAAAAGAAGTCATCTTTACACGCTAAGCTTTATTTTAGTCTAAATGGAATACCAGCCTTATTAAACTTGATGTATAAACCCTAGAACCACTGTCTCTGCTTGTATTATTTCACAAAGTAAGAATGGGGGGAGTATATGTTTTCAAGTCCTAGGACTTGACCTGCCTCTCAAGTCTGATCAGTCTGTTCTCTCCAACACTCAATACTGGAAAACTCAAATGACCACCTGCTGCTGTCTATGGCTCTGTGTCTACTGTACAGTATGAATTTTACCACTAGATGGCAGTTGAACATCAATGTTGCTCCAGTCTGAAACACAGGTTTGTAAAAAGGGAACATTGGATTTTCGCTCACTGGATTTATTGTCAGAGAGACACATGAGTGCCTGTAGGCACCACACAAACACTGATTGCTCCTACAGGGAGGGATTTTGTTGGCAAAATCTACAGCTTCTTATAAAATACTTCATCTTGGAGGTAAAATAACAGCAAAATCTTTAAAGAGCTATTCTAAATATTTACGTTTTTCCCCCCACTCTTTCACAATTGAAAGCTTTTCTGTCCAAAGCCTATTTGTTAAGAGAGATTTCTCAAATTAAATGGAGGGGTACACCCTGGACAAGTCTCCTGTTCCTCACAGGACACATACAGACAACCACTCACATCTACAGGCAATTTAAATTAGCCAATTAACCTAATCCCCATGCATGTTTTTGGATGGTGGGAGGAAGCCGGAGTACCCAGAGAGAACCCACGCAGACACAGGGAGAACATGCAAACTCCACACAGAAAGGCTGGGATTCAAACCCGGTACCTTCTTGCTGTGAGGCGACAGTGCTAACCACTACACCACCGTGCTGCCCCTGGTTAAATAAATGTTAAATAAAAATGAAAAAATTGTTACAATCTGCAACCTCACTCCGAACTTTTCAAAAGAATATCTCTGTACTTCAGACTGTCTCTTTTTATAGTAATATGACTGTAGTGAGTTAAATTCAGTAGATTGACTGTAGGGAACACTAACCATTTGAGCACATTTGCAACACACATCTGTTCTGGTGTACGGTCTCCTTTGTGGAACCTGTGTGATGGCATGTTGCATGCCATTCTCAAGTGATCCTCACTTAATTCAGTTTCGTTCACATGTGCAGTGTTTCCTTCTTGTCCTTCTTTTATGCCTTTTCCATCAGCTCTTCTCAGTCTGGACCAATCGACTGGCACGAAATGGAGAGTGTACTAAAGATCAACCTCTGATTTTGCGGCGTGCAGGATTTAATACCTGTGTGACAGTTTTCCCCCGAGACAACATTACCTTTGACCCCAAAGCTCTCAGATCCATCTGTGAGCTTACTTTGTGTTCTGTGTGCATATTTTCTCTTTAAAATACAGGATGAAAGATGTTATTCTGGTGGAAATAATTCAAATGCCTGCAGTATAGTGTTATAAACCATTTCTCCCTTCACAGTAGTTTTAATCTCTTTAACTGCAGGCAAGACTGACAATATGAATTACTGTGCGACTATACCACATTATGCAAACATAATTTTGTATTCAAGTGGAAATCTGCAGAAAAGGGCACTGTGTGACTTCATTGGATGTAGAACAAGAGACAAATTAATTATTCATCTTGTTAATTGTGAACTGACACCAGATTTCTTTTGAGAGAGTGATGATTCAAAGGTTGTGTAGTCTTGTTTATGGCAGAGCGGTGTCATTAACTTTAGAGATTGCAGAGCACTGGGGGAGTCATTTTTATAGCACTTTGTTCCCTGCTAACGCTGATGTAGTCGTCGTTTTTCACCTGAACCTGTCAACATCAGCCTGCGCTGTCTGACTCACAGAGCTGAACAGCGCTCTGCTTCTGGCCACTTTCGCTGTCAGACTCTGTGTGTGTGTGTGTGTGTGTGTGTGTGTGTGTGTGTTGGAGAACTTCAAAGAGCTTTGGATTTGGAAGAGAAAAGGTGTCACCTGCAGGTGTTGTTGGTGAATGTTAGTTAAATGGAGTTTGATCTACAGTATTTAAAGGGGACTTATCATGCTCATTTCCAGGTTCTTACATGGATTTTGGATTTCTATTAGAACACATTCTTTTTCTCATACGGTCTGTCTGAATATACCTGAAACTAGGGGTGTCCCGATATAACTTTAATTTCTGATACAATACAGATATTGCAGCCTTGAGTATTGGCCGATACCGATATCGATCTGATATGATATCAGCACAAATCATACATACTTTTATTACTTATTATGTAGTTTGGAATGTGAGAAGAGGCAGTTAACCAATGGGTTACATCAGTTTTAACCTTAAAGATAAGAATATTATAAAATTGTACAAAGTAAAAGAAAAATAAATTAGAAGAGATTCTCAATGAATCCAATAAAACAAAAAATATATATTTCAAAGTGCAAAATAACCACTAGTTTAACTTAAACATGAGCATATACTATAATTGAACCGAATAAATAAAAAATAAATTAGAAGACCCTGAAAATCCTCATGCTGTTTTTTGTAATGCGTGTTGACTAGAACAACAGTTATTATGGTAGCTGGGTAGGAAGCAGAGAGCCTGATAGAGCATGATGACCACAGAAAGTATTCACTGTTATTATCTCCAGCTCAGCAATAAAAACAGTTAACAGTCCTTTGAATTTAAAGCGGGTAGGAAGCAGAGAGCCTGGGAGAGCATGTTGAGCGCGGACTAGAACAACAGTTAGCCGATCGTTGCTGCTGCTATAAAGTTAATACAGCAGCGTGGTGACTCTCGCTGCTGTATTATCTAGATGGTGCTCTTGGTTTAAAGATTAAGGCTAGGGTAAGGCAATTTCCATTACTTCATTTGTCCATAACTCTCAGAGTGATCGTATCAGAGATTATACAATATATGACGCCATGTGATGCTGCACTCCCGCAAAGCACTTGCCTTGTGGGTGTTCTCTTTTCAGATTAGTTGTTTCCTGTTGAAATTGGAAGCAGCCAAATATTTCCATTTAATGTCACTGTGGGTGGTTATTTAACAAGTCGAAAATAGCCATAGTTTTTGTCTCATTTCCCTGTCCGTCCCAGCGTCCCTACAGAAGACAAGACTCATGGATGTTTTTGACATGAGAGCAGAGAGTGATCATAGAGGCCTGATCGACTGAAATTTGTGACTGCAGGCAGCTTTTGTTGTGCTTGTGACTGAACTCACTAGGGAGTCGAGGAACATCCAGCTGCCCACAGATGTTTCCTGAGTATCTCGGTGTTAAAAAAACAACATGTCCAGCACCTGAGAGTGAGAGAGGTGCTGAGGTGGAAGGGGGGAGGACATCTCTTCTTGTGTAGCCTGAGGAGGCTGATGTGTGAGTGTGCAGATCCAGTGGGAAAGCTACCTTTCACAGTGCTCTGAATACACTCACACAGGTCGCTGTGCAGACATGAGCTTCTGATCAACGGAAGGTTTCATGTCAACAACCGAAACAGCTCAGCTTTTTTCTTTTTTCTATTTTTTTTAAAAGAACTGTGCCACTTTGCCCAAGATTATGTTTACTGGGTGATAAAGGAAAGATAATTGACATATCAAAAAAAAGAGATTCTCTGTTGTCATGACTGGGGTCTCAGGAGCTGCTGGGATTATCCTGAAACCTTGGAAAAAACCCACAACCCCACAATTTAAACAATGGGTCAATGTGATGATTAAGACTGCCTCGTACAAATGTGTTCTTTATAAGGTTAACAATAGCAGTGGAACTACAGCCCCAACGCGGGAGCCATCCTATATTACTATTACTACAAATCAGAAAGATGACAGCTGATCTACTTTACTGTATTTATGTATCTATGAATTTATTAATTTATTTATTATATGCAACAGGCTGACATATCTATTAATTCGTGTTTATCCTCAGATGAATTATATATATTTATAAAAATCAGGTTATGTATTTGATATATAATTTAATTATTTTTTATTTAATTTAACTTTCCTGCCTCCCTATAATATAGCAATATGGCATCAATGATATTTTTCTCCTTCTGATATTATATATATAAATATATATATATATATATATATATATATATAAATATATATATATATATATATATCTTATATCTTATATCTTATCGTAATGAAGACAATATGCTCATGCTTTAGAACAGTGGTTCAAAAACATTTTCCCTGAAGAGATTCTTTTCTATCATTAAGTAATCTCAGACTAAATCTCATGGATATCTTATATTTTAACTGGTAAAGCCAAATGTTGAATGCAATAACTCCAGGAGGTTAATTTAATGTTCAACAAGGGATTTGGAATTTTTTTTTTTTTTGTTAGGAATATCTTCTCTCTCTTCCAGATCCTCTCGTAGCATTAATATTTTCTTTTTACTTTCTTCATGTATAAAAACCCTATATAATTATGCAGCACTGATTGATTATCATGCACCAAATAAAAACTTGGAAAAAAAAGAACCAAAGCAGCTTTTCAGCTAACTAGGTCATGTTGAGTTGCACAGCTCCTGAAAATGACCGATCAGCAAAGTAACATGAAAACACACTGGCGGTTATGGAGATTTAGTAGGTAAGGTTTCAGTGACTCATAGCACAAAATCTCTGTGTATGAAGAACTATGCAGAAACAGAAATAGTCTCAGTTGGGTACAGAGTAGACACTTCTGTTGTTGTATCTGTGTGGAACATCAGACATTTTGAGCTATTTGAGCATGAATAGCTTTAATTGACCATATATGCAGTCAAGCCTTCCAGGATAATCAGACATGAATTCTGGCTGTTGAAATAATGCCAAAATCAGGAATTTTAGAATGACATCACTGTATACTGAGCATTTCTGCGCTCTCTAGTCAAACAGTAGCAGAATCCACACGCCAGCACTTATAAATCTCACTGATTCACTTGTCATATCTAGTTAAGTGCAAAAATGTCAAGCATTCAGGGGGTTATGTGACAGACTGTTTATTGGCTGTATCCAATACCTTCTTCAAGTCTTAGCTGGTTACCTGGCAACTAATCAGAGCCAAGAAAGTTGTTTTTTTTTTAACAATGTAGAAACTTTAACAATACTCTTCCCTAATTCACTACTAATGCATGATTAATTTTTTCCTTTCAGATTTTACTGGCTGATTGATCTGAATTATGGCAACCTTTTTGACAGTTTTTGTTATGTTGAAATCAAAGTTAACATTAAAGGAACCGTATGTGAGAAATGTCTTTAGCTAAATTAATCATTAATCATAAAATGGCAAATACTAATATCACTGACAACAGTAGACCAGCCAGGATATTTTCATTTAAAAAGCCAAGTTGCAGCCCTCAACTGATGTTGATGTTGTCATGTCATCACATGTTGTCATCTCCTAATCACCAAGTCAGTAGTGTGTCAGCATTTGGGTTGCCAGCTCTGCTCTAGTTAGCACAGCTGCAGCTACGAACGTGTCGGATAAATAGTCTAACTTTACGAAACCTAAAAGACCTTATCATAAATCTGAAATACGTCGTGACAAAGTCTGAAATAAAACAAGGACTTGTATAGGAGATGCCTTTGAAAGATGGAGACGGCTGCACTCTCACCGCATACCCCCGTCCACCGCCCGGGAGCTCCGCTCTCTTTACCCCATCCCAACACAGCTCTCCTCCGGCACGTTTCACTCCTTCTAAGTGTCCATGGTGATGCCCAAGGTGGCTGCTTTTCATTCACTGTAACACCTTGAAATTTTGGACCTACGTACATACGGACCCCTGTGCTACCTGCTGGCCTTGGCTGGGAAGTAGCACCGCTGATCGACTACTATCACCGCATATCCACGGCCCCCGTCCTGGAGCTCCACTCACATTACTGTGTCCATGGTGATGCCCAAGGTGGCTTCATTCACTGTAACACTTTTCGTTCCTGTTGGACCAGCCTGGCTGGCAACCTCTCGTCAGGGGAGAGGGAGAGGGGAGACACTTTGTATCAGATGACGTATGATATGATGATTGATGATATGATGACTATGATTTATTTTCTCTCAAGTTGGTAGTTTCTCCTCTTTGAGTGAATTCTTATGTCGTGACACATTCTCTGACAGTTGTTTATCTCACTGTGAGTCATTGTGAGGTTAATTGGGAAGCGGTTTAAAATTGGAAATGGTTTACAATAATCAGGAACAGCTGAGGCCTTCGGCTGGGGTTCTGTTTGCCTTTACGACGTGCGGCACATTTGTTCTTAGATCTGCACCAGTGTAGGTGTTCAACAAACCACAAAGGAGCACTGAAATGAGTGGCGTGCATTTGTTTATTTCACCTCAGGAAAATGCACCTAAAATAGGCTGCCATTCAACAGGCTGCCACGATTGATTGAGGTGCCGAGACATGCCATTTATTTTCATAAAGCTCATTTCTTTGGGCAAATCAAAGCAATGAGTGTGCATTACGGTATCCTTTCAGAAATATGGCAATGCCTCTCTGCTCTGAAATCGTGTCACGCTAGTTGCATTTTTATGGTGAGATCTGTCAAAGAATGTATCCCCCTCAGATTTTCATATTCATGTGGATCTCATGAATACATCATGACTTCTTCTCTGTATCCTGTGCATCACGGAAGCAGCCAGGTGATGAAGCGATGATGTTCGCTGCTTGAATAGTTGATTGTTTTCTGCAAATGTGTCCGAGCAGACGTCCAGAAAGTGTGCGGGGGGCAGATGAATATTCTCTCTGCAACATTCTGAACTCTCGTTTTTACTCTTTCACAGTCAACCCACTTATCTGAGTCTCAATGGGGAGATTAACGTCTATTTACAAGCCATCAGAAAGGGAATAGAAACTTGTCAGATCAAATATTCAACAGGCTGCACACTCGAGGTTACCAAAATATAGCCTACTGAACGAAAATAGAAACGTCCAATGTCAGACTTTTGAGTTTTTATTACCATAGGGCGATGCAACATATGAAATCAATCACAGTTTATTTTGTTTTTCAATAATCTTCAGATCAATGTCCATTACATCTTGATATTGGCATGTGAAAAGGACTGTCACTCCTTCCAACATGGTGGGAGTCAGGTTGAAGAAATTCACTGTTCAGTATCTTGTGTGTCCACCATTTACTTCTCTCAAACCAACACATCTCCTTCCCATGGAGTTTACCAAGTTGTCTATGGTGGCCTTTGGATGTTATTCCATTCTTGCTGGAGTGCCACATGGAGCTGATGCACATTATCCGAAACTGGAACACGATCACGAACACATCAGTCCAGAACATCCCAAACATGCTCTATGGGTGACCTGCAAATACGCAGGTCAGTCCAGAGCTGGAATGTACTCAGCTTCAAGGAACTGGATGCAGATCCTGGATGTTGTCACGTTCCCACACCACCGGAGTCATCTGAGGCATTGCTGTGTCAAAATTTGACATTTTGGGGTGGCCTTTTATTGTCCCCAGTATAAGGAGTGTCTGAGTACTGCTCATTCTGTTTGAGCAGTGTCTGGATATGCCACACCCATGTACTGAATGGAATTAATGCATTACTGAGCAAATGCTCACAGCCAGTGGTGGACTCAAATTTGGGACACTAATCAAGAGAAATATCCATTTTGTACAAATACAAGACAGTATACACTCACTTTGGGTGGCGTACTTCATGTGGCGTCAATATTTCACATGGGGCGTTTAGATTTTTGTTCAGTGTATTTCAGAGTGAATCTACAATGTTAAAAAAAATTCTCCTTTTTTTGTATAAAATAGGTAGCATGCATGCCAGAAAGCTCACTTAACCTATAATTCAGAGGTTTCTTGTGGGTGTAAGTGGTAGCATCAGATGACTTGTAGCTCCAGAATATACAGAGCTGAAGGATAGTTCAGCTAGTGATACTTCAGTGGACGTATTGTGTTGCAGGGATATCTACAGAAATTAATGTACACTATAGGCCACGCCGCACGTGACAATCAATGGGTAGCAGTGTTAGTTTGACCAGCTCTGATAGTTTCAGCAGTTTGGTTGCATTTGGCATACTCCTTCCCTGTTATTTTATCTAATGACTGTCACTTTAAATTGTATGGACCCAGTAGAGGTGAAATATTTGACACATTGTGCCTTTTTAAAGGGAGGACTGATAGTATGAGAAACTCCCGGCAAATACAGAGAGTCAAAGAGTAGTTCAGCGACATTTTCGAGTGTCACTTGCAAATTCACTGGTATGATTGATTTGTGCAATGTCAATGAGATATTAAAATTTTTATTTATCACACTTTGAAATGTTCCCAACAGTTGATGGAGTTGCATTGGAGCTGTCACACACAAATGTCAGAATGGTAGTGAGTGTTCATTGTTTTTGGGAGAGAGATGATTTTAAGCCTGACTGTGAGTGCATGTGATGTTGTGCAATGTGTCAGATGGCTGACCATATATACTGAATGTATTATAGATGTTATAGAGCAGAAGCAACTAAATTGCTTTGCATTTCATTGGAGATTTGGAGGCTGAATGGATGTAACCTTCCCCGCTGTCCTCTTGCCTCCTCAGAGGTCTGTCCATGATGGATGACCTCTCTCACACACACACAATACACACTGCTCATGCCCATTAAGAGCATATCCTTACAAACGGATTAGGAGGCCGGTAATGGAAACCTGGGGAACTTGGTCCCATAATCTCCTGCTTGATACTTTCACTCTGATCAATCTTTGTTTGGGTGTCTCAGAGGTAGTTGTGAAATGTCATCGGCTGGAGTTCGAGAGGTGAGGATGTGTGCAGTTTGGGGTGTTCAATGTCAGATTCATTCATCTAACTTGTTGGTTGCAGATTCATATTGTGCACTGGTTCAGAGTGTTGAGAGGAGCCATTACTTATTATCTGTGAAGGGTGTTGCATCTATGATTTATTCGGTGCTGCAGCAGAGATTGTGCTGGCGCATTATAGCCATCATTATGGCTTCAAGCGTGACCCAAATTTCCTCTGCCCCTCTTAACTCGCCCCCATCCCCCCATCCTCCTCCTCCTCCTTGTCATCCTCCTTTCCGCTGAGGTGTCTGAATCCAGATGGAGAGCAGACTGCACAGTGTGACCGCCGCTTATTATCAGCCTCCACTGCACTGTGTGACCGGACCGGAGGGAGATGGTGAGAGAGATAAAGAGGAGGAGGAGGGAAGAGAAATTTGAAGGAAAGAAAGCTGATGAGCACAATTACAGAAGTAACACAGTTTGTCTGCTAGTGTCACAGTGTTACATTTAATGAAAACAAGGGTAGAAGATGTCAGAGGACAGTTTGGCATTCAGTGAGTCCTGGAGCACAGAAGCATTTGACATAATTTGCATTTCTATTGATGAGAAACTCCACACTGACATGGACTATTTTTTTTTTTTTTTTTTTTATGAAAAGCTTTCCATGTCAAATAATATTCCATCCAGGCAGTTAGTAGAACATTTCGATTCAGCTGACCCATTTGTGGGTGACATAGTAGTGTCTGGTGTCCTCTGACCATTAACTATTATTGTAATTGCCCTTCCTTGTCCTCATTCTCTCTGCACCTGCAGGGACACATACAGAAGGAGAATCAGCTTCATCAGTTATATACATGTACTGTATATCAGTGACATGCAGTGAGGTTCGTGGCTGGTGAGGCATTAACTCCTCTGGAGCACAACAGCTATCCACCATATCTCTGAGAAACATTCATTGGCGTTTAACTGCAAGCGGCGAGATCCCTGGTAGTAGTTTAAACAGAGCGCCTCCCTACCAAAATGGTTGTGTTTTGGTTTTGACAGTTGCCATGCAAGGCTGATGTTAACTCCTGGAGCTCTATTGCTTCTGTTGAAGCCAGCAATGCAGCTAGAAAGCACCTGTCAGTTCACGTACGCCCCCCTCAGGTGTGGCAGAGTACTGCCTGCCTCACCTGCTGACTTTTCTCTGCACTTTATTGAACAAACAATTCTCTCACACATACATTAGGCATTACATTCTGTAAAGTTCATATTGGCGGATATACAAAAGAACAGAAACGTGCACATGTCATGCGACTCAGTTTGTACTGGATCGCAAAGTTAGATATGAGGCACAGCTGCCTCACCCGTGATTTTTGCCTTGTATTTGATAGCGAAATACTAAAATTAGGCAATTTTTACTTACTTCCTTTTTTTTACTTAAAATGTCAAAAATGTGTAGAGTCATACTGAAAATGCATCTTTAACACAGATCAGTGGTAAATATTAATATTTATTTTACGTTCTTTTTTCTTTTTTATCATGATGGCAGGCAAGGCATTGCGTTTCCATCAAGGATGTATTCCACTGTTCCACCACCTCCTTCAGTGAGAACCTCTCTGTCTCAAACATAAAAAAATCACAATAAGAGCCTGTTATGATGAATACAAGCAATTTTAGTTTACGCATTGACGGTGGACCCCAGAAGGATTGCAGTGTTGCCATCTTCAGTGTTCTCTCTCTGTAGTGGAACAGTCATAGAAACTGTTGTTGCTCTCAATCTGTATACATAAAAGTATGGAAAAATATATGAAAAAAAAAACACTGAAGTTACGCCACACTGTTAAACCTCTGCTCATCATGCAGGTGACATCTGGGAATGACATTATGGTTTTCTATCAAGCAAAGCTAACTACGTATTGAACTATGAAACTAATTTTTACTGAGGAGAAGGCACAATTGCAATATATTAGCACATTAGATTGCCCACTATTCTCTTGAGACACTACAGACAGCAGATTATTACATTCTTTGTTTCGTCCATTCCCATGAGCATGACCCGAGTAGTGACCCCTTCCATAGCTCTTGCTTTGGAGAGAGGACTGAAGGTGGCTTGTAAAGGGAGGCTTAAGGGGAGTAATTGAGATCAAGAACAACAGCTCAGAATAGCAATGTAATATTATCTGTAAATCACTGATTTATTTTAGCAGTTGACGTTATACTGAGTGCACTCCTTGAATCATCTACCGTCTGTAGGAGTGCAACTGATGTTTTGGATTAAAGCTGAATGTAGAAAAATAGGGAAATCAAACCATGTGCGCTGCCATGAAACAGCCATTAATTAGTGGGATATTCAGTCGATTAATATATCAGCCTGAAGTATTAATTAAAATTAATAGACACAATCTACCCTCATATTTTGTGCATTAATTAAAACTGCAGCCGTAAACTCTGTCTGCTGCAACAGGTGACTGGCAGGCCACATAAAATGCACAGAAATCTGTGATTCACTGATACATTTTCCATCTTTATTAGTGAATGCTAATCAGAATGACATGAAAATATAATAGAAAAACACGTTTCCAGCACATTGACCTGATCTCTGTGCTTTACAAATAAAACTGCCTTGCCTTGCCTCTGTACTGAGAGTTTAGGGAAGGTGTTGCACTGCTCTTGGTGAATAAATTCCAGTAAACAACAAACATACATGGATATATTTAGGCTAAAAAAATCATGATATTGAGACTCCTGTCCAACATGCACTCTATAAACATATACCACTATAAACCTTTGTATTAAACCTGCCATAAGAGATCTTCAAATGCAAGCTGTGCAGCAAGCTGTAAACACAACATTATCTGCCACAATAGTCTATATAGCAAACACTTTAGAGAACTGTCTCATTTACACTTACCTGCCAAACAGAAAATAAACATTAGCATTCATTTGTAGTAGTGTGTTAGATCCAAGACATACTGTCATCTTATCATTACAAAGTGATAACATGGATGGCCAGAATTGCTGGTAAAATGGTGAATCTTGTTAGTTTTCTGCATTATTGCAGATGTAAGCTAGAGTGGACAATAGTGAACCTATTTAAGAAAGGTCATGGACAAGGGTAACTGACATTGATTTTATTGACATGGATATAAGCAGGTAACTGTTACCATCGACGGTCAGTAGAACTTGAATATGGTTGTCCTCTTGTTGTTGGCTCTAGTCACTGGTGGAGCTTCAGGTGTTTTTGTTGGCCTATCTCCCTCAAACTGATTTCAAGAGAGTGATTCATACATTTATAAACTCCCATTTTGATTATTGTAATTCTTTGTATCTTGTTGTTGCCCAACCATTGCTCCATCGCCTCCAGCTGGTCTGGTCCAGAATGCAGGCTTCCAGTCAGTTTTTAGGTTTTTATGACTTGTTTTTAAATCATTGCATGGCCTGACATCGACTTATTTATCGGAGTTGTTGCACCTTCATGCCCCAGCTGCAGCAATGAGGTTAGAATGAGGTCAGCTCACCAGATGCTCTTGGATGTTCCAGAGGAGACGGAGCTTTTTCTGTGGCTGCTTCCAACCTGTGGAACAGTCTGTCTTTTTATATCAGACCTGCACAGTCTATTAAATCACTGCTCAAAAACTCTATGCACTGGCCTTCAATTCAAATTGAGTTCAACATCTTTCAGTGTGTTATTTTTATTTATTTACTTGTTTTTATTTATTTGTTTTTATTTATTTTATTCTAAATCTCTGAAAGTTGGCTGTAAAGCATTTGTTTTGGGAGGCTGTTATAATAACCAATGGCCAATGGTTGTGGTGATGCTGTGGATACTGGATTCCTCCAAGATGGATGTCACTGCCATGGCTTCAGACAGAATAGGCAATCAAATACAATATGTGTCCAGGTTTGTCCAGACAAATTGACTGGTTAGAGGGCAAGGCAACTCGATGATGCAAGCAAACAGGGACATATTGCACATGGTCCAGTGTGAATTCCTTCCCAAATGTGCTATTGATATTCCCTCAGATGTGTGAATGTGAAACAGACATGCTACAAAGGATTTCATTTTGGATTCATCTGCTAGTCCAGTTGTTTTCTTTCATTAGTAATGTGAGAGATGGTGTGCGATTCAAAAGTCCCAGTTGCTGGTGTGTTTGGTTTCTTTCCTGTGGGGAACTTAACATCTCTCTCTCCTCTCTTTAAGCCTCTACATCCACATGAATCATCACTTCATAGTGAGGATTATCTCTGAGTCACCCATCTTGCTAATATTACACCTTCATAGGATGGTGACACCTCATTGTAAGAAAGTGCACACTATTTTCTCCATAACAAAAAGACTGACGTGAGGACAAAAGTCAAATCAAGTTGAAGAAATTCACTTTGATGTCAAATATCTATTTTTCTAAAGGTATGAGCGACGAGGGTATTTTTTTATGCTAGCAGAAATCTCCCAAGATTGCAGAACAAAAAATGGAGTAAGTGCTGTGTTTGCTGGATTTGTCTCTGAAAACAGCCATTGTGAGACTCTAAAGAGGGGTATGACAGCTCTTGGTTGGTATATTGTTATTTCTGCTGACTATATAGTGGGCTGATAACGTACAGAATTGCCTAGTATGAAGTCTACTCTCCTTTGTTCAATTTGCAGGAGAGGAAGGAGCACTCCCACCCTTCACTCTCAGTCAAGAATACAGAACAGGTTGTTGTGAGTCAGCAGGTGGGAGGTGCAGGTAACATTAGTGTCCAGGGGAAAGACAGAAAGAAGGTGAGCCGGCCATGCAGCTGCAGCATTAAAGTGAATGATGACTTTAAGCAGTATATTTGATGCCATCTGTGCATTGCTGAGCTTGCTGGTGCTCAGACACATCTGCCCTGACTGTCAATGAGAAGCTGGCCGGGCTCTACCAGGCCTTCACAGCACATTTCAAGTGTACTGACAGAGCAGCCCTGTCTCCCCAAAAACGAGGCAGCATTGTGCATTACCTGCTTTGTTGCAGATTACGTTCATTTTTTGACACATTTCACAAATACGCTTCATGATAGTCACATTCAGCTATGAGAGCATTAGTGAGGTCCAACAAAGGCCCACCACTGACGATGATGCCTGCAATCACCGTTTTGGTTGGTCTTGAAGGTGTTGGATGGGGTTGAGGTCAGAGTTCTCTTCAGTTCTATTATATTTCTTGCACACTTTTTTTTTCTTCATGGTCATGTTGAAATAGAAAATGACCTTCCCTTAGCTGTTGCCAACAGGGGCGTGTCTAGGGGGTGGCCTGGGGTGGCATGTGTCACTCTTGATATCTGAATGGCCACCCCAGTTGCCACCCCTAATGAAACAAATTGAAGGATTTGTAAAGTCAACCTTTAGACATTTTTTTATTTATTAATTTAGTTTGGGGCGGCACAGTAGTGTAGTGGTTAGCACTGTCGCCTCACAGCAAGAAGATACCGGGTTTGATTCCCGGCCCGGGGCCTTTCTGTGTGGAGTCTGCATGTTCTTCCCGTGTCTGCGTGGGTTCTCTCCGGTACTCCGGCTTCCTCCCACCATCCAAAAACATGCATGGGGATTAGGTTAATTTAAATTGACCGTAGGTGTGAGTGTGAGTGGTTGTCTGTCTCTATGTGTCCTGTGATGAACTGGAGACTTGTCCAGGGTGTACCCTGCCTTCCGCCCTAAGACAGCTGGGATAGGCTCCAGCCTTCCCGTGACCCTATGAGGATAAGCAGTAGATAATGGATGGATAATTTAGTTTGATTTGATCCACACTTTATATTATGTTTTATATTTTTTCATCTCATAAAAAATAAAAGATTAAGGTTTTGTATTACACGTTTATTGTCCCATTCGATTGTGTTGTGATTACAAGTTGTATTTACATTTGATTTTATAATAACATTTACAAGTGTAATTTTAGTGGTCAAATAAATCATAAAAGACTGATCCTGCTTGCCATCCCTGCATGACTTGACCTTGTGAAAAAAGTCTGGACAAGCCACTGCCACAAAGCTGGAAGCATGTTGTTATCTAAAATATTATATGCATGAACCAGTCCCAGAAATTGACAAATTTATGTGGACAGAAGTGCCAATCAGAGCAAATTGGTCTTCTTAAAGAGGAAGTCTTAAAGACACAGGCACTAAAACAGAGGATTTTAGACAGGGGAGTACAGACATATTCAGTCAGGAGGTATGAGAAAAAAATAATGTGCTTTTTGAACATTCATACATGTAAACATGCTCTAGTAGGAACATAATATTTCCTGTGTCTGTACTAAAAACAACAAAACAATCGTGGTGATCATTAATTAAATATGAAATCTGCATTGTTACAGTAGCAACCTGCCATCTTTTGCCCCCACATGCAATGCACAAATCAAACAAAAGAAAAGCAAGGGGCTCAAGCATCTGTAGGATGGTGGGTACCAGACCTTGATTGCAGGTGAGGTCAGTGCAGCAGGCCTGTTGTGATTAGAAATGCTAAAAACACACTGCTTTGTGACAGGGTTGAACACCGTACAGAGATGACAAGGTAAGCCTGTGGTTTTGCTATACCATGCTGAAGTCCAAGTCATAATATTCCCAGTTGAGAACAAAGTATCAGATTTTGTTCAATGAAAAATCTCTTGTGACGCCCCCACATTCCAACTTCACAGTGACACGCTGAGGTAGTGAATGTTTATCAGAAGAGAAACTGTTAAACATGAGGTGTAAAATAGGTTTTAAAATATGGAACAGTCTGATAACTTGTTTTTAACTGTGATTGGATTGGAATGATTGGAAAGCAGCACAGTCACATCCTAAACTCACATATTTAGCTTTTCTCACACATTTTAGCTGAGGTGTCATGAATTATTAAACCTCTTTTCATGAAGTGAGCAAACATGCAAAGAAGAATTAAACCCTACCTCTTCTTCTGCTGTCTTTTCCATCATGTCTTCAGTTCAATTTCCTACATCTAGCTTCGCAGTGAAATAAATTATGAGAGACAACGTGAACTGAAAGTGAACCCTAAGTATTTCAGAACCTGTGAAAATAGACAGGCAGGAAAGTGATAATTGAGGTCACATTTGAACAATTTCTTTTTCCTGTGCTTTATAGAGTTATCCTGTGACTAGAATTATATTAAATGTACACAGTATATATGCACTTTGCAGTAGTTTGGCAGTGCAAAATGATTTGTGCAGGTTCTTGAACTATTTACGATTTACTTGTTTACTGAGGATGTTTGCATTGTTTATGAGTTTAGACAATATTTAGGAAATTTAGGAAGCTCTTAAATTTGCTTTCCTGAGAGAACAATAATAAAGTTAACTGAAATTTAATGCAAAACTATAATTATTGTTGTTATCCATGAATTTTCAAATTTGCTGTTTTACAATAAATGAAACAATAGCAAGGTACATTATTATTATTATTATTATTGTTTTGATTAAGATGTTAAATCACAGTTATTTACTGTCATTCCTGAATGTGTACAGTATGTTACGTATTCTGGATTCACTTCTTACTTCTCAGTGAATTCAAGTGTTCTGGCTCAAATTTGGGTCTAAAAAGGTGAATTAAATTTAAACTCCTGTTCAAAAGGGTGAAGAGTAGCAATGAAGCAGGTCGTATGATATCATACAAAAAGTAAGGCACAGATTTTCGTGCATATCTTATGAATGACCAGCAACATGAGCTATCAGCGCATGAGTGAGCTCCGAAGAGACTCAACAGCCTTAAAAATACCGGACATTCTTTTCACTGTCAGCATAACATTATAATATGCATTGAAATGCAACCTGGCAACACTTCCAGTGATGGTTAGGTTTAGAGATAGGATTACAGGGTTAGGCTTATAGAAATAAAATGCATATTTCCCGCAAGAAATGTTGTCAAAATGCACCCAAACTCATAACTACTCATAACATAACTACTCCACTGTAAACGTAATAAATGTCCACTGAGAGTGTAAGGAATGTCTGACATGTTTTCACAGATGGAGCAGCCTGCAATTGAACGTCATGTGATGTCCAAATTACGTGGGTTATATACGAATCATAGTGCAATATTTTTTGTAGTAATTTGTACGAATATTTCATGAGACCAGGTTTAGAGTAGTGAACTCAGTGAGGAAGAAAGTCCAGTTAAAGTGAATGAAAAGACGCTGGAGGCTCTCTGAGACAAACAGGGCAGGTGATCTACTGAATGGGTTAGCACTGTAACTAAGTGAGCTTTTTAGTTTAGCTTAGCAGAAAGACAGGAAGTAGACTTTGCTCAATAGCTGAGAGAAAATAGAAGTGAGGTGAGAGGTCGCCCCTGAATGCACCACTTGCTCTTACACAGGTGTACTGAATGACGAATCTGACATGAGTCCGTTATTTATTGTTAACATAAGTAACACCTCCTAAAAATACATTATTTAAGGGTGTTGTGCTGTGCACAAATACTCTGGCATTTTCCCATGAACTTCATCAGTTGTGGAACTGAGGTTCTGTTAATAAACAAAATAATTTCTACAGTAGCATTATGAAAGGAACATTTTCTTCCCTAACAGAACAGCAAATCATGGATTCGAGCAAAATAATTATAAAAAGAGACAACCTTTGTTACTCCGCCAAAGAGGTTATGTTTTCACCAGGGTTTCTTTATGTGTTGGTTTGCAAAATAACTCAAAAAGTTATGGACTGATTTTGACAAAATTTTCAGGATTGGTCAGAAGTGGCCTAACTTAAAACTGATTAATCTTTGGTGGTGATCGGTTCCAATTCAAGGTGATCATGGTCAAATGAAAGGTCACGCCATAGTAATGTATGGGAGATTTCACATATTTCTGAACGCTCCAGGGTGTACAATTTTCAGCCAATCGTCACATAATTTGGTATATAAACTAATATAGGAATCCAGAAGTCACAGATTCAGTTTGGTCAAGGTCAAAGTCAAGGTCACCAAGTTTAAACATGTGTGTTTAACCATAACATCATGTAGGAAGGAGCTCAAGCAATGCAACTGGTCTCAAAATATCCTGAAAAGAATTCTCAAATTGTATTTGCAAAGTTTTACTGGTATTTTGGTCTTTTTTAAAATTCAAATTCAAATGTGACAAAATATGAAAAAGAAAATAAATTAATGCGAATACAATGTTAAATGTGGGTTTCAAGGTGCATCAAAATCAACACATTCACTCTTAGGTGTTGTGGGCTTGCAGGAGTATACACTCTGTCAGAATGCTGCCTTGGTGGAGGTCTGCACTCTCTGAGTCCTTTTCTAGTTTTTATTGCTTCCTGTACACAACTCATTGTACCCTGCCGGCATATTCTGCCCAGGATGGTTTCAAGAGGTGATACAGTTTGTAACCATCAACATAATTACAAGAGAAACTCTATAATTTTCATCAATACAAACGGCACCGCATGAAAAGACCAGCACTTTTAACCGCACAGGGAAATGAACTGTGAGAATTTAACAGTGGGCCTGTTTTCTCTCTTCCTTTCATCCCTGTTGTATCCTTTCAAATAAATACATTCAGAAGAAGTATCAAATTGCCATCAATTACCCCTTGAAGGCACACTGTTGGAATAATCCACTGATGTCAGAGCTGACAGCAGGTTACTACTATTATTACTGTTACTGCTCCAGTGGCAATCTGTGTAATGTTTTGGTGCAAATGTGTGAATGCATAAAGTGTATAGTCTTGTGCACACCATGATAGAGGTGAAGAAAATTGCATATAAAAGGTAGTGGACTTCCACCATTGTCAGCACTGGCTTTATTTAAAGAAGAGCTAATGTTTCTGTCATAGACATTTGAAATTCAGCAGCAGCAATTACTGTAATATTAAGATCTTTATTATACTGTGTATTTGGTGCCTGTTGGTCTGTGACTAAAGCCTCCTTAAATGAATGGGGTACTGACAGAGTCCACTGCATTCTTTACATAACTTTGAATAGAAATGATGATGATCATGATAATTTCTCCTCAGCTCAGTAGCATCTGAAATATCACCTGTCTGTTCACATTTGTTTTATCGTATATTGTAGCACCTCCATAAGGATAATCACAGGAGGGGCTTAATCATTAGTGCTTCTCATTACCAACCTGCTATATTTGCTCCAGTGTAGTTCACTAGATGCTGGTTTTGGCTGCCTGTTGTGACATCCTATAGTATCCACACATCCACATCGAACTAATCACAGCCATTCATTAAAATATGGCATCTGTAACATAAAGTCAACGCTGCCTGTAGTGTATATTGTGTATGATCTGAACATAACAAAATGGAAAAAGGGAAGTGTGTATGTAAACAAGAAACATAATTCAAAGCAAATTGTGTCTCACTTAAGGTAGACTGTGATTAATTACAGATAACAGGTGAAAAGTGTTATCATCGCCAGACTATTCCCTGCTGTGTAGCTCCGTAATGAGTTCTCTGGCAAACATCCAGCCACATAAGGCTGTGAAACATGACGTATTTCTCTACCCCCATGCAAACTTTCCTCTCTACAGAACATGCAAACTCCACACGGAAAGGCCCCGGGCACAGGATTCGTACCCGGTACCTTCTTGCTGTGAGGCGACACTGCTAACTACACCACCGCGCCCCAGTCAAGTACATATATTATGAAAACACCATATCGAGTTGTCGTTCACTCTTACCTCATGGGTAATAGAAAACACAAAAATGCTCTAGCCAGGTTCAGAGTTTGTCTCCACTGGATGCGAGTGACTGGTGCACATGAATACATGCATATCTGACATCAGTGTTGATTTATTCATATAACTTTTTTCATGAGATGTCATACGAATCATTGTATGAGAATATGTTGAAAAACCCGGGGCCAAATTTTATGACAATCCAGTAGTTGTTGTTACTTGACTCGCCACTAAAGTGTTGTACAGTACACACCAATTCATCCATTATCAATCCCCACAATAAAACTGCATTCTAAAAACTCACAAAATCATGCAGAATTATGGCAATTGAAAGTAATTACAGAAATATTCTGTAATATTCTGAGGGGAGGAAAAACATCAATAGCTTTGCTATTGGACTGTGGCTGCTTGAATAATTTGTAAGCTTCTGCAAAGCATTACAGTACAGGATGGAAAAAAGGAGCTTGCTTTAAAGAGTGGGGGTGAAGGACCAGTGGCTGGGCTCAGAGCATAAACTGTGTGATCACACTGACACAACACTTCCCTCTGCATGTTAACCTAATGGGAAGGTTTTGGTCAAAAATAGCAAAGGATAAAGCTCTTTGCAGCGCTATAAATTGTCTCATGTTGCTGTGAAAATTAGCACATACCAAAGTGTTGATTGCCATTTCTCTTACCACTGAAAAATGCTGCCAAAGAGCATTTTGTCTGCATAACATGCTTTTGTATTGGGGGGGTTGGGACGAGGGCCTGACATGTCTCTTCAAAATGAATAAGGCTGTCACAAAGATAACCTTGTATCATCTTATGACAATCAGTTCAAGGCCTCAGTGATAATTATGACAGCTGACAGCTGTGATAGCTGTGACAGTTAACGTGAAGATAGCACTTTTGCCTGTTGAGGCTTCAGAGCAGCTAAACCGCTCTTTCATCTCAGCCAGAAGAGGAGCGTCGCCTTCATCTATAAAGATGTCTGGTTCAGGCTGCTGGCCGTGGCTCAGTTTCTGCCTCCATCATCCTCCCTCTTCAACAAGTTCAGTAAGTCCTAAGGTTTCTTTTTTCTCTGAAAGTAGTAGGACAAATAGTTGGTTTAGGTACTTCTCCACAGTCTGGGCTCACCAGGTTCCACTCAATGTGATTGGCAAGTGATGGAAATTATTAATACGAGCTGCAACAACAACACATGTATTTTTGCACCTCTTACTCATTTACACATCCAGCTGTGTGACTGCCCTTCCTTTTGTTGTGTTTTTGGGGACATACTTGGCTCGCTAAATATTTCAATTCTGTCACCAGCTAGTTGCTAACTATGTGTGGATGCTATGAGGTGCAGCATGGGTAGCACACGGAGGCTTCATCAGTTGCTTTTGCTGATAGTGGTTGCTTGCTGACAGAATGAGGCTGATGACCAAAAACTAAAAATAAAACCTGTAAAATTACAAGCCATAACACCAAAAAAAAGAGCAGAAGCACTCTGAATAGCTGAGGTGGACTGACTCTGTGGATTAAAACACTACAAGCAACATGTTTTATTTGACTTTATTTTGCATGCACCAAGGTTTGAGAAACCTGCTGCAGGATTGACAATAAAGCTGACTTTGACTCGTCATTTCATCTATTGTTACTATAAAAAATATTGCTGACTTGTTTTCAGAGAAACAGGATGTTTTAAACTCACTCAGATTTTTTTTTGCATTATAAACAGAATTGCATAAAAAAAATGAATCAAGGAATGAGCACTCCAAATAATGTGACGATCATAGAAACCCTGCGGGTTCAGCTCTTAATTAAAATCTACATTTTACTTGCACTACTGAGGTCCTGGAAGCTCAATTAATTAGCAAGGAATTACAGTTAAGCATGAGGAGTTTTGTTTATCTTGTCAGCCTCAGAGAGCATGAGGAATACTGTAACACATTTGTGGTGAACAGCCTGCGGTGTCTCATCTATCATTTCCTCTGTGTCTGCTGATGAGAGAACCTGTGAATTATTCTCACCTACACCTGCTGTCAAATACGCATCCTCTCTCGTGCTGCCACAGTGTTGTGCAAAGCACTACTCATACCGATTTCATCTTTTCCAAATCTCTCCTGAGACTGACAAATCTGTGCATATTTGTATGACATGACTCGTTATATGTCTTGCTTCTTTGCCATGCAGTCTCACCAAGGTTAATGTAGTTTGTAGTTGAAATTCTGGCACTTTTGCTCCACCTTACTGCTGAGAACTGATCGGAGCTGGTAGGTACCATATGTTTACTTATTTATCTGTACCTGTAATATAATGATCAAAAATAGTATTTTAGTATTAGTGTGGTAAGACCATTACTTTTCTTTACTGTAACTTTTGAACCCAAGTAAATTTGGTAAAATGCACTTAGCTGTTGCTTCAGTAAAAGAAAGTTTTTGGTTCAAGCAAAACAAAAAAAAGAAGACAGAAGCATCTGTGTGATTTGAAAACAGCTCAGGGCATTGGTTGTTAAACTATGACTTCCAACAATATTTTTATTTCACTTGAACTTATTACCTATCACTTATTTATCCAATTTCAAAACTCACACCAGACAAATATTATGTGGACAAGCAGTTATTTCAGTGATTGATGTGTTATACCAGACTGTGTTTGTCAACTGAGAGTTTTGTCTCAATTTTGTCTCAATCTAAGTTCCTGTCCTTTTGTGGGGGACAAGCTCTGGGTAGAGAGTAAAACTGAAAACACAAAGAGGCCAAAATGAGTTTCCTTTGCAGGATGCGTGGCCTCATCCTCAGGGACAGCTTTTACAGTAGTAGGTCTGCTGCTCATTCACATTGGTTTGGACATCTGATCATGCAACCCGTACATCTCCCTGAGGTATTCCAGGCATTAAGAGAGTCTGGGGCAGACTCAAAACACAGTGGGATTAAAACTATCTGGCCTGAAAATGCCTCAGGATCCCCCCAGGAGGATCTGGAAGTTGTGACTTCAATAATCATCTGGACATCTGGGCTACTTTGCATGGCAGCAGGATGGATCGATTGTGACTCAGGAGCAAGATTTCTTTTAGGTGTCTATGACTTATAGATGGATTAGTATAAGACAGGGGTGTACTCAGAATTCACATTAGTTAAAAACCATGTAAGATATGTTCCCAAGTTACCTTAACTTCCTCACTTAACTTATTTTGTATTTATGTCAAATGTGGGTTTTTTTATGGCAGCTTAAAACATTTGTTGTTGTTTTTTGTTGGCTGTAATTTTAGAATTTTAAGAGCCAAAAACCTTGGATGCTCTATAGTAAAATGAGAACTTGTAACTTTTTTGTTTTTTTTAACATGGACAGAAGAAGAAGAGGAAGGAAGAATCAGCTTTATTGATCACATACAGATATTACAGGTACATATACAAAATTTGACCTCTGCATTTAACCCATGCTGTAAGGAAGCAGCAGGGGCTGCTATACAAAGCAACTTCAGGGTTAAGTGTCTCGCTCAAGGACACAATGACATCTGGGTTTCAGGGACAACCACTCTACCCACTGAGCTACAGCCACCTCCTGAACAAAGGGGACCAAACAATGGGCAATGAACATTTTAAATAGTGAATATCCTGGGGTGGAACACTTGCATTACTTATGCATTTTCACATGAATCCATCTGACTTTAGAGCAGCAAGATAGGAAAAAAGTTCAAATGTCAATGGTTTGAACTTCCACTGTTTGAAACACTTGACAGGATCTTGTATTATCTCAGCTCGTCCATTACAATGACTACCTGAACTGTTGGCAGTGCCTATGGCTTTCCCTGAAGGTAGAGCAGCCTGGCCTGATTACTTCAGATCCTCTGGGGTCACAAAGCTGCCAGAGTTGTCTCCTGTTTCATTTTATAAGAAAGTAGTGACAAGTGTCAGCACTGACCTTCTGTGACCAGCACTGTAATACACCAGCATGTTATTGGGAAGGGACTTATGTAGATATTTGACATTACCAGTCTGAGACACCGTAGATCACAATTTCCTCTAGAGAGTCTGCAAACTCTCAGAAAGGCTTTATTAAAAGGAGTGATTTATCTAATCTGGAGAGAGGAGTGATGATGTGTGAAACCATGAGATGATTAAACCTCTCTAGTGTCAGGGAGATGGTCCCTGTCACATCCTGCTCCTCGTCAGAATTTAAGACCCCGTCGCTGTGACATGTCGTCCTCTAAACTCTGCACTGTTCACCCATTTACTTTTATTCCTCCCTTTGTTCTCTAATCCCCAGTTGATGTGGCGGAAACACAGATTCATAAAATTAATTGCTGTAACGATTCACCTCGCAGTGGGTGAAACTGTCAGCTTGTAACAAAACTTTGTAATAGCCGATGGTGCTGACAAGAAAAGTTCTTTTACTTACTGAGGACACAAATAAGTTGGTCAGTTATCAAGCAGTTTGATATGCCATTTGTCAAAAAAAAGCGAACCAAGAAGGCAGTGAACAATTGATACAAACTGATACAAAAAGACTTAGCTATAAAGGGCCAGTCTAGCCAAATTATGCACTCTAGTGGTATCTAGAAGCAGTTTGGTTTTATCTGTCTGTCTGTCTGTCTATCTATCCATCCATCCATCCATCCATCCATCTAGCTATCTATCTACAGAAGATGGCTAGGATCCACCAGGAATGAATGGGCTTTCTTCAAAGTCTTGTACAGATGAGGAAGGTCATTCAAGGTCAGCATGCAAATTTGACAAAAAAAAAAAACTGCCAACGTTTGTAGCTATGTCTACAATGTATAACTCACAAAATCAATTTGTAAGTAACGAGAAATAACTTACCATCTGTTGTATAAAGATGTATTAACACAACGTGCATTACAGTTTTTCTCAGTCACATTTGTATATTTCTCAGATCAGAACTGAAATTCTCAAAGCTACTTGTTCAGTCTTCACATCATTGTGTTACTTGTACAAAAAAGCAGTTTCTCATTACTCTTAACAAGTTGCAAATGCTTTGATACATCCATGCAAATGATTATGTACAATTCTCTGCTGTTTCCTACATAATCAATCGCTTACGTTTTGTTGATCAAAATATATTATAATGGGTCTCTGTTGAATAGTCTCACTCCCCAAACATTTAGGCATTAGTTCATTAGTTCATCCCATGAGTCTTTACATGCAAAATGGTTGAACAAGTTGTCATATGTCAAGCATCTGTTCTGAACTGACTCAGTTGATATTGAAGATGAGGCTGACTTAAATCTAACAAAACGCAGAAGGCGTGGTAGGAATATTGTTGGCCACACAGCTACAGTTGATATGCCAGGCCATTAACGTATATTCCCATTAGCAGACCGTACAATACAGAGCGTCTTGTCACCTTTTTAGACACTCTCTACAGGAATCTCATCCCTGAACAAGAGAGGGGTCAGATCGGTATGCCAAAGTACGTGATAGTATGGGACAATGTCAGTTTCCATGGCACCAACATCATTAGGCAATGATTTGCGACCCATAACAGGATGCTGATGGAAGTCCTCTCACCCTGCTCCACATTCCTGAAACCCATTGAGGATTTTTTTTCTCAGCATGGAGATGGAAGTATAAGATTGTCAGCCACATACACAGATGAGTCGACCCTTCTGGCTGCCATGATTGCAGCGTATGATGATGTCACAGCAGATACCTGCAGAGGCTGGATAAGACAAGATTATTTCCACGCTGCATCACAAGTAGTTTTCCTTAAGCAGATTGTCCTATGCTCACGTTTCTACTTTTATTTTGTTTTTTCATTGTGCTATGCATGTCTTTTTCTTCCAGTCAAAGTCTAAATGTCAATCTTGTCAAGTCTCTTGCAATCAATCTCCCACATACACTAAGGTGTAACTACAATTTACAGTAATCATCATCCAATCTTTAGATGTACTCCTCTAGAGTACACTGTTAAATTGACCACATGAGTAAGCAACTGGACTGTCTTATCCGTACATAATGACACAAGGACTTGTCATTCTGATGACACTGACATGTTCATTGACACAGATATTTACTTTTGAGAGATGAACAAAGGATTTTGAGCAAGAGACTGGCTTTTGCAGGTAATTCAGGATGTTTTGTATGATTTGTTTTGAGAAATGCACTTACAGCTTTGCAAATGTCAAGGATGATTAAAAAAAAATATATTTTTATAAAAAAAAGGAAAGGTATACTGTAAATGTAACCCTGTTTTGAAGGGATACATTTACAGTATACCTTTTGGCATGCAGTATATACATCAGCATGTGATAGTGAAATATGCGCTTCTCTCGACATGTGTGTGCTTTGCGTGTACATGACGGCAGGCTGCTGATCACAACATGAAGGAAGCATGGTCTCTGTGTATAAATAATACAGTCCAGTGAGATTTTCATTTTCTCCCTGATTGAATCTGAATTGGAAACGCATTGTGTGGATATGGTGCGGAGTGACATCATCCTGACAAGCAGAGAGCGGAGTGAGAACATATCAAATAGATCTTTCGAGCCACCCATTTTCTAAATGGCTTGTTGTTCAGAGTTGTGGGTGGCTGGAGTCTTTCCCAGCATGCGCTAGGCAAGAGGCAGGCTATTCCTTGCAGTTACACCCAATTCAACTGTTATTAGGCCATTAAATGTGCATCATCGTTCACATGTTGTAATATGTTGTAAATTTAAATGAAACATTTTTTTGTTCAGGTTTAGGCAACAAAACGACTGACTTAAGTTTAGCGTAAAATTTACTACATTGTCAAGTCAAGTCAAGTCAACTTTGTCAGTTTCTTTATATGCACAGGTCATACAAGGAAATTGAAATCGCGTTTCTCTCTATCCCATGCAAAGACATAGACACAAGACTGACATTTTAGCAAGACATACATTGGAGTGCAAGAGGGACCAATAACAATGTGACAAGTAAGAGTAATAATAATAAGTGATGTAGTCATAAATAACAGTTGAAATAGTAACAGTAAGAGTAATATAAAGTTATGTAGTGATAGATAACAGTTGAAATAGTAACAGTAAGAGTAATAATAAAGTTATGTCATGATAAATAACAAATGAAACAGTAACAATAAGAGTAGTAATAAGTGGTGGAGTGATAAATAATAGATAAAACATTTAACATTGCGACATTGAGACATATAACATTTGACATTGAAACATTTATATTTAGAAATTATCTAAATTAAAGGACAGCTGAAAAATAAATAGACTGGTACACAAGACACAGTACAGTACAGCCCAGTCCAGGGCTTCAGTCAGGATTGTTTGTTGTATATTGCAAGGTCCAAGCAGTTCTTGTGAGGTAGTAGAGTAAGGTGCAAGGTCACATAGTGCAATTCTATAGAAGTGGAGAAGTAAAAGGGAAATTTTACACAGGATGCTAAGCTAGGTCTCCTGTGAGACCAGTTACATGTCCAATCCACCACCACTGCCTCTGTCTCTATAGTGTAGTGATTTAGTTTCTACAAAACAAAACACTACACTAACACTTGTTTTAACTCATTGAGCGTTTTTGCCCATTTTGAGGCATATTTCAAGACCCGTCTCCACTTCCTGCTTTGATCTCTGTGGTATATACCGTCTCTTCATGCTCGGACTACATCTCTCAGAAGCCCCAACATTAGGGCTGCTCGATTATGGAAAAAAATCATAATCATGATTATTTTGGTCAATAATGAAGTCATGATTATTCAAACAATTATTTTTGAGTTATGATGCATTTATTTAGCATTTCTCTCTCTCTCAAAAAAATAACACTTTGTTACTGATTCTTTACGCAAAATGTTCAAATTGAAAATACATATAGGCTACAAATATATACCTTACAGCTGTGTATTGTTATGCTGTGCTAGCGTTAACAATGATTAAACAGTCAGCCAAACTCCTTTTCAAGAGCCAGAAAGGATGAGCGTCCTTGCTCCTTTATGAACTTCCACAGGTTAACAACAGTGAATTTTAGTGAAACTGGATAAAGTACGAAAAAGAATGACAGCACTATGTCGCATCCCATGTGACTATGATCTATATTTAGCAACCACGCTCACGTACGGCCGGCGATCTTAGTGCTGTTAATGCGATCATATCTCCCCATCAGACATTGTCAAAAGTTATCAAACGTCACACATACAACATATTAGCACACAATGATTATGCAACATACACGGTCATTGCTTTCTGAAGGGATAGCATGAACCGAAAAACACACCAGAACATGTAGCGTAAGTAGCAAACATGCCGTTATGTTTACATTTTCTACTTCCTGTTACCGCTATGCCACATCTTTAAGCTTCAAAATCAAGGTCCTGTTAATAAAACTACAACACCCAATAAATAGTTTAAACTCGATTATGAGTTTGGAGATCGTATGACAACAAAATTGAAATATATGGCAATGGTTTATCCAGTGTTTACCATGTTTGGTGTGAATGTTAACTGAACCTGAAAGGTGCTGGATAAAATAAGTCAACAGCAGAACCACCTGGATGATTTAAAAGTGGAATCTGAGTGGATCTGAGCAAAGTTTAGTTTAGTTTTATGAGAAAAGCATGATGCAAACTTGCATAAACAGTGTAAAAATGAAAGTCATAGAGAATAATTGAGGTTCAGTTTGCACTCATCTACTGTGATGTGTTCACTTAACTTACCTGTCTGGACAAGCGGAGGACATTTAAAAGAAGAAGAAGATCGTGGCACGCTGAAAGTTTCCTCCTTGCTGTAAATATTGAACATAATGGCGGTTTTTGGGCTTGTGCATCGATTACATCATAAAAATATTTACGCCATTGTTAGAGACATTGACTTGTCTTGTCCTCTACGGCCAGCATGAGGTTTACATCTGTGGTTTGGAGTGAAATGTCTCAAGTACTGAAAGGACTGCCATGGCATTTGGATCAGACATTAATGTCCCCCTCAGTGCAATTGTAACAGCTTTGCTGATCCCTTATCTTTTCATCTCATGCAATATCAGCAAATAATTACTTTTTATGGGAATAGTTATTTCTTATATAACTGGTATGTTACTTTTTTGAGTCTCAACACTGCTCATTTCTGTCTGTAAGTTTGGTGAATGGACATTTTTGGACAATGAATGCTCAATTTTTCAAAAAATAGTATGTCTTGAAATATAATGTATTCATATTGTTTTATGAATTAGTGATTCATTTTTATTCTTTTGTTTTGCTTTAGGCCATTAACATGCCAACCGAATATTTCAGAATTACAGTATATCCAAAGGATATGAGATGTCCTACATTTAAAGCTCTTCTAAATGATTTTATAGCAACATTTTGGCATAATTATCACTGAAACCAAGTACTGTTATCTGCTGATCAAAAGAATGTGAATATCTTAGTCCTCCCATGAGACACTGCGCAGCCTAAAACAAATATCCCTCTACCTCAGATAGTATCACTGTGAATCTAATTAGAGAACATGAAGTTGTAATTGACAAGAACACGCTGCGTTTTTGTGGTGTGGAATGTGAGGTAAATGCACAATGCACATGCACAAGCCCGTGGTAAATACAATGTATCCTTTCCATTTTATTTTCCACTGTGTGAGCTGTGGGCTGTTTGGTGGCAGAGCTCTTTGTGTGTTATTAAAAACTGCAGCGTCTTTTTTCAGAACATACTGGGCCATGGAGAGCGTTAAACCAGCAGGGTGAAACCAGCAGGAACACAGCCTCTGGTCTTACAAACAACAAGCCACATGTATTGATGGTGCTTTCTTTGGAGAAAACTTTCACACTAATGCAATTCAACTGCAGCAGCTTTATCACTGTACACTACCAGGCTCTGACATTTTGGCAGCCACTTATATTTCAGTTCTTTGTTATTTGACACAGTGTTATCGCTCCAAGGCTTTGCACACACAGAAATACAAAAATGTAGGGATCCCGAAGAACTACACACAACGTTGCACCTGAAAGCAAAGTAATAGACCTCATTTATGACTGTTTTTCTCTCTAACATGTATTCACAACTGAACAACTGAAAAATAACAAAATTTGACATCTTATCCACTAAGGTGGCGCAATTACAAACATCCAATAAATCAATATGAAATCAATGTTACCATTTCAGTAATGCACATGTTGTGCCCTTAAACAGGGGAAACAATGAGAGAGAACACACGTAGTTCTTGCCTTCACTCGTCGCTGTATTGAGTCATATTTCACATGTAATGTCAACACAATTCACTCATGTTTCTGGACTCTGACCACAGTGACCATGACCAAATTACATTTTAACTTTCTAAAACCATTTAAATTGTCTTTTTAACCATTGCTGAATATTTTTAATCACACACTGCACAATCGATTCGCACAGACATGGATGTGGAAGGCCGATCTGCATTACTCATCTTTCTATTTCACTGCATATGTGCTGCATATCTTTCAACAGTGACTTGAACGTTAACTGAGACAACAAGGCATTGGCTCAATGAACCAACCCTGAGTAACAATTATTCTTGCCTGTCACACACAAATTGTTTGTAAATGTTTGTCTATATTTCTCATGGTTTCAGTATAGCGGCTAGCTTTTCAAGGTTACTTAACAGTTGTGTCTAGTCTCATCATGTGAACCCAGGTTTCCCTAGTTAGCTTTCTGCAGTGCTGGCAAACTGCATCTCATGGTCTTCATAGTCTATAGGTGAAGTCTGCTCAGTTCAGTGGAACTTCAGTATGTATTTCAGTATTTCCTCCAGTGGGTGGATATGATATGACACACTATTTCAGTGTCCTTCTCTTTAGAATGTACCAGTAGAGATCTTTAATAAGTGCTGGCTAGTAATTAATTGTGGTCCAACATGTAGACCCTGAGCAAGGATTCATCAGGTCACTGCTTAGTGATTGTCCCATGAATACCATCCAGCTGAGCTCAGACAGATGATGACTGAGTTTTGGGATTAGTCTTCTTCAAATCACTAAAGCAATTTATAGATTTCTGTTCAAATGTGACTCTGCCATCAATCTCCACACAGTTTCAGCCTACTTGTGTGTCTGTACCATGGGTAGGCCTACCTGTCAAATTGTAGTCGATTCCAGAAGAGCTCTGCCATGATATATTTTAGTGGACGGGATTACTAAGCTGATTTCCTGCATTGAATTTTCCAGCTCTACCCTGTCCATATGCTCACTGGTTTTGCCTTAGTGGTTTCATATTTTATTTTCGAAACAGCACAGTGCGCTACCCATCCCTAGTTACAAATATCATCCGCAGTAAATGGGGTTTCATAAATATAGAGCAGTCTCTATTCCGGGCTTGGCCATATTTTTCATTGGAGAATTGACAGTCTCATTGTTTTTAGTCATTGGTAACATATGCACCTGTCACTTTCTGGTTGGTAATGATCTTGAACTTCTCAGCAAAATTGCATCATTAAATGGTGATATGTTTATAAAAGAGGAGAGTGCCTCAGCGGGGAAGGGAGGTCTTTTTTGCAGGAAACAGTTTTTTTTTTTAATGTTGGTTGTGAACTGCTGTATGTTTGTACTGTTGGATGGCATTAATGGGATTCAGGGACCTAACCTAAGATGGGACTTGACCGAAGATGGTCAGCAAACAGCCGAGGGGGCATGTAGGTCAGAAATTGAACAGATGGGAGCTCAAAAAAAGGTGTGAGTGGTTAGGAGATCATTAATGCATACATGTGTCCTGCATTAGAAAGCATTGATCTCAGATGAAGTTGGCTTTAGCTGTCTCTATTACTCTTCTCTTGCTGCTGAAGGAGGTTGGACATTTCGCCTTCAATGCCCTATCAGACACCCAGCAGACTAGATCAGTCTTTCTGTCTTTATACCACTTGATTTAATTCAACCAGCAGATCTATTTTGTGTCTTTTCACTTCTTTCTTTACGTTTTTTTACATCACAGCATGGTCATAATTTGCCTTAGTATGCTCTGCATGCAAAATTTTGCACTGACATAGAGAAGCTGCAGGTGGCCAGGGTGAGCTGTGTTTTGCGCCTCCCACAAAGCAATGCGTTTCCCAGGTGCAAATCACTCGTCAGCCTTGGATGGACGCATCATGTCTGTACCATTATTGTGAATGCAATATCTCAGGAACACCTGGAGGGAATTCTTCTAAATTGGTACAAACAGCCACTTTGATATTGATGGTCAAAGGTCACATTTGTGGGCATATCTCAAGAATTCATGCTAAGTACACTGATCAGGCATAACAGCATGACCACTAGCCTTCACTCCACATCTCATGACCCTGTCTCTGGTTCACCACTGGTCCTTGCTTGGACCACTTTTGATAGATCCTGACCACTGCAGACCAGGAACAGACCACCAGAGCTGCAGCTCTGGAGATGCTCTGATCCAGTCCTCTAGACATCACTGTTTGGTTCTTGGTGTCAAACTCATAAATCTTCTCACTTTCCCATTTTTCCAGCTTCTACCATCAACTTGGAGGACAAAATATTCATTTGATGCCTTATATATCCCAGGAGCCGTGTTATTCACGTCAGCTGTCACAGGTCATAATGTTATGCCTGATCCCTGTTTGATAATTACACATAAATGTGTGTCCTTGTCAAACAGGATGAAATGTTAACATTTTGGACAAACATGGATGTAAAGTGAAAGTTGACACATGTTGGCAGAGGCGGTCAAGTTATCTTAGTTTGTTACTAGATGCAAGTTGCTTGTTACCATTTTTGAGATGACCACCACCAAGCTAGTGCAATATTTTATTTTGTTAATGTGGACAAGGTTATTTTTAATTGCCAAATTTCTGTGCATCCTTGAATGCACCATCAGCAAGCTTGCCCAGCATTATGTTTCAATTTCAACCCCTGCTTTGGTTGCTCAGGCAACTGGAAGAAGCTTGGCTAAGCCCATGAAAATTTTCAGATGGGGAAGACTGTGACGAGGAACACTTGGTGTGAAACTGGACAGGTGAAGTTGGCTCTGTTGTCAGGGGAGACCCTTCGTGTGGCGGTATGGAAGTGAGGGTGTTGACGTTTTTTATTGAGGGACAATTCTGTCAACCGTTGGAGCTGTCCTTATGGCTGGGTGGAACGTCGTCACCAAGCATCGGAAAAACATGGGGCTCCTACCGCCCCTTCCTGTGTGTTTTTGTGTGGTGGAGGTCACTATTTACTCTCTTCAAAGGGTTGGTACCGCTAATCTCCTTGTCGAACCTGGAGGAAATTTCTGAAGTAACTTGGAGCTAAAAATTTGATAACATATAGTGATAAATTGTTACTGAACTTAGTGACAGAAGTGTTGCAAATACATAAAGTTTATGTTTATAATTTGCATACCCTAACAAATGGCCTAGATTGATTATAATTATAAAAGCTTAAGAGGCCAAGACATTTGGGTTGGCTCCCTTAGTCTAGCTGTGAGAAACCAAATTATCTTGCATGCATTTCTGCCTCTTCTTTGTTCTCATATTCCTTTGGGCTGGTAGCAGCAGTATAAGCAAAAAAAATAACAACAACAAAAAAACAACAACTTAGAACCACCAACAAATGAGCGTCCACATACACACACCCACACACAAACAAGCAGTGGCAACAAAACAAATGTGTGCATAACTGCAGGTCACACAATGTCAGTGACCCAGACAAGTACACTTCCCATTTAGATGTATGAATTCAGACTCATAGAGCAGATACCGTTCTCAGTAAACATTAAGAAATGCGACAATACCACCCTTAGGAAAAGAACATGGTCTTTGCCCAAAGTCGTGCAGACTCCCTCCAACACTTGTCAGTCAGAGAGACGCTCACTTGCCTTGTAATTATGCAAAGCTCTGCAGTAAAGCAGAAAGCTGTGACAACGTCCAGGGCTGAGCTGTCCTCTCTCCATCCAAATCCTCCCTCCCGGTGATGGTCAAAATGTCAGCATTGTATCGGGGGGAGTCATATCGCATGGCCAGCACACATAGTCGCAAACAGCCAGACACCTTTTTTTCCCCCATCATGAATATTGATGTTTTCCAGATTTCCCAGAAATGGGGTGGATTTGTTTTCTGCTCTCACCCCCAGGCGGGTTTAGCAATGACTTGTCGGTGCACTGGCCATGTTCAGTTTTTCACAAGATTGTTTCTTTCCTGCTTCATTTCCTGCTCTCCCTGTTTGTGTTTTTACCATCTGCAGTCCTAACGGTCACCAGTCACAGAGTTTAAACTTTTCTCTTCAAATCCATTCTTTCTTATTTCATTTCTGCTCTTCCCATTGTACATTAATAGTGATTTACATCTCATTTTATAATAACAATAATAATAATAATAATAATACTTCTATAATAATTTGTGCAGTAACAAGAGAGATGTATGAAATGTACTTGTTAGTGGTAGAAACATTCACATTTCTTTTTCTACACAATTTCAAAGTCCTGACACTGCAGTATGTTATGGTTGTTAAACACCTTTGTGATTTCATTTAGCAAAATGGCTAAATTGGATGTGGGTTGTGGGCACAGTAGATAAGGTTTAGTATTTGCCTTATCTTTGATTTTTATTTCATCATTCTTACAGACAGCAGGCAGTGTTCATAAATCTGTTTGAAACATTTTTTTAAATGGGCATCAACCTCACATCAGGAGGTCCCATATGACTTACAAAAACATCCCATTATATGGAGACTTTTCTACTAATTACAGCAGGAAACATGGAAATGCTTTTGAAATAATTTTCCATACGGAAATGTCATTTTCATGTAAAATTGGAATGTTTTCCCACATACAGTATGTGTCCTGCAGTGTTGCTCAATTGATCTACAGACTTAAAATCAAATTCTCACTCCCAACTCACCAAACCCATCAGCTTGATCAGTGGCCCTATGCTTCAAACTATGACAATTTTCAAATGAATCGTCATATATCGTCATCGTCATCATACTTATGCAACAAAACAACACGCATAACTTGTTAACTTGTAACATTAGCTTAGATTCACATGAGGCATGAACGGTCTCTCAAAGTGACATCACTTGCTCTGACCATCTAACAATGACACAGGGGGTTTGGAGTTACATAAAAGCAGATTTATTTGAATAATTCGTGCCTGAAATTTGTGAAGATGACCAAGATAGAGAATATTGCCAAGGTGGATTTGAATTTGACTTCTTAAGTGCAAAAAAGTGCACCATTCAGACAGAAATGGTAGTAATCACAAGGTACAGTAGCCACAAATGGACTACACTTCTCAGAGCAAACAGACAGACCAGAGCAAGGGAAACATAAAAACTTTTCTCTTTTTCTCTTTATATCTCTGTAGGGTTCTTTCCATGATACTGTCAGAAGTCAGTAGAAAAAAAAATATACATATTTTTAGTGTATGTATTGAGAGTGAGAGAATTGCCCTGAGTGGTAATGTTGCACTCTTGTTCTCTTTCAATTCAGGACCAATTATAAAAAGATGTTAAAACGTCTGAAAATAGGATCAATAAATAAATATAAGTTGTTGAGCCTTTGTTTACAAAAAATGTACAATTTTTACTTTTATTTTTATTTTGTAACCTGAGTAGAACTTACAGTAATGCCTTAACTGGTTGTTGTAAATACATTACTTTTCTCAGAAATGCAGTAGTGTAATGCAGTACAGTAACAACTTTGCTCATAATTTAATCAAACAATTGTTTATGTTATTTATCATACTAATATCCCAAACTGTCGCTTGCAGCTTTTGACAAATGTTTACTCTTTTAAGTGTTGTATTACATATTCTTCTATACCCTAAATGTAAAGTGTTTTGAGTTTTTAGAAAAGCACGATAGTTAAATGTATTATTATCAACCATTGTTGGACAAAACAAATCAACATAGTAATTTATTCTTTTTTTGTGCAAGGTGAGGAGAAAGACCTACGTTGCTCAGTGTTTGGATGGTTAATGTTGGCTCAGGATAAACAGATTTTATATTAATCCTAGAACAGTCTCTGGGTAGCAGCCTTCTCTGTTTTTATCTTTTGTGCCTTTTATCTTGATTCGGTGTGAGAAAAAGTATTGTAATTGTTATTGATTTCTGTAACTTTCAATTTTACTACCTACTCTGCTTTACTGTGCCTGCTTCCTCTCTAGTCACTACTCAAATCCTTTAAATGTAATTCATTTAGTAAGAAGATTCAAGAAGTGGGAATGAATTACAGAAAAGAGATGAGTTTAAAATGTGTGTGTGTGTGTGTGTTTAGAGCAGGTTGAATATGTATTTTGACTGATGACGCTTTCACTGACAGATAGGCCTGCCTGTCTGAGATAACAACTACTGGCCACAAGTGCTGTCAAAAAGTTAAACTGAAAGAAAGTGGGAGCTTCAGTTAAACAGCACCTGTGAGCCAAGCCTTTAGGCAACAGAGAGCAGAAGTGATGCAGGAAATATTACAAAGTAGGTTTTGAGTACCTCACCAGGTGTGTATATTTCTGTCTGTCTTTCGAAAGACCAGGGCTGCCCCCGATCAAATTGGGGTCCTGAGCAAAATTTTATCTGGAGGCTCCCCACCTCTCCCATCCCAAATGCATCATAGGTACAAAATGACCACACCTGACAACCTTGGTGACAAATTTCAGCATTGACCCTGTTGTGACGAGAAATCCAGATTACAAGCAGATTAAGATGTGTTTGGTCTTAAAGCTATAGTCTGTCATTCTGTTCAGAAACACTTTTTGTTATACTGGGTGAAATGGTCCTTCCATCCCGAGAGCAATCAATACATGATGTGTTCAGAAAAAGGAAGGAAAAGAATCAGACCTCTGTGGCAGCTACAGGACTGTAAAGACTCTGACCAATCAACTGACACTTGGAGCGAGATGGGAGAAGTAATCATATCTCGTCCTGCTCATGTCCCCCTCATCTCGTCCTGCTCATGTCCCCCTCCCTTCTCCCCACTGTTTCTGGAAATATTCAGCACACTCCTCTGCAGACATACAGAGTTAGCAGGAGAATGTGTTCTGTAGGGAACAATGGCAGAGAAAATGCCGCCAAAAATACCACTTCTGAGACATCTGACGGGACTGAAAAGTGATGTAGAAGTTGCTTTCTTTCTGTTGGACAGGTAATTATTTGTTTAGCCTCATGAGGTGTTATTATTTTCATGAAATATAGTTTGTCATGTTTGCCACTTTAGCTACTTTTGTAGCGTACATTAGCCCAATGCTAACATTAGCTCTTCTGTGAGTGTCGTGAGTGCTGCTTGTATTGAACAAGTTATAGGATATGACATTTTGACTATATTGCAACTGTGGTGAGCATATCGGCTCTCCTCTCCCTGATGAATCCTACTTTCAGATGTTCAAGTGTGAGGAGGCGTGGCTTTGGATGGAGCATTGATGGGGGGAGGGGGTGGGGCTTAGAAGAGGCACCACTTTCAAATCTTGCTAGCTCTCTAAGATGACAGACTATAGCTTCAATGGTAAACTACCTAATGGCATTAATGTAAATTCTAGCCTCAATAAGATGTGGTGTCTGAGTTTGGACCTCATTACTGGCAGTAAGTTGGATTTGTTTCCTGTAAGAGTTGATCCGCCAAGGCTGTCAACAATTCTGTTCACAAAGTATATGGACCAAATTTCTAGGTGTAGCCAAGGCATTGAGGGGGTCTGGTTTTGTAACCTCAGTAGTACACCTCTGCAGATGGTGTGGTTCTGTTGGCTTCATCAAGCTGTAATCTTCAACTCTCACTGGAGCAGTTCGCAGCCAAGCGTGAAGTGGTTGGGATGAGAATCAGCACCTTCAAATCTGAGGCCATGGCCCTCAGCTGGAAAAGGGTGGCATGTTCTCTCCAGGTCAGGGATGAGATCCTGTCCCAAGTGGAGGAGTTTAAGTATCTTGGGGTCTTGTTCACAAGTGAGGAAAGAACGGGGCTGGAGATCAACATATAGATCAATCGTCTGCAGTGATGTGGACTTTGCATTGGTCTGTTGTCGTCAAGAGGAGCTGAGTCAAAAAGCAAAGCTCTTGATTGAGCGGTTGATCTACATTCCTACTCTCACCTATGGTCATGAGCCATGGATAGAGATGGAAAGAAAAAGATCATGGATACAAGCGGCCAAAATGGGTTTCCTCTGGAGGGTGTCTGGGCTCACCCTTAGAGATACAGTTGGGTGAGAAGCTCGTTCATCAGGGAGGGGCTCAGAATACAGACGCTGCCCCTCCGCTTCGGGAGGAGCCAGATGAGGTGGCTCAGGCATCTGGTTGGGATGCCTCTCTGATGAGATGTTCTGGGCACGTCCCACCAGG
This sequence comes from Synanceia verrucosa, assembly GCA_029721515.1. Classification (NCBI taxonomy): domain Eukaryota; kingdom Metazoa; phylum Chordata; class Actinopteri; order Perciformes; family Synanceiidae; genus Synanceia; species Synanceia verrucosa. The sequence goes on from CM056549.1 coordinate 27,342,246, forward strand.
AAGAGGCTCCAGGGAAGACCCAGGACACACTGGAGAGACTATGGCTTAATCCCAAATGCCCCTACACACTAGCCCTTCACCACAGAGTGTCACTCCAAATGAAGTCACACTTCAGCTGTGGAGACATTTTAACTGAACGGGGCGGGTGTCAATAAGATGAGCAGGTATGGGCAAAGGTGTGATGTACATATTGGACACATGCACAACTCAAATGTGTATATTGTTTCCTCCTCCATTTTTTACTGTTGCCTGCAAAAGCTGTTCTATGTGTCCATCGATGCTGACTCACTATTTAAGGACTGAATGGTCCACTTGCTAGTGTGTAGGGGGAGTTTGTAGGGAGCAGATTGGGATTCAGCCTATGTCTCTCGTCTGGCCTGGGAACATCTCGGGATCCCTCCGGAAGAGCTGGACAAAATGGCTGGAGAGACGAAAGTCTGGGCTTCCCTGTTTAGCCTGCTGCCCCAATGACCCGACCCCAGATAAGCGGATGAGAATGGATGGATGGATGCTGGATCACCCTCATTGCTTTCAATATCTTTTGTGCTTCACAGATACCCTGGGATATACCCTGTATATTGTGTGGATGATTGAAAAAACATAACAGACAATACAAAGACTTGCTCTTCTTTTTTCTGTACTTGAGGCTAAGACAGTTCTCTTTTGGTGGCCAGACCTTATTCAGTCTCTGAATTCTTTCACCACCAGAGTCATGAAGCATCATCTGTTTAAAATAGGGGGCCAATCTTCTGGCCATGTTTCTCTCTCCAGTGCTGTAGAGGATTGCAGGGTATTAAGAGGGATTCAACCCATGGTATTTACTGAATGACAGCTGAGGGCAGAGATTGAAATGGCTCAAATCTGAACCACATGGTGACAGAGAAGCAAAATCAGAAAACAAGAAGCCCTAGACACTGTGTGATGACATCATGCTGCAAAGAGGCAGATACTGAGTGGCTTGATTTACCTGCAGATGAAAGTGAGATAGATTATTGTTTGGATTGTTACGCAGGGGGAAGTCTGACATTATAACAGTTCAGTGTTCAAAGTCATGGGAATAATGTGAAGGTTTCCTGCTGACTGAATTGATGCAATGATCATGCCCTGTCCAATGAGTGCAATAAAACATTATTATTCACAGGGGGACGCCAAGCAGCAACAGTGTCTTGACTTTCATAGGTTAATGATACTCATCTCTGTTCAGCTCCACCCAGGTCCGCCAGTACTGCTTCTGGTCATTAAGACAAGATTCAGAATGCCTCTAAGAGATGGCACAGATGCTAAGCTCGTGCTTTTACTGGTGTTCACTTGAAGGTGTGGCTGTTCTGTTGTTGTGTCAGTTTAGACTTGGGATAACATTATTTTTCCTTTAAATTTGAAGGAAGTAGTGTAGATGAAAGAAACTTCAAAGCGGCTGCACTACTGCTTTAGACGATGGGCAGTGGCAGCAGTGGCTGGTGGATAGTGGCTAGCGCACTTGAATATAAGATGTGAGATTTGAAATGGTAAAAGGTAAAAGCACCAGTGGAACATGTTCAACATTCAGCCCTCACTTAACCCACAAAATAACTAGTTGTATTAGCTTGAATTCTTGAGGAAAATGTGGGGTTTCTTGCTTTTTCTTTCTTCTTTTCTTGAGATGCATGTTTCTTTGGAAATGGATGTTTTGACATAGTTTTGCAGCCTCGGCTACTTTAATTCAACAAGACATTTCTGTGTTTTTGTTACTTTTAATATTACTGGTGTCCTTATGGAAATAATAATATGTTGTTTTGTTCAATGAGACCAGTAACCATATCTAGGTCCTTTTTAATGTTCAGTCTTTTGTTTCACTTATGATTATTTCTTAACTTTTGACTATTAATGAAGCGTAACTGGAAGAACAGAACACTAACAACCTAACAAATAAATAAATAAAAAGTAACCAAAACATGATTCAATATTTAACTGTAATTATTGCCTACTGATTTACGAGTATCTAATTCTTATGAGACTAAGAGGGGAAAATGTCATTTTTGTGTGAGGATTTCCTGCATGCTCTGTCTTCAGTGGTCTCTCCTGCAGAGATTCTGACAATGAAGCCAAAGGCCAGTAAATGTCAAATGCTGTGGTCTGACTCCCCTGCTCTTTTCTTCTCTCAGATCCTCTCCCCCTGCAGCGACTTCAGTTTCAAACTGACTGAAGTGATGCAGTGATAATGCCCCATCCAGCGAGTGCTGTAAAACATCATTATTCAGAAATAAGTGAGACTCCAAGGGGAACACCAAGCAGCAACAGTCTCTTAACCTGTCACACTTCATATGTTAATGATACACATAATGATTCATGCTTCTGGTGAAGCGAAGCTTCAAAATGCCTGTAAGAGACGGTAAAGTTGCTAAGCTTCTGTTTTGACTGGCATACACTACAAGGTTTGGCCATTCTGTTGTTGTGTCAGTTTAAACTTTACTTTACTGTCTCATTTGGTAGAAACACTTGTCATCCAAAAGGGGGACTCCTAATGAATGTTGGTTTCAACCAAGTGGGTCAAAATGTCCACTTGTTCAACGCCTCAGCAGATGAATGTGACTAATGGCGTTATTTCTTTCAACCTTACTGAAAGGATAAGAATAGAAGCCTGATTCTTTGTTCATGGCTACACCCACAGAAAATAATGCATTGTAAATCATGTATAACCACACAACATCAAGTCATATAAAAAGCATTGAAGGGAGTAGATATAGATAGATGGATAGATTCACCCAGGAGACTGCTGTTCATACCTGTGTGAAAAAGACGTCAAGAAGTCAGAAGCCAGTGTTGACTTAACATCCATTTTATTAACCCAAACCACTATCTTTTCCTAGAACCTAGCAGATTTGTTAGTTAGTTTGTTTTTTTTTTGTGAAAAATTGCATCAGAGGAAATTACAGAGGGTCATCAAACACATCATGGATCTTCCTATGGGGAACATGAATAGCCACAGCAAATTTCATTATCTTGTGTCACCATCCTTGACTACGTGGCAAAAACATAAATCAGCATCATTGTATGTCAGAACATCAGTCTTAATACAATATTTAATTAATTACCAAACTGCATGTTTAAAGATGGTCTTTATGATATCCAGAGCATTGGTATAGCATCAAACAACTATTTGCGATATGAAGATAGCTATAAAACATTAGAACAAGAATAAAGATTATGTAAGGATGTAACTCTTTGAGTGCCATTGATGTGTATGTACGTCAATTAAAATCCAACGCTTGAGTGCCATAGACTTATATTTACGTCAAAGAGATATTTCGGCGGCAGGGACAAGAGGGCGCTCTCATAGAGCCTGTGAGTAATATTGAGGCATCTGGGATTTGTAGTCTGGACATAAAGAGAGTATACATGCCACAGAAATCAAAGCATGAAATTGAGAAGATTGTGATTAGAGAGCAAAACAAACTTCTGGACCCATAACGAGACTTATTATTTTGGTGGTTTCAGTCATTTGTTTGTTTTTTTTTTTTGCTCCAACAGGAGTAAAAGTATCTGAACTCTCCACCAGTCAGTTAGAACTGAAGAAGCCTCTTGAATGAGAGGTGAAACGTCTTTAACCAACCTCAAGCAAGTCCAGTTGACACTGTTTTTGCTCTTTTTGACTTTGAGCACATTTTCATGAGTATTAGTTCTTTGCAACTTTCAGCTTGAGATTCCAGCTGATAATGCTGTCTTGATCGATGGTGCTGTACAGAGGTGTAGCAGTCAGTCTGTTAACACTGTTAGTTCTGTGAGCAGTGCTTTTGTTTTTATGTTTAGTGCTGTAGATTGCAAGCTGCTGGCTCAGCTGTCACCATGTTTCTATCACGTCTTTAGCACTAGAATTGCATGAGCTCCACCTTCTCTTTCACTCCATTTGTAACGTATTTAAGAAAATGAACACCCATAGCCCACTACCTGTAATTTTTTCCTGTAAATTTGATGTAGATATTGGAGCGAACTGGAAATTACCTGCAGAGGGTTTGTTCCCTGTAGATCAGTCTCTTATGCTGCTTTTCCAAAAGCACGGTATGGTACGGCAGGTTCTCGCTACCGTATGAGGATGTACTATGAGATACTGTACTCAGTTGTAATGGAGTAGCACCAAAACTGGGCTGTGCCATGCCATACCGTACCATGCCATTACTGGGTCATGGAAAAACGGCACTAGGAACTGATGCAGTCTTCACACCACCTCCTGCTGGGCAGCAGATTGTTTGCAAACCAGGCCACAGCATTTAGCACCGGCTGGAGGGGGAGGCAGCCCTAGATTGTAGTGTGTGTGTGGGTTAATGCCAGCACTACCAGTACAGATATGGGTTGTTGAACAGAAGTGTGTATGTCAGAAGAGTTAGTGTCTACCTAGATGTCTCATTAGGAACAGGAGAGAATAACGTGGAAGAATAATGTAGCACAAAGATGCTTCCTCTGCAGCTTATGACTGACTATACTTGTGCTTACAGTGCGTGTCATAGAGTCTCTTTCAAACTGAGCAGACCATTTGACAGGATGCAGGATAAACAGCTGCAAAGCAAGCAGAATGTAACATGTACTCTTTCCTCTTACTGTGGTTTTTATTTTCAACTCCACTATATCCAAGCCACGTTTTTAATTCTGTAAAAAAAAATTCTTGCTTATTTCCTATAATTGAAATTATCTCAGAGAAATGGATGCTGGCCTTTTCATAATGGAAAGCACACATTTTTCCTCAGGCTTCCTTTGCATGAGATCCAAAATTCAAGACTGGCGTCTGGATGCAAGTGCATTGCAACCCCATCTATCCAGGGTTAATTGACTCTTAGAATCCATTTCCAGCACTCATATTTCTCTGTTGCCTGAGTCGTATCAATATCACTTCATTATTCCGGCAAACAAAACAGCCGTTCCAAACATAACAAACCACATAATAATTTCTGAACCGTCACTGCTGGTAAGAACTCTTGTCTAGACTGCCGTGTACACTGAGGTGCCATCAGTTTCCAGGGAGTGTTCTCCATCTGCTCTCCCAGATAAAACATTGAATTTCATTTGTGTTGCAAGCCACACTCTATTCTGCTCTGCCTGTGTGAGGGCTACAAGAAGCAGAGACAAGAGCAGGATGCTGGAAACAAAAGCCCAATGGGAGGTTTACCGATCTGCCTTGGCTAACCCACACACCATATAATTAACTACCCGCATCAAATACACCTCCTGAACACAAGTGAAGTACAAGAGTAGATATTCTGGAGACAGTGTGCTAATCTGTTGGCAAACAAAAGCCAGTAGAGTATAATGAAAAGGAATCATTCAGCCATCTCAGCTAAGCTACCATAAAAAAAAAAATAAATCTGGAAGGCGTCCATATGTAGCAGTTTCCCCTGGAGCTCCCCGGGCCCTCCTCTTATGAAAATGTGTCTTTTTAATCAAACTAGTTGTTAGGACACATTGGGCTCAGGGGTCCATAGCAATGATGAGCAACGTCTGCAAATGAAAATGAGCTGCAGTGCAACGAGAATGCAACTTTCAGACCACTTTTCCTCTTCAGGCCTCCATGTTATCTTTCAGGCCCACTTTCAGATCCATCCAACCATCTGTGACTGTCTGTGTGTGTGTGTGTGTGTGTGTGTGTGTGTGTGTGTGTGTGTGTGTGTGTGGAGGAGGCAATGATGGTATAGAGTCTGGTGCACAGACGGTGTGGTTCCATTTCTACGATCCATTGTCCTCCATCAGGCACAACGGGATGTTATCAGCCTCAGCCAGGCTCAGCCTCCTACAATGCTCCATTACCTGTGTGTGTGTGTGTGTGTGTGTGTGCGTGCGTGCGCACGTGTTGTCATCCTGCAAACAATGCTTCATAACATGTCTCTCCCAGGGCTCGCTTAACATTTCTTCCTGTCTCATCGCCCAGTGAGAGTCCTGTTATCTGTTCCAGTCATATTTACCGAGCAGACCTTTGCCTTCTCAAAAGCACACACACAAACAGAGCTGTCGTGTTTGTTAGCTACGTGCTAATCCTGCCATCGTGAGTGTAATGAATAATCACCACTCATAAAAGAGCGCTCTCACAAAGCCTGTGCGTAATATTGGGGTTTCTGGGATTTGTAGTCTAGACATAATGAGAAGGTATACACCACAGAGATCAAAGCAGGAAGTGGAGTGATTAGAGAGCGAAACAAAATCTGGACAAAAAGTGGTGATTTTGGTGAAAGTGGCCTCTACGCTCCTCCTGATAAAACAAGAACGGAACCTGATAAAAACAAACATTTTTTTCATGATGAAATAGAGAGCTACTCTGTGTTTTCAGAGACATAATACAAAATATTCTGTGGGTCTTAAAATATGAGTCAAAATGGGCAAACACTGGCACAAGGCACTCTCTGTTTTATAAAATGGCTGACAATGAGTTAATGGTTCATTTGAAAAGATAATTCAAATTGTGAATCAACAATAGTTTGTTTTTGGTAGAAAGTAAACATGTAATTATGAATACATCATTGTGAAGAATATTTCCTCAGTCTATGTTACCAGCAAATCTTGTCCTATGTGATCGCAGCTTGAACTGGTAAGCTCTTGCAACACATTATATACATTCTCCAAAAGTGGAAATATTCATGCCATCACTTGCCATAAATGTTATTTGCGGCAGTGGAGCAAATATTGTTAATTTATACCTCTAATAAAACCTCCATGTGCTTCAAATGTAAACCGATCTATCAATAAATGTATATAAATATCTCTCATGTGAGAGAATGTTTTAAAATAGCTCTTTTGCCATGATCAGTTTTAAATCTGATGAAACATAATAAAAAGATAATAAAAGACAAAATGACAACAGGAAATACTATTGGTCCATTGATCCCAGTTAAAACCTTAAGCCACTCAGTGCTGCTCTTTGATGCTTTTTATTTTTTTCTGTAACTCCAGTACTTACACAGATTTAGACGGTTAAGAACATCTGGCGCATCGAGAATTGACTTCTCTTAATTTTTCCACTGATAGAAAATTAAGAGAAAATACAAAAGCATTTGGTAGAAATTAATCCATGTCTTCTCCTTCTATTGCCAACAAACAGAAGAAATACAAGTCTCTTCAGGAAAGGAAGACTATGGCATTCAGGTGATTCAGGCTGGAAGCTGTCACAGTCTGCTTTGTTCACATTCAGATATTCAAAGCCAGTCTGTGCAGTGCAGATGAATAGGATGGCAGGGCCGGAGGCTGCACTGCGTCACGTCTAATAAGAATCTGTCAGATTGTCATAGAAAGTCTATTGATCATCCACATCTGGCCCAGTTTCTCTGTTCAGCCCAGATTAAGGATTTCACAGCACAGTCGGCTGAGAAGGAATCATGAAAGCAGAAATGTGGTATACAGAGTTGGGGGAACGTATAATTAGATGTAATTATTCAGCGTTATGCAATACATTTTTTAAAAGATATTTAAAGGCACTATGTGTCATAATGTCATACTGGTGTAACATAAGCTTAATGTTTAAATGAGAAACAGCATCCATTTAGATCTGCATTCACATAATACTAAACATTTTAACTTTCTTTTCAAACATGAACTTCAACTCAGCAACTGGAAATTTAAAGACCCCTGCTTTACAGTATTAATGGTGGAGGATATTAGATGGGCTGTTTTTTGTTTCTGCGTGATAAATTAGGAATAAAAAGTGTTTCAGAGGGATTCAGATTTTCTTTTCTGTTAGAACCTGTCTTTTCTCATAACCAGCCTCTGAGGGGATAACAGAGCCTCAAGCTCTTGAACAGCTGATTGTGAATGCATGTTTTTTTAATAAAGGCCAGCCGCCTGCTGGACTGATTATCTGCAGTCTCTATACACAGTGATAAACAAGCACATTAGAGACCAGCACATGTGTTGACACCTCCTGAAATACAAGGACTTTTCAAGAATTAATTTGTCTTTAGCGTTTTTTTGCTAAATGGTTGTGTCTCTGGGCTGCACGCCCTCTCCAATTTAAATCTGTTTGCCTAATTGATAAATGTTATCGCTTAATAAGTTGTGACAGAAAATTAATAGCGCTGGTCAGAGCGGGTGTGTGAAGGTCACAGTAGAAGCTGATGGTTGATGGTTTAATTGGTTTTTACTCGGCTCTCAATTTGTTTCTTACCAGGTACAGCATCTGAAAGCCTGGCTGATTCTGGCTGGATCCAGTCCAACAAATTACCCAGACAACGTAGTCAAGTAAAGAATATGACACCCTCTGTCCTTTGCAAACGATCCTTGCAACAACTGAGGAAAAACTCCCCAAAAAAAAAAAAGAAAAAAAAAAAAGAAGAGCAACAGAGGAGGGATCCCTCTTCCTGGATGGACAGACATGCAATAGATGTCATGTGTACAGAGTAACGACGATGAAAAACACATTAACACTCCATATAACAACAGTTAATACATGGGTGTGCGAAAGTGTCTAAGGGGATGAGGAGCATCATTAAACTGTCGGCAATGGATTCTGAGAATAGCAGCATGTCCGCTTCTCCACCACGCCAACCAGAGGATGTCTGGCAGCACATAATTCCTTTCACCATGCCAACAGATGGGGCAGGGCAGCACGCCCTCTTCTCAAGCCCTCTAAAGGATGAAGCCTGGTCTGTCCAACCACTACTCCACCAGGTAAACTAGATCCATGGATACCTGTGAGATGAGAACGCACAGGGACTATGAGGCACAAAACTAATCTGCAACAAGTGATTAAGGGAGAGGGAGGAAACACATCCTCTTCTCCACCAATGTAAAAGATAGAACCTGATCAGCATTGCCTCTTCTCCATCTCATCAAATAGATGAAGCTTGGATGACACCACCTCCTTCCCACCAAGTAGCCTCAGCTCGCGGACAACTTGGAGGTGAAAGGCACAGGGACTCCGGGGAAGAAGTCAAGTTAGTAAAATGTCTTAATGGAGGCATCCAGATGAGGAAGAAGAGAAGCTCAGTGTGTCAGAGGAAGTCCCCTGGCAGTCTAGACTTATAGCAGCATGAGTAAGGACTGATCCAAGGCAGTCTGAGTCAACCTAGGATCAGTCCTAACTATAAGCACTATCAAAAAGGAAAGTCTTAAGCCTACTCTTGAATAAGACGATGGTGTCTGCCTCCTGGACTGAAAGAGGGAGTTGGTTCCACAGAAGAGGACCTTGATAGCTGAAAGCTCTAGCTCCCATTCTACTTTTATAAACCCCAGGAACCTCTAATAGTCCTGCATTCTGAGAGCGCAGAGTTCTAGCAGGATTATAAGGCACTATTAGCTCTTTAAGATAAGATGGTGTCTGACCATTTAGTGCCTTATAGGTGAGGATTCTATTCTATTCTAGATTTTACAGGGAGCCAGTGCAGAGAGGCTAACACAGGAGAAATAAGTTCTCTTTTCATGGTTCTGGTCAGAACATGTGCTGCAGCACGCTGGACCAGCTGGAGAGCCTTCATGGACATATTAGGGCAGCCTGATAATATTGAATTGCAATAGTCCAGCCTAGAAGTAACAAATGCATGAACTAATTTTTCTGCATCGATTTGAGAAAGAATATGCCTGATTTTTGCAATGTTACGCAGATGGAAAAAAACAGTTCTAGCTGTGTGTTCCATGTGGACGTTGAAGGACATATCTTGGTCAAAAATTACCCCTAGATTCCTTACAGTGGTGCTTGAGGCTGGTGCAAAGCCATCTAGAGTAAATAAGTCATTAGATAGTTTATTTCTGAGATTTTCGGGGCCAATTAGAATAACTTCAGGTTTATCTGAATTTAACAACTGGAAATTGTCTGACATGTTTGTATTTTAGCTAACTGTCTGGTCTCATCTGGCTTGAATGACAAATATAGCTGAATATCATCTGCAGAACAGTGAAAGTTTATGGAGTGTTTTCTAAGAACATTGCCTAAAGGAAGCATATATAAAGTGAATAGAATTGGCCCAGGCACAGAGCCCTGAGGAACTCCATAACTGACTTTGGAGTGCATGGAGGACTCATCATTAACATGAACAAACTGTGATCAATCCGATAAATAGGACTTAAACCAGTTTAAAGCAGTTCCTCTGATGCCAATTAAATGTTCTAATCTCTGCAACAGGATATGGTGGTCAATATTATCAAAAGCAGCGCTAAGATCTAACAAGACAAGTACTGAGATGAGGCCATTGTTTGATGCAATTAGCAAGTCCTTAGTGATTTTCACAAGAGCAGTCTCAGTGCTATGATATTTTCTAAATCCTGACTGAAAATCCTCGAATAGATTATTGTTCTGTAGAAAGTCACGCAGCTGACTGCACACTGCTTTCTCAAGGATCTTAGAGAGAAAAGGAAGGTTGGATATCGGTCTATAGTTGGCTAAAACCTCTGGTTCAATAGTGGGCTAGTGGGAGGTTTGATTACAGCTACTTGAAATGACTGAGGTACATAGCCTGACAGCAAAGATAAGTTGATCATGTTTAATAAAGAGGTGCTCAGTAACGGTAAAACTTCTTTAAGCAGTGAAGTTGGGATGGGGTCTAAGAGACAGGTAGACGACTTAGATGAGGAAGTCAATGAAGTCAGTTTGAGGAGGTCTATGGGAGTCAAAATATACATCAGGTTCTTCAATGGGTTCTAAGCTTCCAGCGTTTGAGGACAAAGCAGTTTCAGTTAAAGGCAGAGTGTGTATTTGTGTTAACCGTGAGTCAGGAGGTGGCTGTAGTGCAGGACTGGAGGGTCAGTTCAATGTTGACAGATAACAGCCGTGATCCCTCATGCTTTGGCTGCAGGCCATCCCTCTTAAAAAGATATGGTCTATTTAAAAACGCTGCAAAATTGTCAATAAAAGGAATACCTTTAGGCAGTGTCCCTTCAGCCACAGGTGCAGCTGACGGATTCAGCTGCTGATGACGTCACCGTAGCGAGGTGGGGGGAGCGAATCGCAAATAATTAGTCATTTCCCGGTGTCCAGCAAGTGATCGATTAGTGAGGCGAAGTCCTGTATAAGGACCTCAGACTGCTGTTTTTTTTTAAATTGTTCATGCCAGCCTCCGCTCAGCTGCAGGTCAACAGATTCTACCTCCTTGAGCTGAGCACCGGGGTGGCAGAAGGTCTGGCCGTCATGCACTTTCACGTGCCTTACCATGGAGGTTCCGAACAACAGCACGGAGGGGTGTGCCGCTCTGACGTCCTGGGGATGTGGCGGTGATGGGATGAAACTTGCAGTCAGTGGTGCAGTCGGCCATCCAGATCAGGCAACATGTTGGTTGTGGCTACAGTTATTCAAGACCGGGAAGGGTTAGCTTGGGCGACCGAGCCCCGGCTCCTAGATGGCAAGAGCCATGATCAGCTGGATGTTTGGACGGCTGGTGGGACCTGCAGGCACCTGCGGGAGGGAAATACTGCAGGCTCAGGATGTCAAACCTGTTATCCAGTGGCAGATCCGGAGGTGGTGAAGGAGGCGGTGATGGACGAGTCCCAGCGCCCCTGGGCACCACCGACCAGGACTCCTTTGGCTTGACCGGAGTTGAGATCGCTGGAGCCTCCGTTCCAGCCTCAAGATGGAAGGCTGCACTCCAGTGGAGCGGCGGTGGGAGGTGGAGGTGGAGGGTGCCGGTGTGTTCAGTTTGGGTCGTGGAAGCATCTGAGTCCCGGTGGTGATGGAGCCAGTCCACCTGGAAGGGTGGTGTTGTTAGTCATGCTCGGATCACCTACGTTGGATGCCTTCCGGTGGGCGATAAGTTTTTGCCTTTGTTGTGATCACTGTGCAGTAAGTGATCAGGATCTTGTCTCTCTCCCTGAGGTCAATTTGTAGTTCCGTTACGCTCTGTGATGAGTAAGGCACAGATTTTCGTGCATATTTTATGAATGACCGGCAACATGACCAATCAGCGCATGCGTGAGCCCCGAAGAGAACCCGGAAGCGACAGCCTTAAAAATTCCGGACATTCCTTTCACTGTCAGCTCGAACTGTAACATTACAATACGCATTGAAATACACCCGACAACACTTCCAGTGATAGTTAGGTTTAGGGATAGGATTACAGGGTTAGGCTTATGGAAATAAAATGCATATTTACCGCTAGAAATGTGAGCAAAACTCACCCGAACTCATAAACTACTCCACTGAAAACGTAAGGGATGTCCGCTGAGAATGTAAAGAATGTCCAACATATTTTCACCGATGGAGCAGCCTGCATCGAACGTCAAATGATATCCAAATTACGTGTGTTATGTACGAATTTCAGTGCAATATTTTTCGTCCTGATTTGTACGAATATCTCATGAGACCAGGTTGACCCAGAGGACTATCCTGCTGCTGCTTACCATGTTAGAGAGAAATGCATCCCTTTGATACTATCATAGTGATATATACAGTATCAGTAATTGATTTTCAAGGGCTTCTTTTATTGATTTTCTCTTTACGGTTGCCCCTTCTTAGTCAGTTAGTCAACAAATCAGTCATTTTGGTCTTAGTCAATCAGGATTTTTATATAAATATAAAATAAAAATAAATAAATTATATATCCTTGAATGACTTTCACAGATCTGTTGATTTAATTAGTCATTTGATTGGTAAAAAAAATTAATTATCATTTACGACGAAAAATCTTCATTTGTGGGGAAAGCCAACGAGTCCTGAGTCGCTACTCCGTGAAATGTGACGTGAAAAGAAACATAGCCATCCAGCTGACTGAGGAACACGGAAGCAGACGTAAATAAAAACAGAGGCGAGATCTAACTTTTCCTACGGGGGTGTTTGAATTAGCCATTTTAATGGGTTTAGCGTCGGCTCTAACGTTAACCGTTATGTGCTACAGTCAACCATCATATGTCTTAAAGTGTTTATTTACTCTTTTTTTTTTTAATCTATGTTCTTTTCCCATTGTGAAGAGCTGGGGTTGTTGCCATTGATTACTGTAGGTTTGATCACGTGATATTTCTGGCTCGGAGGACAGATTCTAGATTGGCTGTAAGACAGATAATCTTTCTGTGTGTGGTGTTCTGTGCTGAGAAAATCTGAACATGTGTGGGGCCTCTACAGATAAAAATTTATTAGGATTTATAAAATCCTTATGTGTGTACCCCCTTAAGACAAACTGGCCCACTGGAATACTTCCATCCTTTATAAATAAGGAATTGGTTGGGTTGATGGTACACGTCATTCAACAAATGCAACTAAGGTCTTGTTTCAACACTGATTTGCTTTGTGTACATTAATCCATGTAGTGTAGAGATTATTCCCTTGAATATTCAACAAAAGGAATGACAGAATGCATCTTTATGGATGGATAGAAACACCACCACATCTATAGCAGGAATATTCCTGCATGGATCTAAACAATAACTATCAAATATGATTTCTTTTACTTACTTACTTTTTTTATTACTTTTCTCCACCATATTTGGGATCTATCACACCAAAACCTATTGGAAAAAAGTGCGGACATTTACAACCAGTCTGACCATGGCGTACCAGTTTACGCCGTGGTTTACACTCTTTTTGATAAATGAGGCCTCAGGACTTGGTGACACAGGTGCAGAGTCAGAGAATTGCAATCTGTGAAGAAGAGAGGAAGAACATCAAAAATGCATTATCATGTCCAGAATGACCCAATTGACCACAAATGCAAGATAATTTCCTCCAACAGGCCCTTTTAATAATAATAATAATACATCTTTTATAGGTGCTTATAGGCCCTTCACAATGATAAATTATTACAAATATATCAAATTATGTACCATATGGATTCATCTTCTACAGTTGGTCTTTGCACAAATACAGCACACCATCAAACCAAATGCCAAAAATGTAAGTCATCAGGATGTAATCAAGCACCTCTGTGTCTAATGGAACAGGATGGGCTGCTGGATGATCTCGCGCACACAATTGTGCACAACGGTGGAGAAACGGGTGATCCAGGACCAACAACATCTGCTGGCCCATGCTGATGACTGGCTAATTAGTGTTTAGACTCCCTAAAGCTGCTCCTGGAGCTGTGCTGAAGGGGCCAGCATTGGAAAGGAGCCCTTGTTCACCACCTTTGATGGATTATTTTATTTTGAAAATTAATGTTTTAGTTTGTGTCTGTGCACGATTTCCTATCCCACAAAATCTGTTCTGTGTTAAATTCACGCGCCATGCTCCAGTATCCGACAAAATAGAATCTCTGTCTGTGTTGTGGCAGGCGTTATGACATCAACGCCGTTGCATAATCACTGGAAATTACCAGTCAGAAAACCCTTGCTAATCTTGGTAATGAACTTCCCATTGATGCCAGGTTGCAGATACTTGAAGCAGTGCAGTATAACTCACCCAACGCGCTTCTGCTGGAACGAGCATCTTCGAGCTGGAAGACGTTTGAATTCACAAACTATCCCCATAAGAGACTCCAGAAAATACAACACCAAGTTAATAAGTTCTGGAGATCCTGGAGCCAGCTTGCTGGTCCTGACCTTTTTTTAAGAAGCAAATGACACACCGTACAGAGTTGTCAGTGTCAACCGTGTGGGATGTGAATGTCAGGATTGTTCTAAGCGTTTGTATCCCTGAGGTGAGGCCTGCTACATCAGCATCCAAGCATCTTGCCTCCAACATCCAGAGGGACTTTCTGCCCACAATACAGTACTTCACCGGAACGTCTGCCGACTGGATGTCCTCCTCCCAATTGAGGAGCAGACAGGAGGCCCAGGAAGGAAACTGACCACAAATGCATCTTAGTTTCCAACAGTTTCAACGATTTCCATGGGAAGATTGAGATGTTGGTCTGAGCTGTGGGCCATGCCCCTGCCCCTCGAGTCTGGACACACAGGGGCCCTCATTTATCATTGCGGATCCACGTTTTTTTACACACTTTTTTTTCTGGATTTTGAGCGTACACGCTATTATCTGCCAGCAAACCATATCAAAACCAAAAACTGATGGGAAAAAGTATGGACATTTATGACCAGTCTGACCATGGCGTACCATTTTCCATCATGGTTTATATGCTTTTTGATAAATAAGGCCCCGTGTTGAGTGCACCATATGAGGGTAACTTGCTAATCAACTGGGCCTGGAGTCTCTCTCGCTCTTTCTCTCTCTCACACACACACACACACACACACACACGTGCGCCATGGCATTGCGTTGATATTGACATTTATGATTGCAATTTCAGTAGTCAAATTAATCATAAAAGACCAAAAAATTATGCTATGTTGATGGAAGTGCATCCTGTTGGCCACCCCTGCATGTCTTAGTGCCCCACTTGGGCCACCCCTACGAAAAGTCTAGACACGCCACTGATGTGGGCCTTTGTTTTTCCAGTTCAAATGTTTCTTAAGGCAGTACCTGACAGGAAATAAACTAGAACAAAGCTGTTGCCCAAAGCTTTTGCAACAGAATGAGAATGAAACAGCTTCTATTGCTGTGTTCCAGACATTTGGAACCAAAAAATTTGGTTCTCTGGGCAAATCCTTACAAAGAGGCAGTTGTCTGACATCATCCAACAACTTTACATTTCACTCCTTAACTTCGGGTATGTTCAAGGGAATTCCATTTAGGGGCCAGGTTCTCTTACTGAGCTTTAGTACCTATGACTAAAATTCATCTTGGCTGAGCTGTAAAAAGTTTGTGACATCAAGACATTAATATCTAAAATATATTTAAACATTAATTTCAATCCAGGCTCTACTGAACACTTCCTAGTGTTGCTCACCATACAGAAACCCTAAACCTCTTGCAGCATTTGCAAGATTAGACAATTGACTTTGTTCCATTCCATTAAAAAAATCTCTCTTTTTTGGTATCTTGTCAAATTGCCAAGTCTTTTGATTTAATTGCTTCATGGCAACATTGAAAGCACTAGCACTAGTGCAAATATGTTCAATTCTTTCACCATAGTCTGTTAAAATACACACTGCTTTGCTTTCTCTGTGCAACTTTATTAGAGTTCCTGCAGCTCCTTCTCATCTTGCTGCACCTTATTCATCTTTTCAGGAGCTTTATGAAAAATTCATAATTGGGGATGGTGATCTGCCTGCTCATATTTAAAAGAAATCATTAATTTTCACATATATTGGTATATTCTGACTACCTCTTTTGATCTGATTCTGCACTATACAAAGATGAAGAAAAAGTTTTATCAGTGATCGGCTAAAAAATACAAGTAGGCAATTTAGTCCTATGCAGGCACAGAATTCTTCTACAGCAGAACATCAGCACATTAAATGCCTTTAGCTACGTTAACTACCCTGTTGCCATTAACAGAAAACAATATTTCTAGTTTCTGTTATTCTCTAAACCTGGTTTCCAAATTTGCTTGAACACAGAATAACTTGGATTGTGATTATTGATTTCTTTCATTCGCCACACTTTTAACATGGTGTAACATTCAAAAATAATACATGAATTTAAATTGACAACGGGGAGGGTCACCAGGTCACAAAAATACATTAAAATATGCGCACACGCACACACACACACACACACACACACACACACACACACACCATGACATTGGGTTAAATAAACATTTAGCTGCTCCAACTGACGGTAGGTCAATAGCAGCACTGTGGCTCGCCTTGTCACTGGCTCAGCTGCACTCTTTAATTATACCCCCATTGATTGGTCACAATGTCGATAATGCATTTAAGCAGCTTAATCCTTGTTGTATTAACATGAGCAATATGCACATAATTTATGTATTAATTCTCAGCCTGAGGTGAAGTATTTGTTGCCTTTTGCATTTCAATGTGATCGCATGGTGGGTTTTCATGAAACGAGAGAGGAGAAAGTGATCGATTTGACTGCTGGTGAGGGGGGTTTACTTTCTGTTCAGCTCATGCCAAACTACTATCTGATCTCTGTTGTTCTACCCAACAAATCTATCAGGAAGAGTAAGACATCTCTTACTGTTAAATTGGAGCTGATTGAAAAGCAGCTTTCAGCTGTTTGCTGTCATGTCAGGCTGCTCATGCATAGATGCTGGGTGGATTACTCCTCTCCCCTTTCACCCCCTCTCATCTATACAGTAGATGAGAGTTGCTGCTGAGGGAGTCAACACCATCACCTCTGTGGCAAACTCAAAGGTTCCAGCCCATGAATGGCAAGCACCTTTGGGTGGAGGCACTCCAACTGAGGACAGACAGGGAGAACAGGATGGCTGCTGACTGGGACAGACAGAGTGGAGAGAACAACACAGCACTTGCTTTACAACAGACTGACAGCAGCTTAACTGACTGAACCCTCCCACCCCAGAGGCATCTCAATTCGCCATGTAAGATAGAGACTTTCATACTGATGTTCATGAAAACTTAGTAAATAGTTAATAGCTCTTGTGTAATATTAAATGTGTGCGTTCTTCAGCCACAATGCCAATACAGCATAAAGAGTGAAAAAGGCATTATAAGCACAATGTGTATAAGTGTACAGCGTTATGAGCCTGGATGGTTTTATGAATAATAATGCATCATATTTTATTTAGTGTATATTTTGTAAGTAAAATCTGAATCTATGACATAATCAGTACTATTTCTTTATCATGGGCGTATATCAAGTAGAAGTACACACTAACATATGCATAGTATAGAGTTGAGGGCCCTGGGTGCCTTTGGAAGTTACTTTTGTGTAAGGAAAGTAAAATAATGAATTACTTCTCATATCTTAATATTATAATAAATCTCTGGCAGTGTGGGGCCCTAATCAGAGGCCCTAGGCAGTGGCCTACCCTGACTAAAGTTAAGTCAGCTCCTGATGTTAGTTAGGTAGTAGCCTAGCCTGGTCTTACCAGACTCCTGTACTATTGTACAGAGGGTCTGACATTCCCCCATTGAGAACTGATGTCAGACAGGAGGTGTGAACTCTGTTGAAGTTTGAAACGATTTGATCTGATTTTACCCAATCACTAACATTTGGTTGTGCCGCTAGCATTCAGGCTAGTCAACTACTTCCCCACTAACGGAGCTAACTGAAAAATAAGACTTTTTCCGAACTCCGTGGGGAGTAAAGCCACGACATCTTTGCCAGCAGTAAAACTGGTTAAACATTCCTCTTGCTACAACTTCAACTGCTGAATATTTGGGAGCCTGGCCAAAACGGATTGAATGGCTTCATTCACTTCCATCTCCGCCACCATTGCCAAACTACAACCAGCTAGACTGCAATGTAAATGCTGCACGTATGTTCGATGTCATCATTAACACACCCATCCCCCCATCTCCCACCATTCGCTGATTGGCCAGGATGGAAATCATCCTGAGAAATCGAGTCCAAAGGGATCAAATCCAGATGTAATCTGCAGGGAAATTATAATTGAGCAGAAGATTACAGAGGGCTACAGCTAGGTTAGGTAGTAGCCATGACTTTGATGTGTCTTACAGACCACAACTGCTAAATAGATGATGACTTGGGAAATATGGGTTCATTTCTGTTTCACAACTGAGAATACAATCAAATAAAGCTCATCTGAGTATAAAAAAGAAAAAAGGATCAGTTCCCCAGTTTCCCACTTGATGAAAATTTTGCAGCTCTGGGTTTTCAAATATTGTCAGATGATAGTTTCATAAAGCAAAGAGTAAGTTCCCTCTATTTTGGGAATATGCATTTGTGTATTTTGAATAATATCAGGTGCTCTGTGTGTGTATTTTTAGCGATGATGGTGCTGCAGGAAAATATGGAACATTAGATTTCATGTTGTGCAACTTTCACATACACACACACACACATACTTTTGTAGCTTCAAAAGTGTTGCTGTATGGGCTCCTGTTAGCACCACACCAGCGCTCTTTTAAAGCATCAAAGAATGTACTTATCTTACTGCGACGCAGCCTTTCATACATTTCCTGAGGGAAATGGAAAACAGCAGTATTGATAAAAGTAGAAACATGAAAGACTTTCCCAGGACTGCATCCCGATGCTGGGAGTGACTTTTATTTCTGAGGCTCGGAAACGTTGCTTCCATTTAAGCTGCCAGTGGACGGTATGATGGCGAGTCATTGTGTCATCTATCCATCTATCCTTTAGAGACTCCTCCACCAGTGAACCTGTACACTCAGCTGCCAGTCATCAACACACTTCGAAGCCAAAGACTTTCAGCAAATAAAGTAAACAACTAAAATATTTATTAACAGAACATTTTTTGACAGCAAACTTTTATCACGACACAGTCTTCAAGTCAAATGACACTTAACCCTTTGAGTACAATTAAGTTGGCCACTCTGATCTGGAGAAGAAACAATGAACAGACCCAGAGGAGTCCTCCTCCTCTCTATCAAAAACTTGAACAAGCACATCAGCATCTAGAATGTCCAAAACGGCTTCTTTTAAAAAGTCAGACATTAAAGGAGAAACACAATGCTTCTTTTTACTAGGAAATGAAACAAGAACAACATTGTCATTTCCACCATCAGATTTTGATTTGTTTTTTTTTACATGTGTACATAGTTTTATTTTGTCTTCATAAAGAGATTTTTAGTTCCATTCATACAGGTGTTTGTTGAAAAAAAAGAGAAAATATCTGAAGTCTGTCCAGGCTCTGGGACTAACGGCTGAGACAGACGCCTGAGATTCCCAAATCCATTTCCGGTGAGTCTCTGGTTTTCATGAAGGACACTCAGTGGAGCTCTGCACATACACACAGGCTAGTCAAACCCACAGTGTTATCCTAAACAGTGAGAAGACATTAAACTATGACCAATACTAAAAGGGTTAAGTTAAGAATAAAAAAATAAAGAAATAGTAAAAACAATAGAAATGTTGCTTCTCTGTCATACTCGACTTGCAACGCTCACATCCTAAGAAGCTGTGGTAGTGAGAATTATTCACATAGTCTTACTCTCTTTACAGAAGCCTTCACTTTACACAGTATTTACAGCAAAACAGAACCTATCCCACTAAAAGAAAAGTAGTCCACTGAAATTAACACATTATTCATGAACACAATGATAATTAAAAAACTGTATAACTGTGTCATCGTCAGTATGTAAAAACATTTACCCACAGGCTTGCAAATAGTGTTTTACGGTTGTCATTATATTTCATATCAAATCAAACAACAGAGCAAACCTGAAAACCTTTTTTTTCATGATCATTTGTACAAATATCTACTTTCGATTGCTGTGTTAAACTTCAATGAGAACAGATGCCATTTACATTGTTTGTTTTTCTTTTGCATGTGCACAGTTGACAATTTCAGTTCTACAAGAGGCATTATGATTATGGAGGAGACCACTGGGAGAAATGCTCAAGTGAGACAAACAGATGTGTGCGGAAAACAAAGACGACACAAGGGCATTGTAACTGAGAGGTCAGAAGGGGCAGCACGCCTCGCTGCATGCTACTGTCAACCTCCAGAGGTTAAACAACTTCCCCTGAAGTTTGTGAAATGATCATCGTGTTTTGGAGTTCAAACAGCGTGTAGAAGAAGAAGAAGAGTAGAAAAATAGATTCCAAACACGACCAGAAACCAGAACTAGTTTAACATTAAATAGTGGAAGGTCAGCAAGAGGGAGGTGGTGGAGATACCTGCTTTCAACTACAAAGACCAAGGTCACCACCGACCAAAAAAAAAAAAAAAAAAAAAAAAAAGCATCAAAGTTGTTCTTTTTTGCTAGAGAAGACAACAAAGACACAACTGATGTCAGATGAGATGTGCTGTGACATTATTCGGTTCTATCTGATGACACTTTGCTGGGGGAGAATGATCATAATATTGAGTAAAAATATGCGAGGAGTGTCTCTACATCATAGACTGGATATATGAGAAGAGGACAGTAACATCACCCATTGGTTTGTTATTTTGAAGCCTCAAGGTTGTCATTTTGGCCATCCATATGTTGTTTTTCTGCAACCAAAAGTTACACAAGCAGGAGGTGCTAAGTACAACCAAACACTGAACTAGACATTTTTAGGTGCCAAATACCTCAGTTTGCAGCTAACGAGACTAATAGTTCAAACAATGGCAAAAGACACTGACAGAGATAACAGCGTTAACCTGAAGGCTGGGGGTATATATGTATGCTTCTGTGATGATGACGTGGCTCGGACTGTCCTGTACTAAGCGCAGTGATTTCATTAACTCACTCAACCTGACTGAAACTACGAATGTGTCTTGTTTACAATGCTTTGTGGGTATGACTTTTTTGCTGTGTCATCTCTATTGATTTCATAACAACCGATTTTATTTATGAATATTTTGCATGATGTTTCTAAAGTCAACCAGTCTTTCTGCAGTCTTTTTGTGTGTGAAGAAGAGAATCATAACAGTCAAAGTTTTTATAGTCTGCACTCGAGTTTCCAGTATCAACCCTTTGATAAGGAATGCCAGTATGACTGAGGGCTCCAGGATTTTCACTGTAGACATAGTTCAGTCTGTGGAAGCTATTTTTCACTCTGAAGCAGAGAAAAATAAAAATAAATGTTTTGCTAAAGAGCTGTGTATTAACAGTTTACTGACAAACTATTAACCTGACCAAAAGGTGCACCTGCACTTTCAGATTCCAATGTTGCCTCGTAAGTCATGGCCAAAGCACTTCAGTTTGAAAGGCTGTGCACATTTCATAAAACTTTTGCTAAGCGACAATGTCAAATTGCATGCTGCGATGAAAACAACACTTGAGGGAAACCTTAGTGCTCTGGAGAAGAGCTTGAGGCTAATTGAGGAGAGGTGTGGAGGCGAGGACAGGGCGGGGACCACGGCGCTGTCAGAGCTGTGCATGTGTGAACTGTAGGAAAAGCAGCACACTCTCCTGCCTTAATAAGGCCGGTCGTCTGTAAACAGAGTTGACCCTTGGTGACTTCCTGGCATACTCAAATCCAACCCTGCGTGACATAGCTTTAATTAGCCCCACCCTCTTGCTCTCTCTCTTTTTACTCTCGCTCTCTGTCACTTTCTGTGTGGGCCACACGGTTGAGAGCTGAGGAGCCCTGGGAGATGCAGGACAAGTCCGACCCACTATGAGCTCTGCTGATTTCATCAGCAGCTACAGCTGGTGCTCGCTCTGGCCCACAGGAAACTGTTGCACACCGTCAACCTGCTTTGATATCTGGCAGCCAACCACATCAGAGGGGAGACAGTGAGGGAAAGTGTTGGGGACAGAAGCCTGAATGGCTCAGCAGGACAGACAACAGATATGTCCCAATTCAGAGCCTGGATCCTGTGAGTGATGTGACTTATAACCTGAAGACTGAAGGCTGGGTTACGCCTCAAATCAACTGTTGTCTCTTGCTGTTTGAAGCAAGTCAGGCTGTCGTCACTGTCAAAGTCAGGCTGTCATCCCTGCCAAGATGGCAACACTACGACTCCTCAGAACCCCATGAATGACACCACAGAGAATACATCCGAACTTAATACAGTTTGAGGTTTGCCATCATAGAACAAGGATGACATAAAATAAGATACATAAAACATAAATGAGATAAAAGTGTGCACTTTCTGACAATTGAACTTGGGAGAGAAGAAACCCCACATGCTTTCTCTTCTACGCACACCTTTCCAGTAACCGTTTGAAATGGCCGTGTTTGTCGGATAGTCTCCTTCAGAAAGTTACAAAAATTGTCAGATCCAACACATTCTCATCCCCGACTTGCCAAATACCACAGTTTCATCAGTGCTACCTGGCACTGGATACTGATGAAATCCTCTTGTATTAGCTTTAGACGTATCAGGGAAGTTACATGCACAGGTTTTTTTTCTTTCTTTCAAAATAAACTGTTTTTTGCACAAGAAGTTCAAGTGGCAAAATCACTTCATGTTAAGGAAAAATCATGATTAAAGGGGTACTTCAGGATTTTTCAACACAGGGCCTCATTTCCAAGTGAGCAGGAGTGTTGGAGACGTGTGGAGACAGTTTTCAACAAATTTCATTCAGTCCTTCTCATTGCAGAGTTCACTGGTGCTAGGCTAACACAAGTCAACGGTTCTAGTTTAGTCTGCCATAAAAACAGTTTTACCTACTCCACAGTGCACCCGAGGCAAATCAGTAATAACACCAGACTATCGACGTAAATGTCTGTGTTTTTAGAATAATTTTAGACATAAAACTAACCTTGCATTTTGAAGCAGCAGCAGCGCCTTATACTTCCTGGTAGTAAGCTCGACAGTGGCGGACTGATATCACCTAACAGCTGGAATACCGGCTCTATAATAGTTTGTTTACATGCAGCTGTCATGGATATACCACATAGAATACACGAAGAAGCGTGTTTTAGCCACGTTTGGAGGACTTTCCGATGCCTTTGAAGATGACAATGAGCAATTTTTCTCCAATGACCCGTACCTGGACGGAATACACAGATGAAGAGTTGAGAGAGATGGATGCTAAAAGGGAAGAAGGAGAAAAAGAGTGTCTGTAGAGACAGCCCTGCTGCCTACAGTCGCTAAAGGTACCTCCATGAGTCAGTATCTGATGCCGAGGTATTTGACGAGTCGGGAGTGAGAATGGATACTGAGGGCCGTAATGAAAAGCATTTTCAAATTTTGGAATTTCATAGTCCCATTTGGAGGATCCTTTGAAATGAAACAGGACTTATTAGCTGTTTCTACAGTAGATACATGGAGATCCCAGAATCCTGTGCCTGAAGTAGGAAGAACTTGCTGGGATCAGTGTGTTAATAAAACATGTAATATAAAACATTTATATTAGATGCCACCCTACATTTGTTTGTGTGTTCAAACACAACTACCATAAATGTAAATGTTAATTACGAATGGTTTTCTTTCCCAAAATAGCTTTGTTTGGTTTTTCTGTGTTTTTTGTGTTAGCAAGAGAAGAATGTAGGACGCAGCTGTGAAAAATATCAAAGATAAAGTATCAGATAGTTGACACATATTACAAAGAAAAGGAAAGTGGGACATCTCAAAAGGTTTGAGTGATATATTTGAAAGCCACTCCCATAAGAGAAGTTGATACCGAACACCATCAGACTTAATGATGTTTTTGTAACTTTCAAAAGTTGCTATTTCTACATCAAACCATCTCCTGCTTCACAGGACGTCACATAAAATTATGGTGCATTTTGGTTACCGCAATATTACATGTTTTACAGCAACTTCCTATATGTGGCCGTGTCCAGCTGAGAATCTTTTTCTTCATGACAACACTCAGCAGTGTGGCTCCATTTTGGGTTTTGAGATGTAATGTAAAGACATTTAGTGAAATGAGACAACACACAGACACATACACAACACAGTGGCTGTGGTGAGAATGACTTGGGCCTCAGTCTCTGCCTGAGCCACACACACACACACACACACACAGACACACACACACACACACACACACACACACACACACACACACACTGTTGGTCGAGTTCCGGCATAAAAGCGCAGCCTCAACACTCCAGTCTGTCCAGTGCATGTTTGTATTTTCAGTGCACACACTGGCATGCACATGTGTGCAAAGTCTGTCTTGTATCTAAGGGAGAGTAGTCAGATGAGGAGGGGGTGTGGCAGGAGTGAAGAGAAGACAGCTTTAGTTGTTCTGAAGGCAGTCGAGATCCACCGAGCAGCAGACATTCCCATTCTGAGCGGCGCAGCATGAAAAGACAGGAAAGGAAAGAAAAGAGCGTTAATTATGCGCTATGACAGTGTAATAGGGTCATGATCGGTGAAAAAGTATTTTTTCTTATGGTGCTGAGGGACAATATTCTGAGAAAAAAAAAAAAATCCAAAATTAAATTAGTACATTTTTGAGAACAGATATTCTCAGAAATAAATTGCCAAATTTACGAGAAAGAACTCTCAAACTATCTGCTAGATAATGAAGTCAGGAAAAAATGTTGCACCAGTGAAGTGAAGGTCCTGAAAGATACATAGATTTATACCATATTCTTTCTGTGTCTTCCATGACATAATATATTTTGCACTCGCAAAAAAGTGTTTGACATTTGAGCAACAACAACAGCAACTGAAACAAAAACATGATTTTCCTTTTTTTCTCATAAATGTATGACTTTATAATTTTACCACCTTACAATTTAGGGAAATTTATTTGAGATTCTCCATTTTTTAACATGACCTTAACACATCTAATACAAGATCAAAATATGCTACACATCACAACAATATTCAGAGCCTGACTGACAAAACAGAAACAGAATACAGTTTCCAGTATAATTTAAGGCTTGGTTCACACAAAATAAATATATTGTATTCCCCCTACGACTCATGCTCTCATCTAGACATTCAGTTTCATGATGATGTGCTCATTTTTGAGATATCCATCTCTGCGATTTATGCTGCCACTCCAGTTAATTGGAGGTGAACATATTTTCAGATATGTGGCTCCAACCAGTGACAAATTTGAGAAATTGAGGCTCAATATGTCTTTCCCACAGACAGGATCCCAGTTATTTTTTGGGTAATCAACAGACCTTACTGTCACAGTGACACACTTTTCATTTCTATCAACCAAACATTGCTGATATTGTCATTGCATTAACGCACAAAATACCCACAGGACGCTTTTTTCTATTTATTCCTCTATGTGTAACTTTGCTCCTTGTTTCCAATGCAGCCCCCACAGGTCCAGATATTTAGCATGCTAGATTTGATGGTGTCAGCTCGCCCCACTAGGATTACATTGCAGCCTGTGAGAGGCAGCTGTCTACACTCAGTACGTTTACATGCACTTAGAGAAATTTGACTTATTGCCTTAGTCCAGCAAATATTGAAGTTTTAAAGGCCATATATACACCTTAGCTGGACCATAGTCAAATCAAAGTGGAGTTTTTACAATTGGACTGTTCGTGCCAGATAATGCAAGTTCTAAGTCAAGCTTTTCTGGCATGTATATGCAAACCATGGTCAGCTGGGCTATTGACTGGCCTGGGCACTCCCCCTTCTGGAAGTGACGAGACCACGGAAGCGGGATGACAACAACACAGTAGCAGAAGAACTGGAAGAATGCCAACGCAAATGGGCGTGTAGCGCCACCTAGTGTCTCAGAGGCTAACATACCTTACTTAGTGATTCGATTCTCTTGCCGTGCATGTACACTGGGACTTCTCAGAAACTCCGCTTAAATCCTTAGCTTGGTTGTTGCCAATAGCATGGTTCAGATGTGCATGTAAACACACTGAGTGCTCTCAATGCTGGCCCAACTTCAGGAATTTGTCGTCCTTATCAGACAGACACTACAGCATGGAGAAATAGGGTTCTGATTGAAAAATACCTAAATTATCCATTATTGTACTGTAAGTGATCAACCGGGAAAGTTTCATGTGATATCTATTTGTTAAATGTTTACACTATTCACCTGTAGGGTTGTGCAAAATGTATGGAATTTAGCGGTATGTATCTTAAAGGGTCATTTTGTCATACTCCTTGCTAGAAATCTCCACTTACACATAAACCAAAGTTCACAGTTTCATTCCTATATGCTGTGTGTACTGAAGCTTTTGCAGAGAAGTTTCCTCATAACTAATTCAAAGCCTGAGTTTTATCCCAAAAACAGGGCAAAAATGTATTAATTTTTAATGGCTGTTGTGAATACTTCTGATTTAATGAGCAATGCAAAGATAGCCAACATTCTCGCTATAAAACCTTTTGACTGTAATTTGTCAACAAAATGAAAAAAATAACTTTGTTCCTGACTCCAATGCTCAGATTGTGTTCTGTTTTGATTTTAATGTAAGAAATCAACTGGGGAAATTTCATAGTGGCATCTTTTAGTTCATAATATTGTGGCTCTTTAAGGCAAGGAGGAAAGATAATTGACCAGGGAAATGGGGCCTCTACCCTCTGACCATGGGGGGCCTCAGCTCTGGCTGAAAGCAAGGTTCCCTGCTAGTCAGAAGCAAACCATGTCTTTACCAACAGGATCGCAGCACGTGGGTAGCAGAGTGACTCGCTGTGGTTATAAGCACAGCGTGAGCGAGCCCACTCGCAGCTGTGGCTGCCTGGTTGGCTGTGATATTTTATTGAAACAAAGTTTATATAGTTCATGTAATCGCTACACAAAATAACCTGACAAGTGATGATTATGGTTTCGGTCCGTACATTTGAGTGCTTTCAGTGCTTGTTTTGGCTAATTTAAATCCTGATTGCTAAACAAAAGCAGAACTGAGGGACTGCAGATTATTTTTAGTAAATGTGTGTAGATGATCTGAGTTAAGGTGACATGTTCCTGACACAGTGATCTGCATATTTTGCTCTTTTAAGATTTAATGCACCTTACATCATCTGTGACAATCAGATTTTCAGATGTTTTTTTTGTAATCAGACATTGCATATCCTTCATCACACATTACACTGATTCACTCCAACACAGTTTCCACCTCCAATAATTTTCTTGGTACAAAAATCTGTGATGCCTACCTTTATCTGTGAGAGCATACAGAGGAATGAATAAAAAAAAAACATTAAAGTAACTGCAGTAAATGCACAAAGCTGCAGGGGCAAACAATAAATGAAGCAACATTACTATTGCACCTCAAGAACAGGTAACATGAGCATGACTTATTTTTGTGAATATCAAGTAAAAACTGTATAAGTGCATGTTGTGTTGTGATTATTTGCTTGAGCACTGAATTATGCACAATGGTGTTAAATCAAACATGGTTGCTGCCCAGTGAAGCACACCTTCACTGTAGTTGTCCTTGCTTTGGCCTACCTTACACTTGCAGGTGGTACAGGGTGAGTTTGGCATGTGCCATGTGTCTCCACTGAGGCGGGCGGCGCCTGCAGGGTCCTGACACGTCTGCCGAATGTCATATGACAGGTTGTCGGCCAGGCAGGGGTCTGTGACGCAGCGTGGGCAACACTCACCCTCCGCGACCGCTGTGTACTCACACATCAACACAGGGCAAACCAGGGGCCAGCAGTCCACTTCCCCCTCCTGAAAGAAGTAAAAAAAAACAACAAAAAAAAAACTGTGCCACATTTCTAATTAGATAGTTGATAATTACCTGAGACTTCCACACACAGTGGATGGATCAAACAAACACTCAGGAGGCCACTACTCATATGAAACATAAGTCTTACACTCTCTTAAAGGTGCATTTTATAGAACAGAATAGAATAGAATTACTTTATTTATCCCAACCTGGGAAATTATGTATGATATTCAGAGCATTGATATAGCATAGGCTGATCAAATATGTTCTTTTTCCCGGAAATGTCCACTTTTTACGTCCTGTCCGGGGTTTTCCTTCTGTGTGTATTATCGTGTGCGCCCCTCCCCTGATTGTCAGTGTTTGACTGTTGTGGAAACATTTCTCAACGCTCTCCCCCTCTCTATTTACCTATAATGGTTCAGTCCAGCTACTTCATCAGACAGCCTGCACAGCGCAACAGACAGACAGTGACTTAACAGGTGGAGGGGGGTGGGTCCTCTTTTTAGGAAATCAAAATATGGTCACCCTAATATAGCATCAAAAAGCTGTTTGACTGATAGATATAGAGAGGAATGTCTATCTCAGCAGAGAAAGAAGTTGCTCTCCCTCTGTGCGTTTTGCTTTTATGCATGTGAGAGTGCTCCACTGGAGAGCTCATGGTGGCCACTCTGCTCTGCTGTCATACGACTAAAACAGTTCATAAAACTGCCCCGTTTGCACTGTCAGCACCAGCTACAAGCCATTGGCAAGCTATCACCAGAGCTGTTCCAAAGCAGTAGAAATGCTCCCAATCTTGCCTTTAGCACCTTTAATCAACGACCACAGTTCGATAAAGCAATGGTCATTTTGAGCCAAGTGAAATATAATTCAAGCAGTGTTTGTGTATGTTTGTGTACGGACCATGCAGCGGCACTGCTGGCAGCCGTACAGCCAGGATGCTCCGCTGCGGTAGAGCGTGCGTCCACTCTGGTCCAGGCACTGGCTGCTGGGCCTGTTGTCACAGCCAGGACAGCAGAACAGATCCTCGTATGGGTCTCCGCAGTCACAGGGTCTCCTCCTGCAGTATGTCTGCCCATCCTGCACAGCAGAGGTCACAGCGTAAGGGGGAAAACACACTTTAGATATCATATTGGCCTGACAGACTGTATGTGGTGTCAAAAAAAATACTTCAACTTCAATGCACATGCCGCCTCACATCCTGAGCTGTGATGTCCTTACATTGCAGGCTACCGTGCTTTCAACAGCTACAAACTACAGAGAAAGGTTTAAGGATTCCCTGATGCCTTGAATGTTCCTTCACTGCTTTTTCATCTCAAATGGGTACAGTCTTGGAGAGAATACTGAACTCCCAACATTGTTTTTGCTATGAAATTGGTTTCAACTGCAAACATACTGAATCAGCAGAATCCAAGACTTGATCAATGTACATATCTGAAACAGATTCCTTTGGAGAAAGTTAGTAAACAATTTTGCATACTGGGTAATTCATGCAGATAATTCAAGGCCAGCATACCCGCAGGAGGATTTTAGTGTGTTCTGTCTCAAATCTCTATTTTTACCAGTGATATCTTAGAGCTGTAAATGGGAAGGGAGAATGCGTTCAAAGTTTGGTGTTTAGAATGAAATGCAAAGTCAAATGCAGAGGAGTCTGCCAGACCTGGAAGCCTCCCAAGCTTCCATGTCCCTGGCTCTCCGTCTCTACCCAGAAGAAACTTTATGGACCATTTTACTCCCTACAGCCCGCACTGTCTGGCCCGGGTACGCCATTGTAATGGAGATGTAAAAATGTTACATAAAATGGTTGTTGTATGGGAGCCATAAAATCGTTCCGCATACCATTAAAGAGGCAATACAGAGCCAATGTTTTATCGATGCATATTGTCCTGCCACAGTAAGCGCAGAGTCCCAGGGTACCGATGGCCTTGGTCTTTACAGTTATGGCCCTTGACTTGATGGGAAAGTGCTGCCAGTTGTGCAGTGCCTGCAGGACGCGTGAAGGCAAACTGTTCATTTTAATGCCAGGAATAAGACCAAGCATGAATGCTAATGCTGCGCTGTTGTGCTAACCAGAACAACATCATTATACAGCTTCTTCTATGTCAACTTTAATGAAAACAACTTTATGATGAATGTTGACTACTGTTCTCTTTAATCAAAAGGCATGACTTGCTTTCAACACATGGATGAAATCTTTCTCTCCAGGGTAATTTCTGTGACGGTAATTTAATTTAAGAGCATTCTGTTTCTTGTCAAATCACTTTCGTAGAATCTATAATTCTCCAATTTAATCAATTTCTCTTTTCATTTTACTTACAAATAAAACTCAGGTGAAAGCTGAGCAAAGAATAGATTTGCTCTGAATTTTTCTCCTTTGATATCATGTGCTAAGGAGTTTCCTGCTCTGTCTGAAAAAAATAAGAATATAAAAACATCCTGGTTTTGGTTGTGAGTACCACTGACACTTCCTACCTTATGTGAGGATTACTGTGGGAAAGTGCTGCATGCAGAGTGGATCTTGAAGGCATATAATGCATGTAAACAGTAAATCTTGCTGGCAGCACATGGTCTCTAAGCAGCCATCTTTAGTGACTGGTTCTGTTTTGTCCAGAACAGCTCATCATGGAATTCTGTCCTATGTAAATTATTATATTTACTGGCAGTGTTAATTAATTATTGACAAGTGAATATTTTACCCTTGCTTTGCAAAACTCTGGTGAAATGACCAAGTTAAAGGCAGAGACCCTGAATGTTGAAGGTTAGTAACTGTCTAACTTTTGATTTTGTGAGACTCTGGTGAGATGGTTATGGTATTTCAGGCATTGCTACACATGACCATAGTCTGCATACAGTGATTAAAATGAGCTGATATGCACAATAATATGATTGTCAGCAAAAACAACTCAAGTATATTGATGTGTGGCTGCTGAAACTGTGAGCCAAGACAGAAAACAATACACCTGACAAAGTTCACATGGTCATCGCTCTGTAAATACGGAACATTGTTGTGGAGGACGGCACTTCAGGACAGATAAAACTGGATAGCAGTCTGATGGTAACCACCAGATGTAGACTGGAAAAACTCTTGATACATACTGTAAGTATGACAGAATTTGTTTATTTAGTTTACCCTTGGTACTTTTTAGCAGAGTGAGTAGTTCATGTAAAATGTACTGGTGGAAAATCTGGAATTTTATGAGCCGATGAGGCGTCGTTAGAATCATTCCCCACAGCTGTCATTTTATTCCAAATAATCCTCTGTGTCTGTTTCGTATTAATCTCACTCGCTGAGCCTCACCTTCCCAAAGACAAATCTGATCAATATCTCACTTTCCTGCAGTCACACATCAGCGCCTCACTGTGACTCCTGAGCACAGAGATGTTAAACTGACATAATTATGTGTCAGAACATAATGCAGGCTAATGACAAACTGATGGGAATGCTGATGTTTTTCCTTGAACTGACCCTGTATGATGCTTAATTTGGGTTCCTGAAGTAAGAATGCTGAGAAGTTCATACAAATATCAGCTAAATCGACTCGATGCAGCCAAATGTGCTTAGAGGTGTAGCTAAAGATTGACATAAATGCAAACAGATTTGAGGTTAACTACTGACATCTGGAAACAGTATCATGGCTAAAATGCAATTATTCTGCAAGACAACACAAAGGTGAAGAGTGAAATTATTATCAGATTTATCTATTGAAAAGATCATTACTGTTTACATACAAACTGACCTCCAGGTTCTGCTTTGACCTACTGTGCTTACCTTCAGTTATACATTTAAGTAGTGTCTTAGATAATCTGGTTAAACTGTTGTTTTTTTTACAACCTGCCTTATCATCAGACTGCATACACATGTAACAACATCGCAGTGGCCTTTTTAGTGGCGAAGTCATTTTCCAAAATAAACATACGAGGAGCAGAGGAAAGAGTGAACGGACAGAAGAAAAATATTCCTGAGTGTTTTATATTTCTTGCCCCACTTTTGGATTGTACAAATCCTTTATTGGTTTTATGTCAAAGTTGGACAGGAAAAGACAGAGAGTAGAGACCAGCTCTGTCTTTTCTCTTTCAACTTCCTGCTTTTTCTTTGGATGATTCTTTAATGAATGATTGGTAAGTGAACCAACATCTTTTGAGTATCACACCCTCACACTGAAGACTTTAAATGAAGCAGCTTCTTTGCAGCAAAAGATTGTTTTAAAAAACCCTGAAGCTCCTGGATAATCTAATATTCTATCTAATACAGCTCAAGTACATGAATCATGCAAGTGATAAAGAGTCCTAGATCATAGCTGTGATGAAAACCCCCTCCTCAGATGAACACCAGTATTACCAAGTGTATTGAATTTGTGTGTGTGTGTGTGTGTGTGTTTATCTTGTGTACCTTGCAGGAGCATATAGCACAGCGGTCAAAGCTGGGTTTCCAGTCCTCTCCATTGCGTCTGATTCCCTCTTCCTGTGGGCAGTCGCCACCGCAGCCTGGACCAGACATGCACACACAATCGTAGCCTCCTGGGAGGTTCACACACACACTGTCATTCCAGCAGGTGTGTGCCTGCAAACTGCACTCGTCAATGTCTGGAAGACAAAGAGTAAGCCATGATAAATGAATGCTTATGTCATGGGACATGGACAGGCCTGTGAAACACAAACTCCATGCTGTTCCATGTTGGAAACAACTGTCAGACGAGCTGTTCTGGGAAAAACTAAGCTCAACAAGAAGTGCCAGTTTTACACCAACGCAGACTGCATTAGGTAGTATGATAGCCCATATCCATCCATTGTGATGT
This sequence comes from Synanceia verrucosa, assembly GCA_029721515.1. Taxonomy (NCBI): domain Eukaryota; kingdom Metazoa; phylum Chordata; class Actinopteri; order Perciformes; family Synanceiidae; genus Synanceia; species Synanceia verrucosa. The sequence continues at coordinate 27,374,808 of CM056549.1, forward strand.
TATTAAGTTGTGACATTACACAACATGATATCAGACAGGGTATTGCAGTTCTTTTTGCTCCTGAACAAAATGTGTGGGAGGAGTTCAGAGATCAGATGGTTAAGGGAACTAAGCTGTTTGTGAAGTGTTTAGTCTTAGTGCACAGTCACTCGTAGTTCCTCCCTTAGGGAAGGTGATTAGCAGGATGTGAGGGGTTGGAGATGATCTTCTTTGGTTTGCTGTAAAGTTCTGTGAGTAAATTGAACTGCAGGGAACGGTTTGACATGGCTGAGTGGAAGTGGTTATGATTTTGGATGCATATTTTTGTTTGACAGTCTTCACTGCCGTACCATCCTGTAAGATATCTGAGTAGAAGAGAACAGGAAGCTGTTGCGTGATACAGTATTTTTTTTAACTGTCTAAGGAAGCATAGGCAGCCTACTATGAGCTATTTCTAATGGCAAAATGACTTAGCAGAATTTATCAGTCAAGGACCCAAGGACCCCAGGCATCATATCTAACTTCTGAAAGTAAGGAATTTAAAATATATACACTTCCTAGATTAATATTAGAGCATTTCAAACAACATCTTGGCCTAGTGTGGCATGAACACAGAGTTGACTTATGTCTGGATAATGTTAACCAGCAATGTTTTTTTTCTGACAAATTGCCACTCATAGCCGTGGTGCCAGACAAAGCACAAAGTATTACAGTGAAAGACGCACCCATCCCTAGCTCTGGACAGGAAAAAAAACATCTCTCTTTATAATCTCTGTGCTAGATGTCATTCACATTTTGTTTTACCTGAATTTTTGATGTTCTCACAGTATGGATTGTGCAGTATTTCCTCCCTCTAGTCATGCCTTCAGATGAAGTGCATTCAATGAACAGGATGTTGTGGTGAGTTCAATCAGTTCCCATAAATTATGCAACGTTAAAAGCATATGATATATGAATACATAGGTTTGTCATCTCATTCAAACACATTATTTACATTATAATTTGTGGGAAAGCAATATTTTCACCCATTCCCCATATATCCAAAGATTATAGCTTGTATTCATACATCATAGCATCACTCACATCAGTCATCGTCTCTATTCTCTTTGTGGACCCAGTTGAATCATCAAAGGAATGAAACATCTGCTCCATTAGCTTCTTCCTCATGTTTCTTTTGCAAACCGAAAGAACAAACATGAGCAGACTACTTTACTTTATCAGGATACTGGGTGTCCAAGTCTGTCCCTATCTTTTATTTAGCCATGACATTTTCTAATACTAAATGAGAGGGGGAAAGACCAAAGTCCCTTTGACAGTTAGCTCTGCTTTCCCTTGCCAGCACCTGCTGCCTTCAGACATTGATCACACCCACACAACCCTGACAGCAGGCCACGAGTGTTGCATGAACAAATGCCCTACAAAGAAAAATGAGACAAAATGGAAAAAAAAATGGAATCCATGTTTCACTTTGTGTGTTTTACTCCAACCATGCTTTCACACTGTGAGCAATGTAGTCAACAAGCCCATTTATTCTCGACACAGCTGAGTGAGAGGGAAAACTCACTGGTTTTCACACTTCCCTGTTTCCCTGCCAATACTTTTAGGTTTTACTGCACAGCACTAACATGAGATATTCAGAGGTAATATTTTGGATGCCAGACTACTATCTAATTTTCTTGATAAAAATATCTAAATATCTTGTTATTTTTTTGTGTATTTTTTTCGATGGCTGTGCAGCAAGCTGAGTGATCAGTGCACCTGCACAGTGTGCAGCTCAAAAAACATTGTCTTCTGGTTTTACAAGAAACATGTAGAGCAGCCCCCCTGGGTGAAAGTTTTGTGTTTTTAATCCTGTTTATGCTATACACACAAACGGAGCCACACACGTTTTGAGGTGGCACCATAACGAGGAATTATTGGATGCTTTATACTCCCACACTGAAGGATTCTGATGGTGACTACGAGTTGTGTATTAGATCAGCCTGAACAAAACAACCAACACTGTGACTTTAAAAAGTATTTCTGTTTTTAATCTGCCTTTGAATCCTATTTCCCTTAATCTATAAACCACTGGTAGATATATATGTCATGGCTCAACAAAAGGGGTGAGTTCATGGACCAGTTGAGGGTATATACTTCAAATGTGTCTGTAACAACAGCAAGACATAGAAGGCTGAAAGGTGTATAGCATCAGCCTGTTCTCATGAAGTATTCGTACAAATTACTACGAAAAATATTGCACTATAATTTGTATATAACCCATGTAATTCGGACATCACGTGACGTTCAATGCAGGCTGGACATTCCTTATATTCTCGGGCAGATTCCTTACGTTTTCAGTGGGGTAGTTTATGAGTTTGGGTGCATTTTTTCCACATAGCGGGAAATATGCATTTTATTTCCACAAGCCTAACCCTGTCATCCTATCCCTATACCTAACCATCACTGGAGGTGTTGTCAGGGCGTATTTCAATGTGTATTATAATGCTACAGTTTCAGCTGACAGTAAAAGGAATATCCGGTATTGTTTAAGGCTGTCGTTTTTGGGTTCTCTTTGGAGCTTGCGCACATGCTGATAGCTCATGTTGCTGGTCATTTGTAAGATATGCACAGGCATATGCCTTACTTTTGTATAATATCATATGAGCTGTTTCATGAGAATACATTGATAGTATATAGGTTTTAGACTACAGAGATAAGAAGAGCGCTGGTGAATTTTACAGATATGAATGAAAATTAATGAGAGTAAACAGCAAATTCAAAAAGGTTGGTCCTGTGAGGAACAATGAGTGGTATCCGGCAGGCCAAACTACTCTGGGTGGACATGAGATGCTGTGGTGACAACTGCAACAACAATACACTGTGAGAGTGCTGAATACACACTCTGACAAGTATCAAGTTTACTGGCTACAGAGAGAGAGGAAAAGAGCTCAGCTGAGAATTTATTGTGCCAGTGACAGCGACTATTTGCATAATGCTAAATGAAATCCCCATCAGCCAGTCAGACATACATACTGTACCTCCGCTGGTGAAGGATTAATGCTCTTCATGCTACATTCACCATATTCAGCTGCAAGCTGCTGCTCGTGATGATGCATACTCTTACTCTTGTAGGTTGTGAAAGACTTACAACCAAATAAAAAGCCCTTCAGAGAAGCCAACCATATGAGAAACTTAAACACTCGCACCTACAGTACTATACGAAAGCACTAATCCTGCAGTGCATGGACATGACAACACACACAGGCATAGGCAGGCACACAACAACACACACAACAAATAAATCCCTCTGACAGATGTTGGTAATTACAGGGCATCAGAAAGCTCAGTATTTAAATCATATTTCTTTGGTATGTCTCCAGGCAGCCCATATGGAAAGGTCATGTACATCACAGCAAGAGAGAGAGAGAAAATGACGCACACATGCTGTCGTGCAGGGAGACAGTGGGACTTTATGGTGTATTATCCTCATCTTCATGCTTCTGTTTATTAAAGCCACCTGTCTCTCCCTAAAGCATTAGGCATAATAAACATGTTTTGAGATGCAGCCCATGCAGCTCTCAGTCCAAGCAACTCAGGAAGAACTGCTGCTTGCACCTGTTTTAGTCATAAAGCCACAATATGCAGTGCAGCATAATACAGTGTTTTTAAATGTATTGCACTGCAGCATAGCCAACACGAAGCACTGCTACCAAACAGACCCGAGAACTCAACAAAATCCCACATTTTTAACAAGAAATAAGCTCAAACAACAGCAAATCACTGCACTGTGTGGGCCTGTGCTGCTCACATAGAATACATTAACTCGATCAGCTGTGACTGTTATTGTGAAAAATAATGCTAGTTACCTCAACGTGGATGACAGAGAAGTGACATGGCCAATGTTAGTTGCTCTAATTAGGGCAACCCTCAATATAAACATCATTAATAGGTCTACATCATGTATACACTGTCTGGCGACCGTGTTAATTGACTCTCAGCAAAATGCATTGTTAGGTGTGATGGCAGCTGTTGAAAACATGAACGAAAAAGCCTTCACTTTGTATTTAGACACATCAGACTGAAAGTAAACCCAAAACAATGAGTCACTATAAATCGCCACCGCAGCAAAGATGGAACAGCTAGATGGCAGAACAAAAAAAAAAAAAAAACAGTAGCCGGATTTGTTCACTGAATAACAATAATTTAATATTTGTTTATTATTTTCATTGCCAGCCTTGTCTAGACATTTGTAGTGAACTTATTATGGCCACTTTATGTCCCAAGGCTTCTGAGATCTGGGTTCTGTGACCTGTGAAAGGTCACAAAACCCAGATGTCGTGGTGAAAATACAGTTTGAGCTTCTAGCGATTTGTACCCCATGTCTGTTGACTATGTTGCTTATCTGCAAGACTGATTTCAGGTTCCAGGAGATGTGAACATATCACTCCAATCTAGGGCTGTGCGATATGGATAAAATTCTACATCCCGGTATAGCCAAGTTCATACCCCGATAACGACATATATTCTGATATAGTATTTTTTTCTGATGTGTTTTTACTTTCCATTGCACTCTCCTCCATCTCCTCTGCAGCGTAATTCCTTATGTACTTTTATTCTGAAGGCTTACTTTGAGAGCGACCGGAAGTCCGGCTATGTTTGCGTTGTGTTTTACTGTGCAGTTTGGCTGCTAATAACGATGCATTTTAAGCGATAATAAATCATTCACACGCAACACAACGTCCTCCATGTTGCTTTATCTCTGTTTCCGAGCAACAACTGCCGCAAACCTGTCCTCACGGGTGACATGACCATGCTACCACAAAGCAGTAGCGTTGCTGCGGTTACAGTAACCGTCATACTATTATGTCTATGCTTCATACAATACACGTTTGTAACTCGCATGATACATCTGGATTATCCAGCGGTCATTCGGACGTTGAGTTGTACTTTACACGGCATATCTAACCCACAACCAGAGTAACGTTTATGTTAGCGTAGCAACAGAGCTAACTAAGTAGCTCCATGTTAAAATTATGATATAAACAACAGAGGCTTATATCGTACGGTAGACATTTTTCTACCACATTACGATATGTATCATAATATCGCACAGCTCTACTCCAATCTTAGCCTCTTTACACTGGCTGCTGGTAGACTCTGGACCTCAGGTTGGCCAGTTCTATCATCACATTTAAAAACCTCCTAAAAACTTATTTTTACAAGAAGGCTTTTTTTGTCACCCTAGGACAGCAGATTGGTGCATTTTTACTGGTCTTAGTATTAATTTTAATGTGTTAATGTATTGTTCTTTTATCTCGTTTTTTATTGTTGTTTTTATAATTATTTTTTATTATTGCTGTTTTGTATCTTTTGCTGTTTTTTTTAGATTTTGTTTGTATTTATTGCCTGTACTGTACAGCACTTTGTAACATTGTTAAGAAAGGTGCCATACAAAAAAAGTTTATTAATATTATTATTATATCTGTACACATTTAAAATGATTGCCCATGTGAGGAGAATACACTTAGTAGCCTCCATGTGTCAAACATAATTTAGCATCTACATTACAACAGTGCACATCCTTTAACTTGAAAATATTTCTCACAGGGTACATATTCACCAAAACTGACCAATTCCATAATTTGCTCTTTGTGGCAAAACACAAGATATCAGCACTTGAATTTGGATTATCTTCACAGATGTATGCATGTTTGAAATCTATCCCTCTAACACAAAATCCAGAGACAAACAAACGATTATGGACATCGCTGCTGAAACACAAAGAAACTGTCTGCTTTCTCATAACATCATTCTCTTCTTTCTGCCCACTGATTCTCGCCCTTAGCTATTTCTTCTGCTTCCTTCACAGCCGTCATATCCTCCTGGACGACATGCAGCCACTGATGTAGTTGACTGACTGGTGCTGCAGCAGTGCTCTGCTTTGATCTCATCTCTTATTACAAACTACTTCTTTCTGTTTGCTTGACTCATGAGACCTTGTTGGAGGGATGCTGTGGAGGAGAAAAATCCTGCTAAACTGTTATTCATATTTATTTCCCCTGCTTCCAGCCTAATATGAGAAAATGCGGCAGATACCTCCACCCCTCTGACACATGTGTACGCATTATGACACACACTTGCTATGCCATTAATGGCCTCTCTCAATGACATGCAAATAAATGCTTTCACTAATCACACTGTATAAATCACAGTTTCAAGTCATGAACATGAATATGTATGAGCAGAAACAAGTGAGTTAATGTCCAATTACACCAATGACTGATCAGCGTAATGTCTCCACTTGAGTCATTTTCTGCTGATATGAATTATGTGTTGATTCATTTGTGTGATTACACCATCTTTTAAATCATTATGAGCTTTTTTTAATGGAGAAATGACACAAGTTACAGGGTACATTGGTGCAGACACTGTGATACTTCAGGCCATGCATGTAAAACCTCTGGAGGAGCTATAATGTGGCACAGAAGCAGTGAAGGAACTGAGTGTTAGAAATACACTGAACACAGCAGAAAAGTGATGCTGCGGAAATGTTCTTACTTTATTTCACCATGACTCCAGAGATTGTTGGTAACCACTGTAACTGCTGTAAATCTGAGCTTTCTACAGCTGTCGTGATCAACAGAGAAGCATGCTACAAACTACATTTGCAAGCCCACGTGGTCTTCCTTAAATATTACAAAACAGCCTCTTAAACTCAGTGAATGCATTTTTAGTGACTGCCGAGAAAAGCGTTTTTTTTTTAGGTTTTAAAACTAGTGATAAAATCAGTTAATATCAGCGACAGCCGCTGTGAAACGCTTTCATTAAAGTCAATGAGTAAAGTTACACAGCCCGCGTAACTGCAACGTAACTGCAGCGTTCCCAGAGCGTATCACGCGCGACTTCATGAGAAATACGCTCTAGTTCTATTTCCAAGCCGTGTCGCACCCAAAACAAGACAATCTCCACTAACTAGATCGAGCAGACAGGAAGTCAGGCACTAGAATAAAAGAGTTTCCGTGGATTTTCAAAATAAAATGTCACGAGTGAACTCTGTCTACTTCATTTTAGCAGCACAACCGGCGGAAGGACAAACAATGGACGAGGAAAGATTTATTATCGAAGTAGAGAAACACAGCATTATTTATGATGTCCAACATGCCTTTATAAAGACAGCAACAGAAAAGAGAATGCATGGAGAGAAACTGCAGAAGTGGTTGGAGTTGATGGTGAGTAAATTTTACTGTAGCTTATGTGTGCAATTGAATGAATTTTCAAAAACTTGACAAAAACGGACAAAGGAAGAACAACGGAGTGATCAGCTGTGAAACAATGAGCGGTTGTGCATAATAAGCAGGAAGTTCACTACATTATGTTGTGAATCTCTTGAGAATGTGGAGCAGTCTTGCATGCAGCGCTTCGCTGTAAAACGCTCCCGGTGTAAACTAATGTTGCCAGCAATACATCCGTAATATGCATGAGAAACGCTGCACTGCATTAACATGGACGGTGTAAATTGGGCTTAACAGATTTACCACCTGACGCCTCCCCCACCTGAATCAATCCCCACAGATGAAAAACGGTATTTAATAGAAATAAATTACATTTTGTGACTCTGAATTAACAATTTAACAAAGTGGATGAAGACACAATGTATATCTTACTTTGAGGGAGAATAGGAAATCATAAGGCTGAACATTTGTGATGAGATATGAGCTGCCTTAAAGATGTTCTAGATGGTATCAATCTCTATGGTAATGGAACACAAAGTGTGACATACTGTATGTCTGTCAATCACTTTATTTAAGCATGGTGTTTAAGTGAGGGTGCAGAAATGATTTCCCATGACTTAAAGTATGCATTCAGATAATAAGATGTACATTATATGGATATCTAACTCTTAATTTCCTGTGTTCTGGTGAATTTTATGGCAGAAATAAACAAAAAGCTGTGCCTCCAAACTGTAGCATAATATTTAGATATTCAAGCTCCTCTCTCATGTCTGTGAAGACTATAACATGCGGAACCACTGCAAATTGTGCTGTTCAGGTAATGTCAGTGCCAGGAATCAGGAAGTTGGTTGCTATGGTAAATATCATGCATACAGCAAACTATTTTCAGTAGGGGAAAATTCCCAGGATACAAGCACACACATAGTGCTTTGAATAAACAACCGTCAGGTGCAGTACATTTCCTGTAATCAAATTTCAGCATCATTATCACCCTTGTATTTTGACACAGGAAAAAAACAGGCCTGTGTTTCTATATTTCCACCTTTACCTCAGCCTCTCTCTGGCTTTGTGGACAGACATGATACAAACATCTAAAAGTGACATAAAGTTGTTGCATACATAATACATCATATTAAGGCTTGTTATGACAGTGAGAAGACTTCTTCATTAGCCTCTTTGAAAGCCTGCTAGATGGCACTTTAGAGCACATGCCCTCCTGCATTCAATGCATTACATGACAGTCTGATTTTCAAAGAGATTAAACGAGACAAAGAATGGCAATCAAGTGATCATATATTCACTGGACCTGAGGAATGGCCATAGGAAGGGGTGGGGGATGTATAGCTGCTAGGTGGTAGGCATGCACAGATTGAGGGGCTGATATTTCAAGCAGTTACACAGATTCAATGTATGCTCACCGATGCAGGAGCTTCCATCGAGCAGGTAAGAGCCATTGTCATGGAAACCACTTCTGCATTCACAGTGGTACCAGCCGGGCAGGTTGACACAGCGGGAGTGGTTGTGGCACTCAATCAGGCCCTCTGCACACTCGTCAATATCTGAGGACACAAACACGCACACAGTGGCATTGGTCAGAACATCCTAGCAACAAACATAAAACTTCTCTCCTTTGTATCTTCTTTGCCTGTTCTTCGATCTGTGCAGTACAGTGGAGGTTGATCCAATCAGAGCAAACTGCGGAGCTGGGTCAGCAGCTGCCCACATTTAAGGACTGCAAACATCTCTGCATCCTGTCTGTCACAGCAGGGATCAAAGTCTTTTCACAATTGCACCATTTGGCAGTAGAGTTGTTTCCTTTGTTCACTTCACTCTATTTTTTCTCCTCCTCACTTATGCTTGGGCTTGCTTAGTTTCTGGTGTGCGTCGTGCATACACATGCCCAGCCCAGAGGTCTGCACTCCTTCTCAGGGAGAGTAAATCTCTCTCATCCATTATGTATGGTGTGAGTTCTGCTCGTCATCCGCTGCTCTCTTGCTTTTGGCTGCAAGACCCGACCTGCGCACACACCTTGTGGTTAAAGCGTGTCCTTCAATCACTTAAATGCAAAGTGCAGCAAAGTGCAGCAAAGGCAGCGAGGGATGGCTGCTTAAGGGTCATGTCTGTGGTCACTGGAGGGGGGTCGGGAGGAAACCCCGCATTTTCGACCAAATCAACAAGAAAAAGTGCAGTCATTTGTAGCTTGACAAGCAGGCATTTTTCATATTACGTTATGAATTCTAACTGAGTTTGTAAGTGAGTGAGGGTTGTATCCAGAGTATCCATGTAGTTTGTCAAAGCTGTACAACCAATACAAACACACAAAGTTGAGACTTCTGCTTCTGTAACTTCACTGTTTCAAATTTCTAGAGAATCTGATTTACTGTGGTGTTAAAACCACCATCATCAGATGCCACATACCAGAAATTTCTTGTTTAATGAGAATATCAATATCAATGTCATCTTTAGTTCATTATATGCCATCCTCCACTTGGCTATATTGAGATTATCTTATTTTTATCAATGTACATCATAAAACAGGACACATTTTGAAGGCTATTTCAGTAAATTTGTGCTAAACTGTCCTAAACAGGACAAATCTCTTCACTGAATACATTTACACTTGTCAGCTTGTGGAGCCTGGAAGTTCTATAGTTCCATTTAAAATATTCATGCAGTGTGATGAGACTGGATAGATAAGATAATGATTGGGAGATGTGTAAATATAAACACATGGAAGAGATGTTGATCTTTATTTACCAAACAGAAATGCCAGGTTGGGAGTTCGACCTGCAGGAACAAACATGCATGGCACATACAGCCAGCAAGATTATGTAAATATAGCAGCTCAGACTACAACACATACAGAGGAAGAGTGACTTCATTCTCTGCTCTGATAGACATGACACCTCTACATCTCCTCTATACTAATGACCTGGATATTGGGTGCCTTTAAGAGGTTAAATATTTGCTATTCTGTAAGAGGAAATTAGAATTCAATCCTTTACATCAATCGATAAGATGTAACAGGATATTTTTGGAGAAAAATGTTGGTTATAATGCTTTTGGTATTTACTCTATTTTCTGTTACATCATTTTTTTTCTGTTGAGGGGTCAGGTAACATTTTCCTGTTGCTTCAGCCGTAATGTGAAAGTCACAGGTGATACCTGTCACATACACATATATATTCATCTTTATACAGATAAACAGAGCAGTGTGTGCAGTGATGGTGTTGCTAGCCTGGTGTGCTGTTGGTAATAAAACGTGACAGCTACTGGGAGGACTGCCCTCGGTCAGCCTCTTAGGTCAGAGATCTGGTCAGAGCTTCAACAAAAGATTCCCTCTTTAACGTCCCACTGAAACCAGATTCCCTGATGAGAGGTGACTGGTGGCTGAGAGTGGATAACCCTTCAACAAAAGACCAGTGCTGTGTGTGTGTGTGTGTGTGTGTGTGTGTGTGTGTGTGTGCATGAGAAGGCACATGTCGTGGTATATATACAATATGACTACATATTCATTTAACATTCCTTGGTTGTGTGCACTGTTGTCTTTTAATGCTGCACATCACAACAACAATCAGTCACAATGATGCTAACACCTGTGAGCAGCTCTAATATACAGCATAACATGTACTTTACAGTATTTTCTTCTTTGCCACAGTAAATAGCACAAACACTGTGCAAATTAGGATCATGAGCATCATCAAAATGAAACAAGGTTTGTTATTCATTAATTCCTTAACTCTTTGCTGAAAGCATTCAACTTTTACTGTACATGTTTTAAGACTACACATTCTTTTAACTTCATAAGGACTCTAATGCAAAAGACTTCCCTCTTATGTGTAAACAAATCAAGATGTTTGTGTTCCTTGTGAAGGAGCTTTGTCAGGAAGAAAAGCAATAACACCCAGTTGGAACATCTACAATGCACAAACAAGAAGCTCCACTGCTGCCAGCCTTCCTAATAACAATAATCTTGCTCTGCTCTCCAACATATCTGTTCATAGATAGGGCTTCATTTTCACTAAGATGTTTTTCACTGCTACTACAAAATGCTACCACTTTAATTGGAAGGTAAAGGAGATGCTGCAATTCTTCTTTCATCTTCTGAGATTTTTTTTTAGTATTTATTTCTCTCATCTATCTGTGGCTTCCTTGTCTTTCACAGAGGACAGTGACATGTGTTTCACTGTTTCACTGGTTGCTCGACAGCACTGACAATACAACTGAACCACTTATTTTCAGATTCAAGATTGGGTGAATGTGATTAAATTCATCCTGGGTGAAAAACAATGTCAGAACAACATCTTAGGAGAGAAACAGCTGAGCAATGAACCTTATACCACCAGTGTTGCCACAGTATTACCTTGAAAAATTGACCTGATTATTCCTGTAAAAAGTAATATTGTTTCTTTACTGATAACTTGATTTTAAAAGTAACTAAGTTAGATAACAGGTTACTTTATTAGTTACATTCAGCAGCTGCAGACTACACCCTCTGCCACCTCAATATAGTGTGCTGCTATATAAGTGCTGCGACTCCAAATGTTTCTTCCAATCTTATGTAGTGTTTTTGAAGCAGGCACAGAGTGTACAACAAACCTTAACTCTTTGAGTACCAAGGACATATATGTATGTCCTTTAAAATAGAACGCCTGAGTGCCATTGAGTGCCATAAACGCTGTCACGCTGACATAAAGAGATGGTACAGTATACGCCACAAAGATCAAAGCAGAGAGACAATCGAGATTAGAGAGCAAAAGAAAGTGGTGATTTTGGTGAAATCGAGCCTCTACACTCCTCCAGACAAGGAAAACAAATTGTTGAAATAGAGAGTCTCTTCTTTCATTTGAGCTATTTAGTGTTTTTGGAGACACAGTACAAAATATTCTGAGCATCATGAAAGATGACTCAAACTTGCCAAAAAGGCACTTTCTGTTTTATAAAATGGCTGGCACTCAATGAGTTAATATTGTCATCTTTACCTCAAAACTAACTATTCTGACACAAACTTTAAATAGTGATTGTATTTCTAGCTAGAAAATGTTCATTTCTCTCCTTCCTTCATTGTTGTTGTGTTTCTGTGTCACTGGCTGCTTACTGCTGTATGTATTACACCTGAGTTGACCTTTGCTGAAAATGTGACTTATTGCATGATGTCACTCCCTGAGACGCAAGAAGAAAGCAAATATCTTTTTACTAAGGAAAATGGCAAAATAGCAAAGCACAGTGACTTGGATAAATAACTTTTATCTGATCATTGGTTTGGAAATAGTAACATGTTGGTTTACTTGTTACTGAATAAAAGTGGTCACATTAGAGTAACATGTTACTACGACAACACTATACACCACCAAGACAACTGAGAAGTCTTTAAGTGCCAGAGTAGTACCAATGGTTTGTTGTTGACTGGCACAGATGATCATGTGTTTCGCTTGCTGTAGAAGAGCTGCTAGCAGTTTGCACATCTGGAATAGGCATGGAGAATTGGAGAGTCTTGATTATTGTCGTTATTGTTATAGATTTAAGCTTCCAGTGGTGCTGGACAGGATGTGATGTGTAATGTAAAAGGGGTTTCTTCTAATAATTACCACCTCAACTCAAACTCTGCAGGTCTCCTGAAGCATTTTCACACTCAAGCAAATCAATACATCTAACAAAAAATAAACTGGTGCTGTCGCAGGTCCAACCATTTGAAAAATGACAAAACAAGTGATAGTATAGTATGCCATAACAAACTGCTGATGATGATCATCTACTGCACAAACTGTAAGCACAGAAATACAGTAACTTATTCCACCAGGCCTGAATCTCTTTTTATGGAGAGCACATTATTAAAACCCCCATTCATCACCAACCTTGTCAGACCTTTTTATTGAGATGTAATAAAGCTCATTTCATTCGCACAGAGTCAATAATTCCTTTTGCTCTATAGTCTTATGAAGTGATTTGTTAGTTGGTGTGTGCAAAGAAATGTGTGTTTGTATATGTGAAAGGCACTTTGTTGTCTTTGTCTGTGGCACTCGAGTGGATAGGTGACCTTCCTGTGGTATACAGAACAATGTGCTTGAGTGCACATATATCAATCTTTGTTACAGGCACAGACGGAAAGCAGCCATACAGCATATCACTTTTCCATCTGTTTCCTTCCATAACAATGCAAACAAGAGCTCACAGTACTTTCTGTTGGGCTTCACTTCTACCCAATCTGTGGATTTTTTTTTTCCAGCAAGGATACTTGAAGCCTTTATGACATCCCGGACTGTGAAAAGCTGTGAGTTTTAGCTCACAAAGAAAATGGGAATGAATCCAGACAGTTAAAATAATCCCCAACTCTCAGGAGAATCCTCTGGCCTGTCAAGCTTTACATAATTACCCTTATCTCAGCCCTGCTATCCAACTCAAACAACATCACGATAAATGTCACAAGGGGCATTTATGTCTTCAGACTGAAACAATGACCTAGACTTGTGCTTGTTGCTACCTGACAGTCTGTGACCAGTAAATGAGCATAAAAAATAACAGTCTGCTGGATTTAAAGAGCGGTCAAAGTGACCACAGCCAAGCACTAATGAATGCATGCAGCATTATACAACTACTGATATCTTCACCACATTTACATTTACCTTTTATAAAATGTCTGCTTCCTACAGCAATGTGTTGTTTACATGATACAACTATGTTTATGTGTGAAGAAGCCCCACCGATTATACGCAAATTGGAATGTGCACTTTTCCAAAAGATTTAGTCTGGGTTTAAACTTAGGTCGCTTTCACACTGTCCTCTGGTCTGCTTTAAACGGACAAGAGTCTGTTTCCTCAGATAGTCTGCTTCATTTGGGCAGGTGTGAAAGCTCATACAAACTCTGGTGCGGACCAAACAAACGAACTCTGGTCTGCTTGAAAACAGGGGTCTAGGTTCGTTTGCAAATGAACCCTGGTGCGGTTCGTATGCAAAGTGTAAACTCACTGGACCAAATGTATGTAGTGCATGACGTATGACACGCATACGCAGTGTATCTTGGGTAGAGAAAGTACAATGCGCACTCCAGACAACATAACCCATAAATTCACAATTTGATATATTTGAACAAAATTAATCACAACTACCAACAGTCACAGTCCTTAAACTCTGTGCTGATGTGTTGTCACACATTATATTGTCAAAGTTAGATAATTAACAGCTTCAATCTCTGAGGAACTACGTTAGCATTAGTGATGGTTGCGTTCACTAGTATGTAGGTAGGCAACGTTAACGTTGTAGCATTTCCTCAAATAATGTAACGAAGCACAATATAAGATTGCCAGTCCACCCTGTTTGTAGTCTGTGAGGTTACATACCTGACTGTTGATGCTCAGAAAGTTTCTCTGAACATGTTGGTATTTTCAACAAATCCCATGAAACAACCAAAACCATCCTGTATTATAGTATCCTGCTAAATTAAAATGACTCGTTTCATCATAATGAAGAGTGACCTATGTCCATATATATATCCATTTCTGTCTGTCAACAGCAGCTCAACAAGCACTTAAAGGTCCAAGAAACATAAAGATGAAGCAGGAATGTAAAAAATGCAAAACGACTAAGACTGGAAGTAAGCCTACCCACTTGATTTGTCTAACTTTGCCCATGCTTCATAGCTTTAGATTCAAGGTGGCTTGCAGCTAATGGTTTAAACAGTGCTGACAGAGCTAACAGTGTTTACTTGGGTGACCAGAAGGTGGGTGCCACATTTCCAGCTCTATGGTGCAGATTGGGGCAGTTGACACAGATTTGTAAATAGTTTTGCTACAATAATAGCCCCACAGTAAAGCACTTCATATAACAAAACCAAAGGATCCACCAGTGGATCTGTGGCGAGGAGCAGGTCAGTGTGGGAGAGGATGAAAAGATAGTCTCTCTTCCCACTGGTTTTATATTTAGACGCTCTTAACCTCCTGCTGAGCTACAGTATACACCAACGAAGAGAGAAGTCAGTGAAGCCGTGATGTGTTTTATTACACAGGAAGCAGTAATAGCAGAGGGGGAAGACAAGACGAGATATGTAGAGACAAGTTGAGAGTGAAAATCAGAGCGATACAGCACAAAAGACAAGAAACCTCTGTACATGTTGCCTGCAGCAAAACTCCACCAAACCTGACAGCATTTAAGGACCTCTAAGTATTTTACTTTGCCTGCATAACATGTGTTATCAGCTGTTCTCATCAGCCGTTCACATCTATCCAGTAACAAAGCAACACACCTAGTGCCTACCTCCCCATCACCGCCCAGGCTTTGCAGCTTCATTAGCCTACCAGTCTCAACAGAATCATCTGCTACCACCACCACCAGTGTCTGGACTCCATGGGGAGAAATACACTATCTCGCTGCTGCTGCTGCTGCTGCTCAGGGCAGATGCCACTCGAGCCTAAATGCTGAAGACTTCCTTATCACATATCAACCTTTATAACAAATTAATTAATAAATCTTTACTGAAGTCACTGCTACCTCCTGATCACAACACATACAAGTAGCTCTGACAGTGTCAGTGACACTTCAAACCAAAGCACTAAAAATGCTCTCTTTCTTTCATCAGTTACCTACCAAAAAGTAGTGGAATCAGTCACAAAAGCAAAACATTTTCCCAATTTCATGTTTGCTGTAAAGATGTGGGCTCTCTTCACATGTTCATATTCATTCACAGACATTGACACAGAGAAACAGTGATTTTGATGCATCACATCTGCAACAGCCTCGAGCAGGAGCCACAGGGCCACAGGGAAGAGCCTCATTAGTGGGATGAGTCTATATTTTGCTTCCTATGGGGAGGATGGGGGGATGAGGGAGGAGAGCTGCATTCTGCACCCCATCTGCTTCTTACTTTATTTGCTTTGTTGCCTGATATTTTCCTCCCCTTACCTGGTTCAAAGGGAAGCAACAGAATCATTTTGCAGATGATATCTAATCATTTTTTTTCAAACCAATCCTGCATTTTGTTGGTCATCAAAAATTAATTTCCAGGCACAAAAGTTATATCTGTGCCAAGTTGCAACATTGCAAATATTACATCTGACTATAAAATGTTTTTCATAGAACAGTGCAGAGGAAGTAGCTTATCAAAGAAATTAAATAATAAACAAGTAAATATTTGATGCTGTTTATTGGGATGTTAATTAGTCCATGGTTGATTGCTGTTAGAAAATGTCCTGAAATTCCTGGCTGTCAATATAAACATTGTAACAAGGTGCCTGATTGGTTAATGGCAAGCAGACAAAGCTGTTTCCACAATGACTGTGAATCTCAGGTCAAATTCACCCATGTTGAGGAGGGACGTGTGTTTACAAACCTGCATCAGACAGATCGGACTCTTTGTGCCTTTAAGACAGCCATATAACCTAATTCGTTAATCACTGTTAAATTTGCCATGCACACTTAGAAGGAATGCTGCTTTTTTTCATTATCTGTTTGCAGAATCCATACAAATTAATCACAAACAGCATTTTGGGTGATTCTTACACTTAACAAGATCCGCTCCCTGGCGACTAGTGCTTTCCACAGAGTGTTATCAACAGACAACACTTGTGATGAAGACAGGAAATGTATTCCAGGGGGAGTACAGCAAAAGCACTGGCACAATCTTCCTCTGCTTCACATGATACAGCAACAACAGTACCTGCATTCAGAGTAATTTATGTCTCCAATAATGCACAAGTGTAAGCGTATTCTGGTATCTAAAGTGAAGCCATGGCAACATGCTGTGATTAGCTGCCCTTTGACTGTGATGCTCTATGAGAGCTGGATGATCACCTCTGTAAAAGGATACTGCAGAGACAGAGGGCTTAATAATGGGCCAGAGGTGAGGAGAGGTGAGGAAGAGAAATGAGATGAAAACAAAGGGGAGTATGAGAGGAGAAGAAAGGAGGAAATATAGCAAATGATACAAGGAAAAAAGGAAAAGGGAAGGTGAGGAGCAGAGGAAAAGAGGAAGGAGAAGACAATGGAAAAGAAAGCACCGGAGGACAGGGGGAGAGGAGAAGAGGAAAAGAGGGGAGAGGACGACTTGGTGAAGGGAAGGGAGAAAGAGAGAATAGAGCAGAAAGGGGGAAAGAAGAACGGGAGTAAGAAGTTGACAAGAAGGAAAGGAAGGGAAAGACAAGGATAATAAAAAATAGGAAAGAAAGGAAAAGGGAGGATGATAAATAGGGGAGGGGATGAAAAGCAAAGTGAAGAAAAGCAAGAAAGAAGTGGAAGAGATTAGCTGAGAGGAGGAGAGAAGAAAGGAAAGACATGATGACAAATGGAGGGGTGTAAGGGGGAGAAGAACAGAGGAAAGGAGGAGAGGAGAATTAGCTGTCCTTTTCTACAGCTCTCTCAGGTCCAATTTAAACACAGGGCTTTAGAGATGAAGCATTAAATGTGTGTGTGTGTGTGTGTGTGTGTGTGTGTGAGAGAGAGAGACAGAGGATGGTGACTGCTGAGCCCCCAGACCAACATCTCACGTCTGAAACATGACGCTCCAGCTGAGCTTCAATTAGGAGGGACAGCGAAACAAGCTGGACAGGTGAGGTCAGAGGAGGTCTTACCTGTCTCACAGCGGCGTCCTGTAAATCCTGAGGGACAGACACATGTATTCGGAGACACACAGGTCCCGCCGCTCCTGCATCCCTCCTCACAGAAAGCTGGAAAGAGACACAGAAGTTCAGTATGTCTTCATACATCCCGGTTATCACATCAGCAGCAGCACAAAAAGGCTCTAAATTCATGCTGTTTTGAGGATTCATGAGGGCATTACAAAATGTAAAGTGATTCCACTGTTTTTAAAAGCAGTGTAATAGCCATACCTTTTTGTCATTCAAATTAGATTAGAAATAGTATTTTATGCTGCGGATGTGTGGGTAAGATTGTGTGTGTGTGTGTGTGTGCGTGTGTGTGCGTGTGTGTGTGTGAGTACTCAACTCAACAGCCATTGATCTGACAACCTGATAAAAAATTGTCACAAGCTGTGTAAAGAAGCACCTCACTATTACCGACCTCACACCTGATACACAGCTCAAAAACATGTAATATGTCCTGCTCAAAAACACAGATTGATTCTCTTCAAGTTTGTGTGATGTGAAATTTGTTCTCCAAGTGGTTATCATCTGTAGGGCTGCTTCTCCACACGGGAGTTCAAGTATCCAGTGACAGTTAGTGATGTTAAAAAGGCACCATGAGTAAAGCTATATTAGAGCAGCTCTGTGACAGTGCTCTTGTTATCTTTACTGCGTTTCATTTGGTATTTTAAAACACCAAATACTACAACACCCATAAGCCATCAGCGTTCCCAGGTATCAATGGACCTGCAGTGATTCAGAATAGAGATGGAATTGAGCAGGCAAAGTCAATAAGGCAAGTAGAAATGTTTTTCAGCGAGTCAGTTAGATACTACATGACTTCATGACGGTCTGTTGGTGGACTTTGTTGTTATCTGGCTATTGTGCACTTACAACAAGCTGTACGTGGCACATTAGTGTCCAAAGCATAAATTATGTCAGTGACAAAAGACGGTCACTGCGAGGCACATGTTCACTGAAGTCCACAAATTCCAGGATAGAAAGAGTGCACACATACAGAGGAGATACATGTTACCCAGTTATTCCACATTTTTCATACAGGGCACATTTGGGTGGTTTTCACATATCTAGCTGAAAAGTGGATCAGTAGTTAATTTCAATATTCTCACAGTTTTTGCTAGGTCTCTAACCTCATTAGGAGGCACTGAAGTAACATTAACCTAACAGGTGGTCTGATAATTAGGATGATTATTAGCTGACAGACATAACCACAGAACCAGTACTTGCAGTAAGACATTTTTATCACAGGTTTTCTGAAAATGAATGTTTAAATTTGAAATTGAACTTAAGTCTTTGAGTGCCAGCTGCTTTATAAAACAGAAAGTGCCTTGTGCCAGCATTTTTGCCCATTTTGAATCATTGCCATTGCCATTTTTTTGAGCCATTTTGTGAAGACCCACAGAATATTTTGTACTATGACTCTGAAAACACAGAGAAGCTCAAATGAAAGAAGAGACTCTCTATTTCATCATGAACAAAAAATGTTTTTACCTTGTTCCATTCTTGTTTTATATGAAGGAGAGAGGCTAATCCCACCCTAAACGACTTTTTGTACAGATCCCGTGTGTTTTGCTTTCGTCTCCACTTCCTGCTTTGATCTCTGTGGTGTATATTGTCTCTTTATGCTCCGATTACAAATCCCAGAAGCCCCAACATTACTCACAAGCTGTGTGAGACTGTGATCAGTGACCCGCTGACGAAAAAACACTTTGACGTCGAAATACGTCAATGACACTCAAAGAGTTAATGAAAATGCCCTGCTCAAAATTCTTGTTTTATTATTTTGACATATTAGATTGAAAAATTTTAATAGAGGGATTTCATATATGGCCTACCCTCTTTGAACCTTCCCAAGTATGTCTATTTTGTTGTTTTAGGGTTAATTTAATACCTGGATTCCTTCCTGTGGTGTTTTTTTATCCTTGGTCTCTCTTAGATTGAGGAGGAATGTCGGAGGATCACACTCAAGCCATGGCAGTCTACATTCCTGGAGAAGATGGATCAGTTCTCACCTAAACCATTGAGCTTCTACAGGAGGAAGGGAGAAACTTGACATGTCATGTCAAATGAGGTATGTACTTATAACTATTTATAAATGAATTTATGTTGTAGCTATGTGATGTCTGTACATAACATCCTTTCATATCTAATTTGTTGAAGGACAAAACCATTGAGTCCTGAAGAGAAGCTATAATCAGAGGCCTTATTCTCTATCTTGGAGAAAAGATGGAGCATTTAATCAAGCACTGCCAGGTAAATAACATATACATTTACTCCTTTTTGAAGCCCTGCCTGTTTGAGACATATTATTTAATTCTTGGATAGCTAAAGGCAGAAGTAATTACTGCCTTCAGGTTCTACATTACAGGTAAGTATTTTAACTGTTGAAAATACATACACAGTACAATACAATAGGGTCTTTTTAAAGCTGCTAAAATTAAGCAATGCTAGCCGTACGTCTTTTATTTTGAGATTCCTATTAATTTAAATGTTCATAAGTGAAAACTGTTTACACATCCTTATCATGTCATGAGTCTCCAATGGAGACTACTTTGATCTGTGGCTAGCACAGAAAACCACAACTAAACACAATGGCATTTATTGTAGGTGAAATACATCTTGTAGATTAAGAAGGATTGTTGAATTTTTTTGTTATGTTTCAGCCAATACCCTAACAACAGTTGCCAGTTTCCCCTGACTCATTAGAGACTTCATGATGAAGAACATCTGTGGAGGATGCCCTTATGACGTTTGTCCTTAATGTACTGTACAGCAAAGCTGGGAGCGAAGGCCAGACACAAGTTGGGACAGCCATCGAGGGAGGTGAGGGACTTTTTGGGGTTCCCAATGTACCTTTGAGGTCTTTCAGAAGATCTTCCTTGAGCAGCAGGATGAGAACAACAGAATGTCCTCCAAGGTACTTAAAGTCAATTTCCATGCATAAAAGCCACACACACTTCATTGAAGGTTGAGAGTTTGAGTGATTGAATGATTTTTTTTGGTTTTATGCTGCACTTTCTCAGGTTACACTGTAAACTATGACTTTTTGATACTGGTGTACAGCGTTTTTTTGAGAATGTCATTGTTATTTTGCACTTTAAACGGTCCTGGTTAACTCAAGCAAATTAACTTGTCACTCATTTTTTGAGAATCTATTTTGGGTTCTAAGTAGATTGAAGGAATCTGACTGTTGTTAATTATAGATAGATACTTTATTTGTCACATATATCGCTACATACATGAAATGCATTTAACCCATCCCCTCAGAGAGCATGTAAGGCGCCCAGGGAGCTGGGGATTCGGTGCCTTGCTCAAGGGCACCTTGCTCAAGGGCACCTCGGCAGTGCCCAGGAGGAGAAACTGGCACCTCTCCAGCCACCAGTCCACTCTCCAAACTTGGTCCGACCTGGACTTGAACCGGCGACCCTCCGATTCCCAGCCCAAGTCACTACAGACTGAGCTACTGCCACCCCAGCTACTGCCGCCCCAATTAACTAGTGTGAATGTTTTTCTGTCTCTATGTGTCCTGTGATGAACTGGAGACTTGTCCAGGGTGTACACTGCCTTCCACCCTAAGCTGTAATAGACTCCAGGCCCCCATGACGTTATGTGAGGATAAGCCGTAAAAAATGGATGGATGGATGTTAGAAATAATTATTGTTAATTTCCATATTGCTTCTGAAGAGATAAAAAGCTTAAAATGTACTCTTGGTTATCTCAAATCTTGATGATTTTAAAGTTAAATTAATGAATTTAAATTGGAAGTGGTTGCTCACAGTTGTATTTAAACCAGACTTGTATTTTGTTTCATTCTGCTTTGATTGGAATAAGTTTGGGAACAAGGAGCCATCATTTTTAAGCACACAAAAACACCCATAAATCTCAACTGTGTTCAAATTCTCACAAATTACCTCAGAAATGGCTAGAAAGAAGCAACCTCAAAGTTTAGTGCTCCCAGCTCTTTCTTACAGATGTACAAAAAAATCATGTTGCTACTGTTTATGTAAGTAGCAGATGAATGAATGAATGAATGAATTCTATGTCAGGGTGGTTAATCAAACTCTCCGAGTTGGAGATCTGACTTCACGGGGGTTCTTATTTAAATTTTGACTTGAAGTTGGAAATTCCGACATTTGTGTACAAGTGAACACACCATGAGTTAGACCACAGAAATGCGAAGCTCCCAGTGCTGCTGCAGTGACATTAATGCTCTGTTTTACCGGCGATGTTTGTCTCCTTATGCTGGGAAAGTGGAGGGATGGATCAGTGTCTTTAACATAAACATTGTTGCCTTTAATTTCAATGAGTGAGAACGCTTTGAGAACGCTACCTTTGAATTTCCCTGACTCGTCGCCATTATCGCTGTCTTGTTGTGTTTGGCAGTCAGAGCATACAGTGAGACAGCGTAAGCAGGGCACGGTCCGACTCAGCCACTCATTTTCGCATTTATGACGGTGTCATCATCCCCACCCCTGCTCTCTCCAGGCAGCCAATGTGTGGCCAAAACCGGACACCTTGCGCTTCATTCAACCAAATTGTAGTAACGCACCACCTCACGTTCTCAGTCACGGCAATGGTGTTGCAACGATGGGAAAAGTAATTAATTAGGTTATTCGTTACTGAAAAAATAACGCCGTTATTACCAACACTGATGGTGTCCAACAGAGAAGTTCACTACACTCTGAAGAAACTAGAATACACTGGAAGTTATAATGACAGAAAAACACTTGGAAGAAAGAGTGCTACTATAAAAGCAGAGGAACCCCCGACCCCCAAGGCTGAACCCCCAACTGTTCGGTGCACCTGGATATGGGGCAGCCCCCTCACTCTGACACCTCTCCTCTAGTGCATGTGCATGTGTTTCATAACTTGTGTGTAATTTGCAACTGAAAATAAAGAAATACTAACAGTAAATGTAAATTGAAATTTCCCTCATTGAGGGACTAATAAAGGAATTATTCTTCTTCTTCTTGCACATTTGAGACGCATTAATCCTGCTCGGTCTGCCGTGCATGTGTAATCATTGCATATTATCTATCGACAGTAGTGTCTTCAGAAATGCTCAATTTTTTTTTTTGAGGACTGGTTAGTTTGTGGCATTATTCTGCCCCAGAATCACTAGTAGGAATGAGAGGTCGACTGATGGCTACTCTGTACTCATGAGGAAACCAAGCATGCTGATGCAGCCTCTTGGACAGTGATGTCTGATCCAACAGAACTTCTCTACCCAGAGTTCCCACCACAGTTGGCAGAATCTTTTTTGGCATTGGAAGTTTCTGCAAACTGCAGGATAAATGTCAAAGTCTCTGAACCAAAATTCAGTCTCAGAAATGTGTTTCACATTAGCCTTGTATAATGCTTATATGGCGTTTACTGTAGTGTTGGATAGTCGTACATTACAAGGTACTAACTCCAAGTTAGTCGGAAATTAAATCAGAACCCCTCATGAAGTCAGATCTCCAACTCTGATTAATCTCACCAACCAGACATAGAATTCATGCTATCTGCTACTGACGTAAACAGTAGCTACACGTTTTGTTGTACGTCTGTAAGGCTGGAAGAGCTGGGAGCACTAAACTTTGAGGTTAAGATGATCTGAGCTCCAAATTCTGACTTCCAGTGAACACACCATAAGGCAAACTCTCACTCCCCAGGGTCCTAAAAGTAGCCCAAAAGTACTTTTAACAGTAACACATTACTTTTTGATGTAAGTAATGAACAAAGTAATTGAGTTAAACCAGAAGTCAACATTAACATATACGTTTATTTAAATAACAAATTCTGTGGTTGCCCAAGGGAGTTTTGTGGCTTAAACACCACAGGGCCTTGCAGAGGTGCACAGATGTTGCTTGTGTTGCTGGATATATACAAAATAAAGCATGAAAATAACAAGTTTACTTTTTAAGATATCACACTAACTTTTGCCTGGACAGCAGTGCTCTTGATGCTATAATCAAATGATCAAGGAGCTTATTTATCTTCATTTCACAACAAAACCTACCATGTGTCTTCCTTACAAATGTTCAAGGGACGCATCTCAATTTTGGGGAATTTATATCAGGAGGCAGCTGGGAACGCAAGGCGAGCAATTCCATGAAGCATTGCTTCCCAGGTGTCTCCCTGTCAGTCACAGAGCACCACAAACCCATGAGAAGCTATTTTTTTTCCTCCCCAGGAAAAGCTACAGTGGGAGAAGCTAAATGATGGCCTCTGGTCTTTTCCCATGTACACTATTACAGTGGTATCATCTCCACGGTAATGTCATTACACACCATATATTGCATTTGTCCCACATGCTGAAGAACTGTGTATTTTTGGTATGCAACTGATGATTTTTAAACTCAACAAACAAGAAATTAGAATGAGTTGAGTTGGAATTAAATGGAAGTCAAATGTTGTGTCTCCTCAATTAATACACTAGTACACATTCATGCCTTAATGCAGTTTGGAGAAACTAAATGTTGTAACTATATATGAAACTACAGTCAGCCCTGGAGAAGTATTATTAATTTTAGATATTTTAGCATTTGTGGATGACTATCATTTTATTCATATTTTTTATCTGGAACATTTTTTTTCTGGATGCTTTTTTGCAGCAGTGAGATAAGAAAAAATATATACCTCAGCCATCTTAACAAGTCTTTTAATCTGTTATTTAGTCCTTAGATCCTTATTTTATGTGTAAACTTGGGAAAAATATGGCCATGAGAGGTGATGATGTCACTGTGATTTCATTCTGAATGACTTATTCTAATAACTGCTTTGAACTGCTGCTGAAATAAGGATGATTACATTGGTGTATCTGAAAAAATGAAGTTCCTCCTTTGTCAGACTGACAGGACAGTTGGTCTTACACAGACAACAACTTTACTCATTTACAATCCAACCAGGAAACTCCCCTCAGCCACCAGAGAGATGTTGACTGTGGCAAGCTGTAACACTTCATCACCTTGTTTCAGCAGAAAACTGACATAATCTATGAAGAAGGGATGCTCCATGTTGGCTTTTTTGTTGATATCTGATATTCCTAATACTGTCCTCTTCATTAAACTCTTCATTTTCCAATTCCAACATCAACCGATTCTGATATGTGCAGAGTATTTTTTCTTTTTTTTTAGACCAAACAGAATATTAGACTCATTTTATTGTGATATCCTACTGGATGCATTCATAAATGTAACATGGCTCCAAATGGAAATATTCTCTGTCCAAAATAAGACACCAACTTCAACTTGAGTTATGGAAAACAGCCATTTTTTAAGGGCATTATTTTACTGACTGGGAAACTGAATGGTAATATTCTGAATGATTCTGAACATATTCTTATGTTGTTATAGTTTTTAATGCTGTTATATTGTTTATATTGTTGGTTTTGCACTATTCAGAACTGGAAATACTTTTCAAATCTTTTAAATCTCCTTACTTTGTCCTACTGTTTATGACAACTGCAGTGCAAGAATTTCCTTCAGAATGAATTAAGTTTTATCTTATCTGATAACTGACCATGACGTGGCAAATAATACAGTCATTAAATTATAAACTGGGCTCAATCCACCCAGTTCTTTCATATGACTAACACTCCAAGTAAAACCTGGAAAGGGGTGTGTGATGGCACATTTACCATCCGTAGGATGGAAATAATTCAAACCAGAGACATGATGTTAGTCATATACTGTATATCAAAAACCTGTAAATGTACTGTATATTCTGTAAAATTATTAATTTACACCTCATCATAAAAAGTTCCCAAATTGAATATTCAATATGTTTTTACATTTCAATGATAGAGCATAATTCATTTTTTATTTGAAGTTTTATTTATTGCCAGTATTTAATAAAGGCAATTACTAAAAACAACAACACAGTGTTTTAAAGAGCCAGGAGAAGAAGCCCTGCTTGTTGTTGGTCGTCTCTTCTTCCTCTGATAAGGTAACAATCACTGGTTCAACAGGAGTTGTCAGAGGAGCTGAAGAAACTGGAGCCACAGCGGGGTCTCCTTCTCCTCTGGGCTCTGGGTCCTCTTTCACATTTGTCTGTTCTTGTATGTCCTCCCAGTCCTGGACTTCAATACTGCTAAGAGGTTCAGGAGGGGTCAGTGGGGTTGGAGTGACAACAGAGTCTGGCTCTGTGGCTGGTTTCAGGTCTTCATCCTCTGTGGCCTCAACATCAGTGATGGATGGAGGCTCAGCAGAGGATGTTGGAGAAACTGGAACATTATCAGAGTCTGGTTCTCCCTTTGGTTCCTGGTCAATCCGGTGGGGTTCGTTGTCTTCATCCTCTGTGGCCTCAACATCAGCGATGGATGGAGGCTCAGCAGAGGATGTTGGAGAAACTGGAACATTAGAGTCTGGTTCTCTATTTGGTTCCTGGTCAATCCGGTGGGGTTCGTTGTCTTCATCCTCTGTGGCCTCAACATCAGTGATAGATGGAGGCTCAGCAGAGGATGTTGGAAAAACTGGAACATTAGAGTCTGGTTCTCCATTTGGTTCCTGGTCAATCCGGTGGGGTTCGTTGTCTTCATCTTCTGTGGCCTCGACGTCAGTATTAGACGGAGGTTCAGCAGGTGGTGTTGGACAAACTGGAGGAGGTGAAGAATGCTCCTCAGGTGCAGCCAGGTTTGAATCATTCTGGAGTGGAGCTTCAACAACTGGCAAATGAGGTTCCACTTTTGGGCTCTGGGGTGGGAAGATGCCACAAAGCTGTCCTGTTGCAACGTGAATGATCTCCGTCAGCAGCTCAGGCGCAAAGCTCTTCAGCCTTTCCACCAGGACGTCTTGTGGGTACATCTGCCTGATCTCTGTCAGGACAGACAGGACCATGTCGTCCCTGGTGGAGCGGGAGAAAGTGGCCTGACACTCTGACGCTGGAAGAACATCGGTGACTCGGTCCAAGACAGCCTGTGTTACGCTGACAGACATTTGGCTGAGCTTCTGGGAGGCCATGTTTAAGAGAGAGCGAGGAGGAAGTGTCCAGAAGCCCTGCAGGACTCTGGGGACAACCTCCAACACCACCTCTCTTGGAGTGAGCTGTTGGGAGGTGGGAGTCTCCTTCTGCCTCTGTCTCAGCTTTGTGGCATAGTCTTTGGCCAGTTTGAGAACTTTAGGATGTCTGTAGGTTAGAGGCATTAAAAATAGATTTTAAAACCCTTCAGATAATCACAGAGATGTTCAAAGCACAGCAGTTTAACTGTTAATAAACATGTATCTAATAACTCACTGAAAACTAGGAGGTAAGGCCTCTGGGGACTTGAGGAGCATCTTGGCTTCAAACTCAATGTCCCTCTTTTTGTTGCTGACATTTACTGCCATCACCTGGAAGAAGGAATTATACATGAAATCATCATCAATCATCATCAGAAATCATCACATTTCCCCATCAACTGCTGTTGATCTCAAGATTCTTGTCTTACCAGCATCAGCAGAGGCTTGGCGTCCTCCTCATCAAAATCCTCCAGTTCAAATTCCCAAAGACTGTAAACATAAACAAAACAGAAGATTAATGTTTACTCTTACTCTCTACGCCATCAGAGTAATATTAGTGTGACATGAGCAGAGTTCAAGGTGTAGAGGTGGACTCACCGTTCTCTCAGAGTGCTTTGGCTCTCCTGGAAAATGAAGTCAATCATTTCTTCAGCAGTCACCTGAGGTGGGATCTGGTTTTCCTGCTGAAGCCTCAGGAGCTCCCTCACCAGTGCAATCTTCAAAACACAGTAAAGAGATATGACGCATTTCTAAGCACGACAAGACTTTACTTACTTTATTATAATTTACCTTGCATAGTGCACTAGTGTGGGCTTTAAGTGAAAGCAGGTCTTACTTGAGTCTTGTAGCTGCTCTCATGCCAGCAGATCTGCAGAGCCCGCTTGTATATGGGTGTGTCAAACAACACCTTAAAAGAGGAAAAGATATGTCACTTTTAGGTTGACTCATTATTTTTAAAATCACAACACTGAAAATGTTTAAAATCCAGCTCCAGTAAAGACAAAAACAAAATGCTCACTTAC
>CM056549.1:29342592-29527592 GCA_029721515.1 Synanceia verrucosa
CTCTTGTCGATGTCCACGATCTGTGATCCAGACACTTTCTCCACGATCACCTGACAAAGCAGATATAGACACATTGATCATTGATAGTGTAACACATCATGAGTGCACTAAGGTCAGCTGTAACGACCCAAAGGTTTCACTCACCGGGACCCTGTCAGGGTACTTGTTGCGGATTTTGGCTGACTCTATGCATCGATGTTCTGGTGGACAAAAGCAACATTGAGGTTAATTATGTGAATGTTTTCAACAACAACATCACTCCTCCCTACAGACACGAGAGACACACCAGTGATGGACAGAGATCAATATTTAAGAGCTGAGGTAAGAGATTCACAGGCAGCTGAGAGAGTTAAAGACACTGAACCTGTCATTACAGTCACTTCAAATGGTGAAAACACCATTCACAGCCTCATTAACTACATTCCTGCTGAAAAAGTTATTCATAATTATTTTAAAGCAACATTGCCTGATTAATATTTGCCCTGAAGAGGGCGAATCATTCATGTAACTTCTGACACAGCGATCTATGTGTATACCTGCTGTATAAGTATTCTCATGCCACAAAATACCTCCCCCTAACTGCCCTGAATGTTCTCACTTTAGCTCTTCAACTAATCAGGATTACAGGTGAGTCTTAACCAAAGAACAAGAAGGTTCAATGAGAAGTTTCTCAACCCAAAAATGACAAAATAGCAGTTTTAACTTAACTTTACTTATTAAAAGATTATATTCAAAATCAGTTGATTAAAAACAACATTTAGTTTCACCCTCTACTTTAGATCCCCCCCAATAATACTTACATAATTAATCAAAGCTCGATCCAGCTTCTGAAAAACAGAATTTGCTGCTTTGCTTATGTTTTAAATGACTGTGAATTCTAATCTGTCAGTGGATTAAATAAAAAATATATTTACACAAGTGACCTTAAGCTTTGGGGAAAGTAAATTAATGTTTTTACAGTATTTCATTTTTTTTTGTACAATACTTATTTTTTTTATCTTTTACTTTCTGTCACTGTGTTTATTGTTGTGCAGCTAAATAACAATAAGGCATAGTCACTGTCTGTGGAAACAACAATTTGGTAGTGAAAATAATCACGTACATAGTTTCAACTATAAATGAGAAACTGGACATCTGTTGCTACCTTTTATATGCCATTATTTTCTATTTTACAACTGTTAGTATCTGCTGTGCTGTATATTGGACATCTCCTTTTCACAGGAAGCAAAGGGCTTTCTGGGTAATGTAGTCTCAACACTTAATCCAAAAATAATGCTGCGGTGGAAAAATACCAAAATTAAATATTCTCACTTCTTTTACGTATTTGACATAAAACAGCCACAATGTATTGCTCAGCAGCTACATACCAGCTGTGTTCATAATGTTTGATTCACAGTAACAGACTGAATACTAGAGCCTCTTACAGACTGATAAACACTAGCTGCTAACACCAGCTAGCTGCTATTCTGTCAACAGGAAGTCCGTTTAGATTATGAATACTGAGCAATAAAAACACGAGATACATTTTGTTTTGAGTATAATTTTGATAAAGTATATTAATTTAAGGAATTACTTTATATTCTGATAACTTAACGGGGGCATTTTATGTTGTTGTGAGTCGATTTATTGACAAAACTCGGAATTAATTATTTAAACGACAGGATGAGATGTAGACCCAGCCTGCAGGCCTGCACCTGTTCTACCAAAAACAACTTTGGTTTCCTGGTGCCGCCTGTCAGGCCTTCAGTTTATAACAAGCGAAGAAGGGGAAGAACAGCGACATAAAACACACACATCCCAGCAGCTCGCTGTAAGTCACTGCAGGATGGAGGCTTTAGCTGCCTAATTTGTCTCCTCTGTGTCAACATCCACCATCAGCCTGAAACCAGGTCGTCGTCGGGGTTGTAATAAGAACAAAGACACGATGATTTGTTCCCCTGCACGGTCCCAATACATCGTCTTTAAAGTGGAGACAGAGCATACGGCTTCTAGATTAGCTGACATTAATAAGTAACAGCTATATTTAATGTGTCGAAACAGCTAGCTTAAAGCCTCCTCTCCAAACAAAGCCTGAAGGACAGGCCAGTTTGAGTGCTAGACCTCATTTTACAGGGCTCTGCTGAAGACTAAACCTTAATTTATTGTCCCCTGTGCCTAAATAATGAATTTCACAACAAAAAATAAAACTGCGTGGACATTTTTTTTATCCATCCAAAAAACAGCACCTCCCTCCTCCCTTACCCAAGGAGTGATCCTCTTTGAACATCCATTTCATGTTTCCGGGGTGTTTTTCGCTCGATGCAGCGGCAGACTATAATAAACAGGGTTTGTAATATCTGTGTTAATATCCTTCTTTCACGCTGTCCTTTAGATTGTGACTGTTTGGCTGAAAGTACAGGACGGGCACAGCAAAGCTCTCGATACTTCCGAGCAAAACAAACCAGAGCTCTTCTTCACTATCAGCCTGACGCACTGGCGGTGACGTCACACCAGGACTGTTCCATTCCGCCGCACAGAGGAGGGGGTACAGGAAATAAAACGGGGCGATTTTTGTATTTAAATCATTTCTGTTTTATCTATTTTACATTATTTAGTAATCAAAACGCACGTCGTATCTGTTCCTTTTATTATGCGCCATTTTGACAAGGTTATTCTGTTAGATATGGTTGGTCACAACCACTATGAAGAATATAAACACAACCATATTATATGTAGTAGTAAAGGCTGCAAAGTCAAGGATTAGTCTGTTGACTACAAGTATCATCACAACGAGATGACACACATCCCTACTTCACCACTGAACCATTCACTGTGATCAACTGCCTGCAAAACATCAGAGCCTGGATGTCTACCAATCCACTCACACTTAACAACAACATGCCAGGGCTCATGGTTGTGGCACCCAAGGTGCTGCTTTGGGAGGTTTGAGATGTCATCCAAGTCATTGATAGGTCCTCCATCTCCACATTCCCTGCAGTCTGTAACCTTACATCATCCCCACTCATCTTTCCACTCACACATCAAATCCATCACCAAATCCACCTTTCTACCAACTTAAAAACATCTCCAGGCTCCGACCACTCCGATCACTCACAGATTCTGTCACTGAAACCCTCATTGATGCCTTCATCACCTCCTGTCTGGACTATTGTAATGGTCTCCTGTCAGAGGTTCCCACCAAAGTCTTTCACAGGTTCCAATATGTTCAAAAGTCGGCTCCTAGGGCTCTCACCTGCACAAAGCCCTGGCAGCACATCACTCTGACCATCACCCACCTTCACTGGCTCCCCATCAAATCCTGCTTCACCTACAAAATCTGCCTGTTCACCTACAAATGCCTCCAAGCCCTTATCGCTCTGACCTCCAGCCTCACCCTTCACCCTCTATCCCTCACACCTACCTTTCAGCACCACAGCACCAACCCTCTGAGATGTCCTCCTAGCAGACATCTGCACCTCTCCCACCTTGGACATTTTCAAAAAACGGCTCAAAAAAACACATTTTTGCCACCACTGACAACCACTACTGATTCATTCCACTTATAACACACCTGTTTTTCACTTTATTTGTCTGTTTACCCTATAATCCCTGTGTAAAGCCTGGGTTCCCATAGAGGCAGTATATCAATTATTATTATTATTTTTGCATGTTCTCCCCGTGTCTGCGTGGGTTCTCTCCGGGTACTCCAGCATGGGGATCAGGTTAATTGGTTAATTTAAATTGACCGTAGGTGTGAATGTGAGTGTGAGTGGTTGTATGTCTCTATGTGTCCTGTGATGAACTGGAGACTTGTCCAGGGTGTACCCTGTCTTTCACCCTAAGACAGCTGGGATAGGCTCCAGCCCCCCTACGACCCTATGAGGACAAGCGGTAGAAAATGGATGGATGGGTGAATATTAAATAGTGAAAATGTCCATCATAACATCCCAGAGCACAAGGTTTTGTCTACAAATTGTTTATTCATCTTGACATACAGTGAAAAACACAAAGACATTCCATTTACAGAGATATAAAAACATGTAAGGCTGGATAGTGAAGCAACAATACCCCAAAGTCACAGGATTACTGGGTGTCAGATGTTTTGACTCATTGCAAATTTGCTTGGGAATTTTCACCACTCCAGTACATTGTCAACTCTCAGAAGATGTGTGTCAAAATCTGCGTGATACCTTTTTCATTTTTGCTTACATTGTGCTGGCCTGATACATGATCCCTCAGTCGTCTCTTTTTTGACACACAGAACCCTGTGCACAAAGCTTATTCCAGCATCTGAGTCCTGTTTTTCGTCTTTGTCTTTGTGTGTTCAATACTTGATAGAGACTCTGAAGTGACAGGGTGCATACAGAAAGCACCAAGGGTGACCAAGGATTCAACAGAGACTCAGAGACCTTCCAAGCAAGTTAATCCAACCATGAACTCAGCAACACATTTGATTATTTGCAATTTTTGGGGGGAATTTCAACCACTAAAACACATATTGTTTTATTTCTGAGAAAATTGAGAAGCAAATCCTAATATAGCAAATCCTTCAGTCTGTATGCAAATGGAAATATATGATTTAGAATCTAAGAACAAATACAAGTCATTGTTATTTAAACCATTTTATTTCAGCTTCAGTAAACAATAAAGCATTAACTCTCACATATTGGGTATTTGATCGAGCCGTCTGGATTGGCACTACCTTTGACGTCTGACTGAGCTTTGACCTGGTTGTCAGGCGGCAGCGGCTTCCCCAGATGGTGTCCCGTGGTGATGCCGTACGGCTGCGACTCTTGCTCCTTCCTCACTTTGGGCCAAAGCACGAAGCCTCCCTGAAAGCTCAGATCAAAGAGCTCACAGGGGGCAAAGGTCAGAGGCTTCTCTGCCAACAGTCCTTTTACTCGGGTTCGCCACCCATCTAGCATCATGGTTCGCACGGCGAGTGGACTGCGAGCTGGACTCCAGAATATCTGAGGGGCGAGGACCTGAAATCCACAGAAGTGCAGAGTGCCGTTCTAAAAGAAATGAGAGAGAAATCCATGAGAGGGAGACGAGCAGACAGCAATCCACTAACGCAGATTTTTTTTCTTCTTTTAATCAGTGGTATTTTGGCTTGGAGATGCAGAGAGAAAACATGCTGACTCAAACCAGGGATGTTGTAATCATGTAATACATACCATCATTACAAGAAAGAGCAGCCCTATGCTTAATGCCATACTACCATTACCATGTACAACAAAACTTCTGACCCTTATTGTCTTAATAGGCCACTCACATCAGACAGCTTGGATATTTTAGTTGTTCCATAGTCCATATTAAAAGTAGGAAAATAAGCTTTTGGTTCCGCAGCCCAGGAACAGACCTCCAATCAGCATTACCCTGCCTAACACTGTCCCTGCATTTAAATGTCATCTTTCACAGAATAACTTTCGTTCTATATAACTAATATATATTTAAAGGCATATTACGGTATTTTACACTTTAAGCCCTCTTTCTAGGTTGCCTAGGATGCAAAAGGGTGGTTGACACCAAATTGACACCGAAAATTTTGAAGATTGGTCCTGTCTCGCCTGTGCCAGCTAGCTATGGACCACTAGGGGCCAATGCAAACCTGTCCAAAACAACTTCTAAACGTTCGTTTTAAAAAATTCACAGAGTGGTTCCTGGTGTTCACTGATGTTCCATAGCAAACACTGAAGCAAAATACAGCTTCTGTTGTGCTTTATTGGGCACTTTTTCAGATACCTCACAACCATGTGTAAACTTCCGCACGGTATCCTTGGCCGTCAAACTCAAAATCGAAGATGTCTTCCTCAAGGATCCACCTGTCGTATTCCATTTTCAGTTTCTGAAATAATTTTTTTTCAGTATGATCGCAAATCAGAAGGGAGAAATCACATTAGCACAGTGTCTCCAGTAGAACTGAGCGGTACTTCTTTTTCTTCTTCTTCTTCTTTGGGGTTTAATGGTGGTTGGCAAACCAACTAATTCCATTGGTACTGTGGTGAGTGAAAGAACTTCAGCCAAAACTAAACAGACCCCCTCTCCATTTCCGGTGGCGAAGTAATATCAGTGTTCACTGGGTCTTCCTACAGGAATCAATGGGATTAAAGAAGCTGTATTTCGCTTCAATATCTAATATGGACAATCAGTGAACACCAGGAACCACTCTGTGAGTTGCACATTTTTTAAAACAACTGTTTAGGCGTTGTTTTGGACAGGTTTGCATTGACCCATAGCTAGCTGGCACAGCCGATTTCTAAATGAGCCAAATACCAGAGACAGGGCCACTCTCCAAAATTTTGGTGTCAACCACTCTGTTGTATCCTAGGCAACCTAGAAAGAGGGTTCAAAGTGTAAAATACTGAAATATGCTTTTAAGGGTAACTTCATTCTGCAGGCCTGAGCCTCAGTCCACCCACTGCAGATGATTAAAGGACAAATTCTGTGTTTATATACATTTCATATCTTTCACTTTGGTCAAATAGCAGATAAAACTTACATCTAATGATAGTCTTTTCCTTACTACACTTCCTTGACATCAATGGAAAATGTCATTAAGTCAAGGAATGATGTGAAGCAGAATTCATAGGAGAAGGAAAAGGAAAAGACAACAGTAATGTTCAGATAATCCAACTGCTGCACTTCAGTGGACGGGTGTTTTAGGTTGTTTTATAACACACAGAAATGAGTAGTTCAAGTAAAGATTCCTGCCCAGAAGAGAATCACATCTCCAAAGAAGGGTGTTTTAAAATTGTACAATGAAACAGTGATGGCGACGAGGGCCAAGTCATGCGTCACTTTAAATCTTGCTGCTGCAAGGAAGTTTCTGTGGTAAAAACTGATCCAGTCACTGCTGTGGGAACATATTCAGGGTGAGATGATGCAACACATTTGAGATTTCAACACACATCAAAAAGATTTCAACACACATCAAAAAGATCTGTAAACCTGAGCACTGAAATCCTGAAACTGCAGTCTGGAGCATTGAAGAGCACAGTCACACAGCTCAAAACACAGCAGGTCTTTAATTTATTATCTTATTGTGAAGGAGCCTTTTGCAAAGTTAAACCCTGAATTTATGATTGTTTATTCTTTTATTGTGGTATATGTTGACCAATTGTTCTTTTATTTAACTTCTCATTAAATTCTGTCATGATGCATTTTATGTTCTTAATCCTGGAGAGCATGTTGTGTGTCTTTCCTGAAAAGTTTGTAAAAGTATATAACAGACCTCTTCCTGTCTCTCACCTGTAGAGGCCACAGAGCGATGTTGATGTCTCCATTGATGCCGTCTGGCTGGAACATGGTCTGTGTTGCTCCAGTAGTGAAAGACAACATTGCTTTCTTATCCTGCAAGAAAACACAAAAATACACTTTTTATCCTGCAGTACATGGGAGGAGGAAACAGATAGTGAGTGATAAAACAGTCACACACAGTCATAATCGCTGCTCTATATAAATGCTAAAAATGGGGATTCAAGTAAAGTGTTATCCAATGGAATTATGTTTTAATTCATAATTTGTTGTCCAGCTGATGGTGACTGACCTTGATGGTGACTGACCTTGAACACACCGTTATTATACATCTTTTCCATGGAGAAAGCAAAGCCTTGTGCCAGCACACGGTCCATCCAGCCCTTCATGATGGCCGGCACGCTGAACCAGTACAGAGGAAACTACAGGAGGACACAGGACAATCTTTTTATACTTTGTTTAATTTCCTCTCAAACTCTTGTTTTTCCTTGCACTACACATGTAACCACTCGAACCCTTTTTTTTGCAGGTGTTGTGTATTGTACACATTTCATGGACAGAATGAAATCAGTTCATTTAGCCTATTTATTTGACTGTACGCATTTGTGAAGTCCAATAAGATCAGAGGTTGTCTAGATTTTCATTTATTCTTGTTTTCTAGAATTTAAAAAAATGATCTTGTGTTTAGTTCTTTATGTTTTATTTTGTTTCTGAAGTTGTCAAGTTCTTTATTGTCATTTCTGCGTACAAGTACACAGGAATGAAATGTTGTTTCTCGCAGACAAAGCTGCTAAATAACAACAAAAACAGACACAACGAAACAAAGAAGAAACTAAATGTAAAGAGAGATGTGTAGAGAGTGCATCTAGGGGGCCACCTGGGGTGGCATGTGCCACCCATGAATTCTGATTTGCCACCCCAGGTGCCACCCTGCATGATGGACTATCTGATCATCACACATAACTTGGTTTGCAAATCAACCTCCGACCTGAGGGGCAGTATTGTGCCAGAATGAATTGTCTTTATTTTTGCACCTTTCATAAAAAAAATTGTGATTAAGTTCTATTTATATTTCAATTCATACTAACATTTAAAGGTCACCTATTATGTAAAATTCACTTTATAAAGGCAGTATAACAGTAGTATGTATCTGTGAATGAGGCCCCAGGAGTGAAAAAACACCTCCCTCCCATGCTTGTTCCTCTTCTTTGACAATGTGTGCTCAAACCATATACTGTAAAAAGAATGGACGTAGCACCCGTGACGTCACCCATTGGTTTGGGGGCGTCCTTTTTGTGCTCCTATCATGGGCATTTGAACTGCGCCATCTTGGATTTCAGTGGGCGTGTACTTTCCATATTTGGAGGAGAGGCGGTAACTTTACGGGTCAGCCGGCCGAGATCCCGCCCACTGAACTCAAGTTAACCACGCCGAATTGAACTAGCCTAAGGCTATTCAGCTAGGCTAGGCTAACAAGCAGCTACCGGCACCAAAAACAGATCATAATGCTGCTGCTGTGCTTTAAAAATCACCTTTTCAGATTGAGAGTTTTTAGATGAAGCTGCAGGGTTTGGTAAAGTTGTGTGTGTGGGGGGGGATTAATTTGTTCTATTTAACGGTGAAACGATCGTTTAACATGTTATTTACCGTGTTTCAACACTGCCTCCATCCACTAACGTTTATCTATCATAGCAGCCGCTTTCTGACGGAGCATCTCTGTGCATGCAATGTCGGACATTTAAACAGAGCAATGACACGAAATAAGGTTGTATTCCCGCGCTAAACAGACTCAATATACTCTGGTCATCTATCTGTATCAGCAGGGATCATGAGTCGGCAATAAAGTCATCCTAAGCCAGCGGCAAAATATGCCGACACATACCAATAAGTGGCAGCATCCAGGTAAACTGTATTTTACACAGTCTGTGGGTAAAATAGTATTAGATATTTACACATCGACAAAAAATGCAACACAGATTCTTTGATGGTCGATTAGTACAATCAACAGCACAACACACCATCCATCCATTTTTCATAGGGTTGCGGGGGGCTGGAGTCTATCCCAGCTGTGTTAGGGTGAAAGGCAGGGTACACCCTGGACA
Source organism: Synanceia verrucosa (assembly GCA_029721515.1). Taxonomy (NCBI): domain Eukaryota; kingdom Metazoa; phylum Chordata; class Actinopteri; order Perciformes; family Synanceiidae; genus Synanceia; species Synanceia verrucosa. The sequence continues at coordinate 29,351,931 of CM056549.1, forward strand.
AGTCTCCAGTTCATCACAGGACACATAGAGACAGACAACCACTCACACTCACATTCACACCTACGGTCAATTTAAATTAGCCAATTAACCTAATCCCCATGCATGTTTTTGGATGGTGGGAGGAATGTTACGTGTGAGCTAAGGCCTGGACCCCGGATGCAGAGACTGAGGCAGCGAAGATAACTTGAAGTGTTTATTCTCACCACAAAATGCACAAAGTTAACAAAAGGCGAGGGCAAGAGCAGGCGATGGACGAGTGGCTGGCGTTGCTGGAGTAGTAGAGCTGGAGACAGGTCCGACGTACGAGTGGCGACATAAACAGGCTGCTGAGATGGGGTAATCTGGCACAGGAGTGGAGACTGGGCCGGGCTTAAATAGCAGGATGAATGAGTGGATGAGAACCAGGTGTGTCTCGTGGAGAGAGCCAACCAATCACCGCCACTGCTGCACACACACTGCCCTGGAGAGAAGGAGGGAAGGGGAGACAGGAAAACACAAAACATGCCACACAAAACAAAAAAGGCACCTACAAACCTAACATTACCCCCTCAACGGACGCCACCTGGCGCCCACCAGGCTTGTCTGGAAAGTCCGATAAAAGTCATTAATGAGGCCCGGGTCCAAAATCAAAGAACGGGACACCCAAGATCGTTCCTCTGGGCCATAACCCTCCCAGTCTACCAAGAACTGATATCCCGGCCCGTCTGCGGACGTCCAGCAGCCGGACAGTGAAGGCAGGGTGGTCGTCAATAAGCCGGGGGGGTGGAGGGGGTTCGGCCGGAGGGCACAGAGCACTGGTGGACACAGGTTTCAACAGTGAAACATGAAAAGCTGGGTGAACATGCAATGCAGCGGGCAACTTGAGTCTCATCACACTGGGGTTGATTACTTTTTCAATTTCAAAAGGACCAATGTACCTAGGGGCTAGTTTTCTGCTCTCTGTCTGCAGAGGGAGGTCGCGTGAAGAGAGCCAAACCCTTTGTCCAGGCTGATAGTGGGGAGCAGGAGAGCGACGTTGGTCTGCCAACCGCTTGTTGCGGGCAGCCGTCCGTGTGAGAGCCTCTCTAGCTTCACGCCAGACCCGACGAGCTCGCCGGAGGTGCTCCTGTACCGAAGGAACTGCCACTTCTGTCTCCTGGATGGGGAAGAGGGAGGCTGGAAACCCATGGAGGCCATGAAAGGGGACATACCTGTGGCAGAGCTGACCAGGGAGTTGTGGGCGTATTCCACCCAGGGTAGGTGGGTGGACCATGAGGACGGGTGTCTCGAGGTGGCGCATCAAGGGCCGACTCGAGGTCCTGGTTGGCCCGCTCCGTCTGGCCATTAGTCTGAGGATGGTATCCAGACGAGAGGCTGGCCCGACGCCCCAAGAGCCAGGCAGAAAGCTCTCCAGACCTGGGAGGAGAACTGAGGCCCCGGTCCGAAACAATGTCCTGAGGGATTCCATGAATTGAACACGTGTTGGACGAGGAGGTTGGCGGTCTCTAGAGCTGTGGGAAGTTTGAGCAGAGGTACAAAATGCACAGCTTTGGAGAAGCGATCTACAATAGTTAGAATAACAGTGTTACCCTCCGAAGGTGGGAGTCCCGTGACGAAATCCACCGCGATGTGAGACCATGGACGATGAGGGATAGGTAAGGGCTGTAGGAGACCAGCAGGAGTCCGGTGGGAGGATTTGCTGCGGGCACAGACGGAGCAGGCAGAGACAAACTCCTTGGTGTCAGCCGTAATGGTCGGCCACCAAAAGCTGTGCTGTAGCATGGTGAGGGTTCGATGGAAGCCGGGATGACAGGCGATTTTGGAGGCATGTCCCCACTCGAGCACAGGAGTCCTGGCGGAGGGTGGAACGAATATCCGGTTGGGAGGACAGCTTTCAGGAATGGGATGGTCTCGTTGAGCCTCCTGCACCACTTGCTCAATCTCCCACCTGGCCGCCCCCACCACACAGGAGAATGGGAGTATGGTCTCCACAGGTGAGTCTTCCACTGGCGGGGTAAACTGTCGAGACAAGGCGTCGGGCTTGATGTTCCTGGACCCAGGACGGTAGGTGAGGGTGAACTGGAAACGGCCCAGAAACAAAGCCCACCGAGCCTGCCGGGAGTTTAGTCGTCGTGCCGACCGTAGATAAGAGAGGTTCTTATGGTCGGTCCAAACCACAAAAGGGTGTGTGGAACCCTCCAACCAATGCCTCCACTCCTGGAGAGCGAGAACCACCGCCAGAAGCTCCCTGTTGCCTACATCGTAGTTCCTCTCTGTAGGTGTTAGTCGACGAGAGAAGAAGGCACAGGGGTGCATTTTGTGGTCTACCGGGGAGCGCTGAGAGAGTACGGCTCCAACACGGTGTCGGAGGCATCAACCTCTACCACGAACTGAAGTGAGGGATCTGGGTGGGAGAGCACAGGTGCAGAGGTAAACAGACACTTTAAATGGTTGAAAGCGGCGTCCGCTGCCTGAGACCACACAAAAGGGAGTTTGCAGGAGGTGAGCTGAGTGAGCGGCGCTGCTACTTGACTGTAGTTACGAATGAACCTCCTATAAAAATTTGCAAAACCCAAAAATCTCTGGAGGTGTTTTGAATTGGAAGGGACAGGCCACTCACTCACAGCTTGTACCTTGGCAGGGTACGCCTTTAACTGGCCTTTCTCCACCTCCAAACCGAAAATACTGACGGAGGTGACATGAAACTCTCATTTCTCAGCTTTTACAAAGAGTCTGTTCTCTAGCAGTCTTTTTAGTACCAGTCTGACATGTTGAATGTGTTCATCTAAATCCCTAGAAAAGATCGAAATATCATCTAAATACACAAAAACAAATCTGTTGAGCATGTCTCTTAACACATCATTGATTAGAGCCTGAAAGACGGCCGGGCATTGGTTAGGCCAAAGGCATCACTAGGTACTCAAAGTGTCCGAGGGGGGTGTTGAAAGCCGTTTTCCACTCATCTCCTTCCTTGATTCTGATGAGGTGGTAGGCATTACGGAGGTCTAACTTGGAAAAAATGGTAGACTGATGCAGAGGACCAAAAGCGGAATCTATCAGTGGAAGAGGGTACTTATTTTTTACAGTGATATCATTTAAGCCTCGGAAGTCAATGCAGGGACGCAGAGTTTTATCTTTCTTTTCCACAAAGAAAAAACCAGCACCCACAGGGGAAGAGGATGGACGGATAAGCCCCGCCGCTAGAGAGTCAGTGAGGTATTGCTCCATGGACTCCTTTTCAGGCTTGGACAGATTGTATAGTTTTTGGGTGGGAAGAGGGGCATCCGGAAGCAGCTTGATGGCGCAGTCATAGGGTCGATGTGGGGGAAGGGAGAGGGCACTGTCCTTATTAAAAACCTCCTGGAGATCATGGTAAACAGAGGGAATGGTGGACAAGTCAACAGGTCTCTGTGGCTCAGGTGGCGAGGGGGGACTAGGAGGACTAGCTGAATGGAGGCAATGTGAATGACAGAAAGTACTCCAATTGGTGATGACAGATGCAGACCAGTCAATATGGGGGTTATGTAACTTGAGCCAAGGGAGACCCAGAACCAAAGGTGACGTGGGAGAGGGAATGACCAACAATGAAATATTTTCCTGATGGTTACCTGAGAGCTGCAGGGTCATGGGAGCAGTACGGTGGGTGACACGAGCAAGTAACTGACCATTCAAAGCGAGCACGTTCCTAGGCTCAGGTAGAGTCTCTGTGGGAAGATTTGCTTGGATACACAGTTCAGAGTCAATGAAGTTGTCATCTGCCCCACTATCGACCAGTACTTGCAAAGGTAACGTGACAGAGGAAATCTGAGCATACCTTGCAGTTGAATACGGGCGGAGGGTGTAGGAGAGGAGATGGTGTGGCTCATCAGCGCCCCCCCGGTAGCTGACGAGCCTGCTCTTTTTGGCAGTTGTGGACAGAAGGCAAGGAAGTGGCCAGACTGACCACAGTAGATGCAGAGCCGGTGCCGAACTCTGCGTTCACGTTCTGCAGGAGACAATCTCGCCCTACCCAACTGCATGGATTCCTCCCCGCCATGAGAAGAGGGAGAACTGGAAGTGGGAGCTGGAATGGGGGTGAGGTCCCGGGGGGTTCCATGTGGAGGAGGTGCAGACGCCAAGGAGAGGGTTGCAGCAACAGGTGGAGGGACACCCTGTCTCCCTATTCTCTCCCTATGTCTTTCTCTCAGCCGGTTATCAAGTCTTATAGCTAAAGAAATTAACTCATCTAGAGACTGGGTCTCATCTCGTGCGGCTAATTCGTCCTTTATATTATCAGCTAGTCCCAGAAGAAAAACGCTTTGCAAGGCTAGCTCATCCCACCCGCTCTCGGCTGCCAAAATGCGGAAGTCAATAGCATACTGAGAGACTGGGGCCGAACCCTGGCGAAGAGAAAGGAGCCGGCGGCTGGCTTCTTTCCCTTGGACCGGGTGGTCAAACACTTTACGCATCTCATTGACAAAGGAGGTATAGGACTGAGTTAGCGCAGAATTGTTAGAAATGGCCAAAGCCCACGAGGCAGCACGATCTGACAACAAACTCATAATGAAAGCGATTCTAGATTTATCGGTGGCGTACGTCTGGGTTTGTTGATCAAACACTATGGCGCATTGATGTAAAAACTGGCTACATGTCCCTAGCTCACCGGAATACCTGACTGGAGAGGGGATGAATGGTTCTCTGGAGAGACTGGGTGGAGGAGCTGAGGACACTGCTGAAGGAGCGTTGGAAGGTGGAGGATCCCTGGGGGGAGCCAAAGTGGAGATCTGGTTGACGGCTTGATCCATGCGACCACTGAGCTGAGACACACTGGTTGAGAGATTCTGTAGGGTTCCCAGAATCTCGTGGATGGCTTGCTCCAAATGCCCAACACGAGAACCTTGCGTGGACAATGCCTGCCGAAGTCTATCTGTCTCCGCGGGGTCCATGTTCATGGCCAGATTACTCTGTTACGTGTGAGCTAAGGCCTGGACCCCGGATGCAGAGACTGAGGCAGCGAAGATAACTTGAAGTGTTTATTCTCACCACAAAATGCACAAAGTTAACAAAAGGCGAGGGCAAGAGCAGGCGATGGACGAGTGGCTGGCGTTGCTGGAGTAGTAGAGCTGGAGACAGGTCCGGCGATGCAGTGGCGACATAAACAGGCTGCTGAGATGGGGTAATCTGGCACAGGAGTGGAGACTGGGCCGGGCTTAAATAGCAGGATGAATGAGTGGATGAGAACCAGGTGTGTCTCGTGGAGAGAGCCAACCAATCACCGCCACTGCTGCACACACACTGCCCTGGAGAGAAGGAGGGGGAAGGGGAGACAGGAAAACACAAAACATGCCACACAAAACAAAAAGGCACCTACAAACCTAACAAGGAAGCCGGAGTACCAGAGAGAACCCACACAGACACAGGGAGAACATGCAAACTTCACATTGGGAACCGGGTACCTTCTTGCTATGAGGCGACAGTGCTAACCACTGCACCACTGTGCCGCCAACATACGCCATATTGCCAGAAACAACCTGCACGAAAATAGGCAACCAGACACAGACACCGCAGTGCCTGTTAACCACAGACCTCTGGGTGTAGCCTAGCCTAGCTAGGCCGATACTTTAGCAAAGAGCTAACTGCCAGTAGCTGTCTGTGAACCTGTCACTCAACATAACCACGCCCTAATTTATGCAAGAATTTTAAGCCGAAATAACACTAAAACGGTTGTGATAAAAAAAATTCACCCCCCTCACAGTGTTCACAGAGGTGGAAACTATCGGAAGAGACCAAAAAATTAAAATGTACCAGGCTGTAAATATGTTTTTTAAAGCTGTGAAGTCAGCTGTTTTAACATGGCGATCAATGGAGAATTGCTTACTTCCGGAGCCAGCCCCCAGCGGCTGGACGGGAATTGCAGCTTTTTGAATGCGGAAGTGGTGCTCACTTGGAGAACCCACAACTCCCCTCTTGGCTCAAACAGGCGAGTTGAACATTTCTCAATTGTTGACATCGACAATTGTTTTGCCCCTCCCTCCAGTAGAGGACACTGCCTTTGAGCCAGCCTCCCCCTGGATAGACAACCTTCCTCTAAAGTTACCGAGCGGCCTCCATTGTTTCTCCTCTCTAACTTTCACAAACAATCCTGACAAAGTTAGGAGCAAAGCACGGCAGCTGCTCTGTGTGTTGGCTGCTTCAACGAGCACAGGAAGCTATTATTTTAGCTGGAAATGTAGCGAGAGAGCTTCCCAAAGTTTAGCATGTGTGCGCTCATCATCTCACAAAGCAGGCTTCACTAACCAGCTGAAGATGAAGCATGGATCTGTACAAACTGTCTGGGACACAGCTACAAACATGGAGCTGTAACTTGTTTCATTTTGTGTTGCTTTACTGTGTAGCTCTACTTAGTATGATGGCCTGTAAACACGTCCCTGTAACGTTAGCTCTGCAGCTACCGAAGGACCACCATATCACTCTAAGTAGAGCTACACAGTAAAGCAACACAAAATGGAATAACTTACAGCTTCCACGCCTGTAATTGTTTCCCAAACAGTTGGTACACATCCATGCTTCAACTTCAGCTGTGTAGCCAAGCATAATTTGGATGTATAGTAATGTATTCTATACAGTCCAGATCTTCCCAGTACTTTATTTCACCTGGAAGAGGACAGACAACCAAAGGGGCTGGGGGTGATAGAGTTCACTTCAATAGGAGAATGAATCCTTCTCTTTCCCTTGTGGTATACTTGTCATCTTAGCTAGCTCTGTTAGCTGCAGTGCTAACACTACAGGGCCATGTTTATAGACGGAGCACTGCATCTAATGTGCTATCAGGAGACATTCAACATAAGCTCTGTGAGCTCAAGGCTCATTTGAATCTACCGTTATACAATTATTTGTAATTTGGGTGACTCTAACTACTGTTAATGGTACTGTCCATGCACTGCAGAGTAATGTTAGCCTCTTAATCTGCTGCCAGTATGCATCTAGAAGTAAACAGAAGCGCTTCCAGAGTTTCCAGTTATTTCTACAACTCTGATTTTTCTCTGATAGAGTGATTGGAACAGATACTTCTTTGTCACAAAAACATTCATGAAGTTTGGCTCTTTTATGACTTTATTATGGGTCAACTGAAAATATGACCAAATCTGCTGGGTCAAAACAGCAACATGAATTAGCAATTTTGGTGACTTAGAAAGTTGTGTCAATGAAATGAGCTTCATAGCATGACCTCTTAACTTGATCATGAGTGACTACAGCTGGTGACTTCTCTGAGGCCATTTAAATAGGGCTCACTGGATACAAACACCCACAAACTCTACAATGGGAAAGTCAAAGGAGCTCAGCACGGATCTGAAAAAGCGAATCATTGGCTTGAACAAGTCAGGAAAGTCACTTGGAGACATTTCAAAGCAGCTGCAGGTCCCAAGAGCAACAGTGCAAACAATTGTTTGTAAGTATAAAGTGCATGGCACTGTTTTGTCACTGCCACGATCAGGAAGAAAATGCAAGCTATCACCTGCTGCTGAGAGAAAGCTGGTCAGGAGGGTGAAGAGTCAACTGAGAACCACCAAAAAGCAGATCTGCCAAGAATCAGAAGCTGCTGGAACACAGGTGTCAGTGTCCACAGTCAAGCCTGTTTTGCATCACCATGGACTGAGAGGCTGCTGTGCAAGAAGGAAACCCTTGATCCAAAAGCGTCACCTTAAGGCTTGACTGAAGTTTGCTGCTGATCACATGGACAAAGATAAGACCTTCTGGAGGAAAGTTCTGTGCTCAGACGAAATAAAAATCGAGCTGTTTGGTCACAATGCCCAGCAATATGTTTGGAGGAGAAAAGGTGAGGTCTTTAACACCATGCCTACCATCAAGCACGGTGGTGGTAGTATTATGCTGTGGGGCTGTTTTGCTGCCATTGGAACTGGTGCTTTACAGAGAGTAAATGGGATAATGAAGAAGGAGGATTACCTTCAAATTCTTCAAGATAACCTAAAATCATCAGCTTGAAGGTTGGGCCTTGGGTGCAGTTGGGTGTCCAACAGGACAATGACCCCAAACACACATCAAAAGTGGTAATGGAATGGATAAATCAGGCTAGAATGAAGGTTTTAGAATGGCCTTCCCAAAGTCCTGACTTAAACTCCATTGAGAACATGTGGACAATGCTGAAGAAACACGTCCATGTCAGAAAGCCAACAAATTTAACTGAACTGCACCAATTCTGTCAAGAGGAGTGGTCAAAGATTCAACCAGGAGCTTGTGGATGTTTTGTCACTGCCACGATCAGGAAGAAAATGCAAGCTATCACCTGCTGCTGAGAGAAAGCTGGTCAGGAGGGTGAAGAGTCAACCGAGAACCACCAAAAAGCAGATCTGCCAAGAATCAGAAGCTGCTGGAACACAGGTGTCAGTGTCCACAGTCAAGCCTGTTTTGCATCACCATGGACTGAGAGGCTGCTGTGCAAGAAGGAAACCCTTGATCCAAAAGCGTCACCTTAAGGCTTGACTGAAGTTTGCTGCTGATCACATGGACAAAGATAAGACCTTCTGGAGGAAAGTTCTGTGCTCAGACGAAATAAAAATCGAGCTGTTTGGTCACAATGCCCAGCAATATGTTTGGAGGAGAAAAGGTGAGGTCTTTAACACCATGCCTACCATCAAGCACGGTGGTGGTAGTATTATGCTGTGGGGCTGTTTTGCTGCCATTGGAACTGGTGCTTTACAGAGAGTAAATGGGATAATGAAGAAGGAGGATTACCTTCAAATTCTTCAAGATAACCTAAAATCATCAGCTTGAAGGTTGGGCCTTGGGTGCAGTTGGGTGTCCAACAGGACAATGACCCCAAACACACATCAAAAGTGGTAATGGAATGGATAAATCAGGCTAGAATGAAGGTTTTAGAATGGCCTTCCCAAAGTCCTGACTTAAACTCCATTGAGAACATGTGGACAATGCTGAAGAAACACGTCCATGTCAGAAAGCCAACAAATTTAACTGAACTGCACCAATTCTGTCAAGAGGAGTGGTCAAAGATTCAACCAGGAGCTTGTGGATGGATACCAAAAGCAGATAATTGAAGTGAAAATGGCCAAGTGACATGTAACCAAATATTAGCATTACTGTATGTATATTTTTGACCCAGCAGATTTGGTCACATTTTCATTTACCCTTAATAAACCAACTTCATGAATGTTTTGTGTGACAAAGAAGTATCTGTTCCAATCACTCTATCAGAGAAAAATCAGAGTTGTAGAAATAACTGGAAACTCAGGAGAGCCATGACATTATGTTCTTTAGTAAACTTTTGACCACAACTGTATATAAAATTACAGAAAAAGTGTATAAAGGCTGGAATATACTTCTCCGACTACGTAATACGTTATCCGACTCCGTAGCTACGGAGACCCCTCGAGCCCTCACACTTCTCTGCATGATGCGTGTTGTGCAGCCCTGCGCTGAAATGCACCCCCTCGGAAAGTGAAGCAATTCCCCTTAATACTGCAGATAAAAGCAGGAGAAAATACTATTTTATGATTTAATTATTTGTGAGGGAGATAGAAGAGAACAATATTGATTGCTTTCAGTCTTTAAAACTCCTCTTCCTCTTTCTTTTCAACACAAAATCGGATAATAACGAACGCAAACCAACAACTTTTCGGTATGCTCTGTGTAAATATACCCCAGCCATAATTACTAACTGAATTAAATAGATTTTTTGAGCAGGTTGAATGTGTTTGATTTGCCTTTCACAAGGATAATCGATACTTTAGTTCCTGTCCTGTCTGTGCTGCTGCGGAGGTGACCTGTCTGTCTGTTTCTGTGTAGGGAGTGAGGCTGCATTTCACAGCAGGGTGCAACTAGAGGACCAATCACAGCCCTTGTCTTCTCCGTCTTCCCTTGACGGATTGACGGACAGTTAAAAAAAAATTCCTGCGCCCGGAGACGACGGAGAGGCTCCCCCTCAGGCTCTCCGGCGACGCAGGGGGCTCTCCGTCTCTACGTACAGCACTTTACGGAGTACTATAAATTGGCCTTAATAGGAGACCTTTAAGATTTAGGATCATTTTAGTAGTCAAATTAGTCGTAAAAGACAAAAACTGATGTTATGTAGATGGAGGCGCATGCGTACCCATGCACAGTGACTGATCCTGCTGGCCACCCCTGCCAAAAAAGTCTGGACACGCCACTGCTACTAAGCAGAACTAAACAAGGCAACCAGACAGAACTACTGAGACAACTGGACTAAACTATAAGCTGAGCTATTGAGGTAAGTGGACCAAGGTGCTGAAAACAACATATCACAAATTACAGAAAAATGAACAGACCAAGTTGAACAGAAGCAGAACATTTTTTAATTGTCCACAAATCCCATTAGAAGTCCCAGACACTAACAATGAATTAGTCAATGTCCTATTCAACAACACCAGTCCATTATTTTCCACTGAAGATGTTTAAAATACATTGTTTAATAAAGTAAAGTAGTCTCGATGAGTTCCTAAAACAGCTGCTCTCTTTGTCACTTTGTACACACACAATAATAGCTTGTAGATGTTTTTGCTGTTGGTTTTGGGTTTTTTTTTCACGTGATTTGATGACAACGCGAACAATTTGGAATTTGTTCAGACTTAAATTTCGGTGACAAGTAAGAAACTTGGTCGTTGGAGACCAACTCAAAATCTCGACAGAGCAATAAGAAAGAGGAGAAACTGTCGTGGTATGGGTGACCTCTGACCTGGAATATGATGAGCTCAGCCTCCTCCACTTTGTGCTGCTCGGCTACGATGTCATCACTGAGGCGGCCCTCCACCCAGGCGTGCATGGTCTCCTCTCCATACTGGAAAAGCTCAGGATTCTTCAAGTCACCTGAACACAACGTACTGTATCAGAACCAAAATGATATGTTGGAAGGAGTACTGTGTATCAAACACTCACTAGAGCACCCTCACCCTCTGCTGAAAATGCACTATTCCGTCAGGTTTGTTTGACAAAAACTACAGTGAGCAGCTGTTTTACGAAACTATGAAACCCTATATTTGTGTTCCTGAAGATAAATGTCTTCAGTAGGAGCCAATGGGCTTGGAGCTGAGAGCCACACACAAAGTCAAACAGTACGGCGAGACGAACATGTCTCTGGTCATTTTCTGCTGTCGAAAAACACCAGTTTTATCATAGTGAAGTCACCGATGATGTCGTCCTGCGTGGTGTTGGCTCTGAAGTTCATAGCGTACAGGTCGGACACAAGGACCCTGTAGCCCAGCGCCGCCAACTCCTGCATCGTCACGTCACGCGCCGCTGCGTTGAACGAACCTGGACTCTGGTGGGCGTACACAATCAGAGCTGTCTTTTGAGCTGTCTCACACACACACACACACACACACACAGATAGATGTATTTTAATAGACAACATTTCTAATAAATCATCTTTTATAAACGGTTTAGCAGCAAAAAATAACAGTTTAACAGATTAGTCTGGTACCTTAATTTGTACTAAAAAGACCATTTAAAGTCATTTAAAATTCAGGTTCTCAACAGGTCTCATGTTCATGGATGGATAAAGAAATGGATTCCAATATATATTTATATTGATATATTACATTATTATATTACACAGTGAACCTGCCTTTTTAGGGCTTTCAAAGGATTGTCTGCAGACATGTCATTTTGAGTTAACTTTACCTCCCTTAATTACATTTTTTTATGCATTATCTAAATCATAAAATTACAAAATACAACCTCATGGTGTAAAAACATCATTCAGAACTTTATCCATAATTAAAAGTGTTTTTTAGAGAACATTAGCCCGCAGGTCATTGGTGCACAGTTTTTAATAATTACTAATTACTTAATTATATCTTACTGAGTCATTAAAGGGCTTTTATTTTATCTAGTCTCAATCAAAGGTCTAAGATGTGTCATATCCTGAAAGCCCCTTGATGCAGATATTGGATTTGTGATACTGGCTATTTAACCCTTTGGGTCCTGAGCCTATTTTGGCCGTTTTTAATACTTTTGATTTTGTCTCTATATACCCCATAAAAATATTTAACATGCCCATGCTTGGTATCTTTTTTCAGCACAACTTCATCTATATGAAGAGATAGTTATTATTTCACTATTTTTAACCTACTTCATTAACATATTGGGCCAAAAAATAATCAAATTCAAATAAACAATACACACCACAAACATGCTCAATCAACTGTTTTGGAACTTGAAAAACTAAATATAGGTTGCTAATATGAATATGTAAATGTAAAATTGAAATAAAGTAATAATATATACAAATATTTGCAATAAAAAATCTGATCACGCCGGCGTGATCATAGGCCCCACAGGGTTAAATAAAATATTAAATTTCTTGACTTGACCAGCCACAAAATTGATAACAACCTGAAATCTGAAAAGCTGCAAAATGTTTATGATTAATCAAAACACATCAGTGAATGGTTTATGAAAGCCATTAACACAAAGGGTTCCTTACACTCCTATTCTCCACTTACACTCATCTTATACTCCTCTTACCTCCTTTTATACTTAAACTAAGTTTACTTACAGATCCATCTCAATCATATTCTCAGAAATGAATCCTGGCAAGAGCATTCCTATTTTTATATTCATTCCCATATTCCTACTACTCTTCTTCAAAGATCTGAACTTATATACACTCTTACATGCGACACGTTGCTTTTGGGTAATTCTAAACCTTATGTAAGCATTATGACAAAAATTAGTATACTGTTTAAAAACTATAAAAGGTACATTCTAAAACTACATATTTGAGACAAAAGTTGCCCAGTTTGGGTTGACCAGAAAGTTTTTTTTTAAATTTATAGGAAGTAAAAAGAGCAATAAAGGAAAATTATTATTATCATTATTATTATTATTATTATTATTATTAGTAGTAGTAGTAGTAGTAGTAGTAGTATTTGACACAAAATAAAGAAACAGTTACTCTTAGATCTATAAAATCTAATTCTGTGCCATTGTTTCCCAACAGTGTAAACTTACACGGCTATGAAAACGTGCCCAGAGTTTGGCTTCTTACCCATCCTGTCTGCTGGATCACTCTGCTCTGTAGACCTGGTCTCTGTGTGTCTGCTGGATCACTCTGCTCTGTAGACCTGGTCTCTGTGTGTCTGCTGGATCACTCTGCTCTGTAGACCTGGTCTCTGTGTGTCTGCTGGCTCTTATAGACCTCGTGGCTCTCTTTGCGTGAGAAAGATGGTTCGATATCAGATGAAGCCACTCTGTCTCAAAGTCTACACACCAGAGAGGAAGAGAGAAAAAAAATGTCTGCTGTCAAACTGTACGACCGGTTTAGCTGAGTGTTTCGGAAGGGAGGAGTGTGTGTGCGTGTGTTTGTGTGTGTGTGTGTGTGTGTGTGTGTGTGTGTGTGTGTGTGTGTGTCTTTGGACTCATTGGTGATAAGATTGGTTTCATTTGAACTGGAAAAGAATGTTTGGGTCACTTTCAAGGGATTACCAGATGGGGTCATGTGGCTTAACAAACTCTTTAATCCTACTTAATTTCACCTCGTTAGAAAAGTGGCGTCAGTTTAGCAAAGGCTGAGCTGCTGGGTCTCCTCCCTGTGTTTAATGCCACCTAACAGTGTGTTAGGAGACTAGCTGGTGTGTGTTGTGACAAATGCTGGTCAAGCAGGGCAGAAAACCTTTCACACACAGCGAGTATAATCATGCTAATATAACACAATCATAACTAATATTTTGATGGGGAAATACTTTTACTTACAAATACCCAGAGAAAAATAAAGTCACACACTAATATTTTGTTGGGCCACCCTTAGCTTTGATTACGCACGCATCTGCTTCTGCAGTGTAACAGCTCTTATTGCTGTCCATAGTTGCATTCACCATGATCTTGTATAGATGATGGGAGAGTTGGACCACTGCTCAATGTCTTCTCCAGCACATCCCAAAGGTTCTCAATGGGGTTAAGGTCTTGACTCTGTGGTGGCCAATCCATGTGTGAAAATGATGTTGCATGCTCTCTGAACCACTCTTTCACAGTTTGAGCCTGATGAATCCTGGCATTGTCATCTTGGAATATGGCCGGAATAACCTGGTCTTTCAGTATATTCAAGCATTCAGCTGACTCAATTCTTTGGACACATTAACATTGCTGAAATTGGAAGTGACTGCAACAAACCCAGATCATAGGCTGCACCCACAGGCTGGTACAGTACAGGAGGCACAAGGCAGCACCTGCCTTTCTTCTTACTCTGATGGTCCATCTCTCTGGAACAGTTTAAATCTGGACTCGTCGGACCACATGGCCTTCTTCCATTGAGTCTAATCTTTCTACTCCCTATCAAACTGAAAACCTTTTTTCCTATCCTTACTGATAAGTGGTTTTCTTAAAACTACACAGCTGTTTAGCCCCAATCCTTTGAGTTACCTCCACATGTTATGCTTATATTTATGCATGTGGAAATCCTCTAACTTTCACTTACTTTCTCGAAGGAAGATTTTTTTGAAAAATAAAAGATGTAAATATAAAATTGAATTGACAGCTCCAATCAATATCTATATACGACATTAAAGAGACAAAACAAACCATGAGGTCCATTTAGTAGTCGTTCTGGAGCTTTTGATGGTGTCACATGATCTTCCTCAGCAATCAGAGTGTGCCCAGTGGACACAGTACAATGGTACAAGCTATTAATGACCAGGTGTCATTGTTTTGTTTTCAAAATCAATTTTCCATTTCATGCAAATATAATATAACTTGAATCTGATTTCCTTATTATGAGCTGAGCAGATTGAAACTGCTTTTAAAAGCTTCGAGCAATTATATATCAGTTATGCATATAGTACATACATAGTTATACAGTTCTACAACTTCCTTTCACAAAAAAAACAACTGAAAAATATGTGGCTGAACTGCAGGTCTAGGTTAGATAGCCTCAGACACGCCTGCAGCATGGTTTGATGATTCAGACTCGACAGGCTGGAATGTGACAAGAATGTTACCTGAACACTTTCTGTCACCTGCTGATCAACCTGGATGAGCTAAGTGGCGACAGAGTGCTACTCAGGTTACCTTCCTCAGGGGAAATGTTTCAGATGCTCCACAGGTCAGAGGTCACTGCGTAACTGTTTGAATCAATAAACAGGCCAAGTGAGGAGATGTTATTTATGCATTAGATCCTTTACTAAGTATGTGTTATCTACAAACACTGTATCAATAGTAAAAGAAAAAGTACTCATTATTCAGTAAAATGCCTCCTGTGTCTCCTCTATAGAACAGGGGTGGGCAAACTTTTTTGACTCATGGACCACAGTAGGTTCAGATCTGTTTTATTTTATATTTATATTTTTCCCTTTGATCAGGTTATTTCTATATTTTAGTAAGTCATTTTAGTAAGCACTGTGGTTGTGAAAAAGACGTCTCTTTCTCTTTTCCTTTTCATCTATTTCGCGTTACAAATGAATTCTTTAATGATGCTCTTTGGTAGATTATTCGTTTGCTGAATAACAGGAGAGGTTTGGACAGATTCAAAAAAGATGGTTAATCTAATTTAATCAGCATGTTTGATCATTAGTTACAACTCCATTGTTAGGTTCCCTGGTTTTTTGAATGGAGTTCTGCTCTAGACCTGCTTTGATCTTCTTGATTTGTTACGCATTTTGGGCATTTTGTCCAATTAGAATTAGCGTCACACATGCATTTGGACAAGTTCGGCAGGCTGGATTGAAAAGCCCAACGGGGCCCTATATGGACCACGAGCCATAGTTTGCCTGCTGTAGAATATATCATCAAATTGTTTTCAGTGATACATCAGTGGTAGAGCACAGTGTTAGAGCACAGTATGTAGATTAATGTGAGGGGTCGTGAAACGGTTAATGGGTGTCATGAGGGAGACGGGAACACTTAATAGTTTAATCCTTTAACAATCTAATGGCCTGCCCATGGGTGAAGGCATTATATGAAACTGAAAAACATATGAGTCTATTGGTACCAACCAGAGCATTTTTTTAAATGAATTTTAATTACATACAGTAAATTACATTTTATTCATCTATGAATTGTTTAACATTTCATTTGCAATTAAAAATATATTTTTCCTCCTTCGTTATTTAGTACATAATGTAAATATTTATTCTATAGTTATTATTACTTATTCTATGTCTTGCTGTTTTTTATTGTTTTTTTATTAGTGTAAACTAGTCTATGCTGCAGTGGTGGATGAATTTCCCCCAATGGGGATAAATAAAACTATTCTATTCAATATTTATGATAATAACATGAATTTTATGGAAAAAAATAATTCAGTTGACTAGACTATAACAATTTGGCACACAGTCCTGAGCTGCACCTCAAATATTTCTTGAACTATCAGATGATGTACACCACTGATGGAAACTTGTTTATTTGTTTATTTAAAATGATCCCCATTACTGCTGGCTTTTACCCTTGACCAGCTCCTGTCCCTCACCCCATAAAATACAGCTTGCACAAAAGTTCAAACATGAACAGAGCAGGTAGGCAGGTACACACTTGTGTTGAGCAGATGGGTGTAGGCGTCTGGTGTCCAGTAGTAAAGTCTGAGACCATCTGGTGGATGGATGGGGAATAACAAGTAATGAACGGAGAGCTCCCAGCTGTGGGCAGTGACTGGAGAATGAGGGCCAGACTGAAATTCAAAAAGTGAGGGAGCCAAAAAACTGAAACGTTCCTTTTCTTCTCTTGTCTTGTCACAACATTTTATGATTAAATGTTTTTATTGCTTTTGTATGATTAATCTTAACATGCAAAGTATAGAGTAACTAGAAAAGCACTCAGAGAGTGCAGACCTCCGCCAAGGGGGTGGCGATTTTTTTTTTTTTGTCACCCCCAACTCAAAAAGTTGTGGATGGTTTTTGATGAAATTTTCAGGATTGGCTGGAAGTGGCCTAACTTAAAACTGATTAATTTTTGGTGATGCCGTTGAATCGGATCCGATCACTACCGAAAATTAATCAGTTTGGCCACTTCTGACCAACCCTGAAAATTTCATCAAAATCCATGCACAACTTTTTGAGTTATTTTGCAAACCCACAAACCAACAAACCAACAAACAAATAAACAAACCCCGGTGAAATCATAACCTCCTTGGCGGAGGTAACTAAAGGCTTATAAATAAACATTGTAAAAAATACAATTTGTCTGTGTTTATTTCCATCCTTGTGCTGCTGCAACACCTGAGTTTCCCTTCTGGGGATAAATAGTTTGATCTTATTCATTAGCGTGTCACCTGATTGCTTCCCGCTCAAAGACAAAAACAGGCATTCTAATGTACTTACATATAACATAACTAATATGAGCAGATAAAACTGTTTTGCTCATGTGTCTCAGTGGTAACAAATGTTTTTCAGCAGGTCCTGCAGGGACAGAGAGGCCTGCTGAGAGGACACAGCAGCAGCCTGACCTTGGCGTGATACTGAATCTCATTATTTCCTTTCAACATCATTAGCTTTTAATCAAAGTGAAAAATGTGACACCATCACAGTCGGTGTGTTCTCACAACCTCTGTCATCTGTCATAGGAAAAAAATGTGTTGCAGGGTTGAACAAGGTCAGGAAATTTCTGTTGAATCTATGAAAATTATGTTGTTACTAAACTGCATGTTGTCACTAAAATATATGTTGTTACTAGACCATGTTGTCCCTAGACTCCATGTTGTTAGTAGACTATATGTTGTTACCAGATTATATGTTATTACTAGGCTATATGTTGTTACTAGACTATATGTTGTTACTGGACTATATTGTTACTAGATGTTGATACTATCTTATATGTCGTTACTAGATTATGTTGTTACTAGATTATATGTTGTGACTAGACCACGTTGATACTAGGCTATATGTTGGTCCGATATAGTGAGGATGGAATTAGTTAGCAGAGGGCCATGTCAGGTAAAATCAGACTTTACCTTCCCAAAAAGAGAGGATGGGAGAAGTTGCCATCATCACCACTTTAACAGAACATTAACGAATGGAGACAAAATCAGAAAAGCTGGGTCATTTATTTAAAGAAAAAATAAATGCAAGCTCTTCTCACAAAAATCATATTTCATCCGTAATGGACTCACCCTAAGAGCTAGCTTCTATAGCCGGGGATTGGACCGCCAATGTCCCTGCCTTCGGCTGCCACCCAGCTCACATTGCACCTTGACCCCCTTATCCCCTCCTATGGGTGATGAGCCCATTAGAAGGGCGACCCAAGTTGCCTCTACGAGCTGTGCCAGGCCCCATGGATGCAGGCCCGGCCACCAGGTGCTCATCAATGAGCCCCACCTTCAGGCCTTGCTCCAGAGGGGGGCCCCACTGACCCCTGTCTGGGCAAGGAAAAATGTGCTCCATTTTTGTTTCTCCTCTTAAGGGGTCCTTTGATCATGGATACAAGCTGCCGAAATGAGTTCCCTCCGCAGGGTGTCTGGGCTCTCGCTTAGAGATAGGTTGAGAAGCTCGGTCATCCAGGAAGGGCCCAGAGAGGAGCCAGATGAGGTGGCTCAGGCATCTGGTCAGGATGCCTCCCGGATGCCTCCCTGGTGAAGTGTACTGGGCATATCCTACCAGCAGGAAACCCCAGGGATGACCCAGGGCTTGCCGGAGAAACTATGTCTCCTGGTTGATCCGGTAATACCTCAGGATCCCTGGAAGAGCTGGACGAAGTAGCTGGGTAGAGCGAAGTCTGGGCTTCCCTGCTAAAGCTACTGCCCCCGCGATCCGACACCAGATAAGTGGAAGAAAATGGAAGGATGGATGGATAGTAATGGACTCAATGACTGGGAAAAAATTGCAGTGAAATATTAAAAACCCATGAGAACAGTCGATATTATTCAAAGCACATGGCACCCTGGAAGGATCTTGATGATCTGGAGGACCTGTTGCTGACCTGTTGAAGATGTGCCATGCATACATCATATTTAGGGAAAATAATTCAAAATGAAGTCATAGATTGCATCAGTGGAAGGATTCTGGAGTATATGGTCAAAGAAATAAAACAATCCAAATACGATTCCATTATTTTGCACACCTGATTTGAGCTATAAAGGACAACTATCAGTGATAATGTGGCTTGTGGTAATGGAGGACACACCCCAAAGTAAAGGAACATTTATGGAGTTCCTTGAGGTGGAAAGCTCCACTGAAGAAAGCCTCTCAACCCTCATTCTAAAGAGACTGGAGGAGCTTAACATCCCACTTGAAGACTGTAGAGGGCAGTCATATGACATTGGTGCTAACATGAAAGGAAAGAGGTAGACTTTCAAGATAGACTTCTTCAAGTAAATCCAAGAACTCTGTTTGTGCCATGTGGTGCACATACTCTGAATCTGGTGGTAGTTGATGCTGCAGAAAGCTCTGCAGATGCGACTGGCTTGTTTGGTTATCTGCAGAAACTTTTCATATTGTAAGCAGAAGAGGCTGAGACCAACCAAGAGACACTTCCCATATGAGTCTCCTGATGAGCAAGTGAATGATACATTTAAGAGAATGGAAATTTCCTTTTTCAGTGTGGTGGTGGATGGCGCCATGGCTTCACTGCAGACAGGACTCCAGACATTAGGTAAAGTAGAGGAAAAGTTGGGGTGCTTGTTAACTTCCCTGTCTTGCCTATGGATGAGTTGACAAAACAATGTGAAACACTCAGAAACACCCTGAGCTGTGGTGGACAGTCAGACCTGGATGGGAGAGAACTGGTACTGGAGATGCAGTTTCCCATATTTTCAACATGAGCAACCTGGAACTTCAGACTTTCTTACAGGAGAAAAGAATGAAGGGGTCGGTTGGTTTGGGAGGCACCTAAACCTAGTCTCGCCTTGGGCACTAATATGGCTAGAGCTGGTCCTGGCAATAGAAAAAGTACTCAATTTTTCATTTAAGTCAGAGTAACAGTATTGCATCAGCAGAAGAAGAACTCAGTTCTTTAATTTATTTAGAGTAACAATACTGCAACAGTAGAAGCACTCAGTTCTTTATTTAAAGCGATAGTTGAAGATGTGTGGAGAAATGTGGGCTGAATGAAAACAAATTTCATTCAGTCCTTCTAGTTGCAGAGTTCACTGGTGCTAGGCTAACACAAGTCAATGGTTCTAGTTTAGTCTGCCATTACAATCAGTAATAACACCAGACTATCGATGTAAATGTCTGTGTTGATAGAATAATTTTAGACATAAAGCTAACCTTGCATTTTGAAGGCTGTGGCAGCGCCTTATACTTCCTGGTAGTAAGCTTGACAGCGGCAGACTGATATCATGGACAGCTAGGCTACTGGATCCATAATAGTTTGTTTACATGCAGCTGTCACTGATAGACGACGTAGAGTACACAAAGAATCCTGTTCTGAAGACCAGTTTTAGCCACATTTGGAGGACTTTCTGATGACTTTGAAGACGACGATGAGCAGTTTTTCGCCAATGAACCGTACCTGGACGAGCCGGAATACACAGAAGAAGAGCTGAGAGAGATGGATGCTAAAAGGGAAGAAGGAGAGAGAGAGCGTCTGCAGACGGAAGAGGAATGCAATGTAAACAAACTATTATAGATAACCTGATAAGCTAGCTGCTAGCTGATATCAGTCCACCGCTGTTGAACTTGTTGCTGCAACTGAGACATAAATCCTTCAAAATGCAAGGTTAGTTTTATGTCTAAAATTATTCTATCAACACAGACATTTACATCAACAGTCTGGTGTTGTTATTGATTTGCCTCTGGTGCACTGTGGAGTGGGTTAGACTGTTTTCAATGGCAGACTAAACTAGAACCATTGACTTGTGTTAGCCTAGCACCAGTGAACTCTGCAACTAGAAGGACTGAATGAAATTTGTGGAAATCTGTCTCCACACGTCTCCAACACTCCGGCTCACTTAGAAATGAGGCCCTATGTCCAAAATTCTGAACTATCACTTAAAGTTTGAGTAACAATACTGCAGCAGTGAAATAAATACTCAGTTCTTTGTTAGAGTGACAATTCTTCAGTACTTTAATCTTACAGCTGGTAAATGTGGAGCTGATTAATTATTTTACATAGTGCTGTAGTTTATGATATTTTCCCCCAAGAATAAATCAAGTTTAATCGTAACCTATAATTGCATGCACTGGATTTAGAATTAACTTGAAGGATTAGATGACCAACTTAATGGCAATATAAACATGATACCAAAGCTATAATTTCAGAAACAAATTTATCAGACCACCAGTATTGCTGATTAACAAAATATTTTATTTGTTTCTGTAATGGTTCATCTGCCAGTATGTGCAAGCTCTTCAATCAAAATGATATTGTTAGCCCAATTCTTTAGTTGGAAGAACATAAACTAGAGGAATCTGCAGTTCACAAAGGAAGATTTATTGAGGTCACAGGTAAAGTATGGCTGCGCTGGACTCAGAATGACAGAGGTCTCGCAGGATCTTAGTCAGACTGAGTCTTGATCCTGAGTTCAGTTCACATTTATCTTCTTGGACTTGGACTGTCCCGTACAGAGGTTGGACTGACACGTAACTGAATATTATTGGCCAGTAAACACAGACTTCAGCAGGCCAACCACTGCTCATGTGTTATCTTTAAATGTGCTACTACATTGTGTGTGTGTGTGTGTGTGTGTGTGTGTGTGTGTGTGTGTGTGTTGTGTGTCAGGAGTGTATCTACTGTGACAGACCTAACTGCCAGATTGAGAACGTCCTGTCATCACATTAAGGTCTGCCATTACATTCAGTTTCTGTTCATCATTGTGATTAACTAAGAACATGCAGGCGCACAAAGTCATAGAAATATATTCAATATAACAATATTTTTAGTGATAAAATAGAATTATTGTTGTTATCCATGAATTTTTAAAATGTGTGTTTTGCTGAAAATAAATCAGAGCACGTTCTTTTTATTTATTTACTGAGGTGTGAAATTCCAGTTATTTCCTGTCCTTCCTGAACAGAAAAATGTGTTTTAGTGATTGTTTGTTGTTGTAGATTCATTTCTGACCTCTCAGAGAATCCCAGTGTTCTGGCTCAAATTTGGTCTAAAAGGGTCCCAGTTCAAGGTCTAATAACTTTGGTAAGAACTGTGTTACTATAATGTTTTCTACTATACACCCCCTCTTATGAATTTCTCCCAATGATCATCAAAGTCTTATCTTAACCAATAATAATATATGATAATTTAGTTATTGATCATATTTTGTAGCTACTGTTTTTTAAGCAGAATTTACAATGTACATCAAATTTACTGCAAATGATCCTCAAAAACATTTTGTTTAGGCTTAAGTGAAAAAATGATCATGCGCTCATTTGATAAACCATTCGTTCATACATTATTACAGGAGGAGATACAGTGTGGACTGTGAAACACTGTTTACATTTGATGTTATACAATGGTTTAAAAATGTTTGTACAATACATAAATACTGTGGGAGATGGCATATTGGATGACAAAGTTACTGAGTTTCTGTCTTCATCTTATTGATAGAAAATGTACTTCATTTATGTAGCACCTTCCTTTTTAAAATGTTATAAAGTGCTTTAGCATAAAAGATGGAAAAAGTCAATAAACTTCCAAAGAATGAACAGAGACATGAATTCTAGCAATAAAACAATCAAAACACAAACTTAAATAAATATTATAAACCACATAATTATAGAATTAGCATTTGTGGATGAAGGTAGCTCATTTTCAGCAGGACATAACGCTACATGAACAATACACAGAAATAAATAGGTTACACATTATAGTAAGGGTGTAAAACATGCTTCAGTAATGCATAACTAATGCACGAGTTGTAAGGATTTAATTCATGAATTCAGACACTATTCTGAACTGATAAAATCAATTTCAATAATAACAAATAAGGAGCAATCTTTAGTAATGTTCACGGTCACATTTCTGCTTTTCTTTTTCTTTCCTCATGTCATTACAACGTCAACTGGTCCTCGGAGGGACCAGTTTGTTCAGTGAACACACAAATAGATTTTAGCAACTAAGAAGCTGCCAAAACGTGAACGTGATGGTGCACTATTGGGTCATAGTTCATTTCACGCACTACTACCCTAACACTGTTAGTCATTATTTAAACATGTTTTGTACCCTTATGATAATGGTTTAAATACAAATAAACATTAAAAATTCTACATTATTGAGTTATTACTTGATATTGTTAAAAAAAAATGTTGAGTAAAAGTAGTTTGTACCTAAGGACAAAAATATCAGCACTTCTATGTCCCCTAAAACTAACTCTTTAAAGGGCTAGTTCAGGTGTTTTAATGTGGGGTTGTATGAGGTACTACTCCATGGTCAGTGTATTACAGTAGGTGGCAGTCAGCAAGCGTTCGCTTTATTTAGAATATTTTCACTGCTTTACCCTGCCGTCAAGCAGCCCTGTGACGTAAATTACTGTTTTGCCAGTGGAGTCTGGTGCCCTTAAAGAAAGCATAGATAACAGCCTCAGTTCCCTGTCGGAAACATAGACTGTAGCTAAAGGAGAAACAGTGAAAATATTTAAATACAGCGTATATTTCAAGTAATAGGTATAATATATGAGGTATAGCTGCTTTGCTTCTGTCCTGGGTGAGTGCTGATAGGGACTACAGGAGTAGCTCATACAACCTGTCCCTTAAACATTTGCATCCAGGTTTAGATGAGTGACACTGGGATACATGTAAACAAATTAATGTTTGTAGCAGCAAGGTCACAAACCAAAACAATAAAGTTATTTTTATTTTTATCGTATAGCCAGAGTTTTTTTTTTCAGATTTTTTTCATGCAGCTCAGAAATTCTTCTTTCACAGCCTGCAGCACCTCAGTCCATGTTGTTATCATTCAGATAACACCAGAGCAAACTACTGCTCCCAGTGAGGGCAACAATGCACCTCTACCCCGAATGTTGCAACATGTTTCAACACGTCTCACGCTGGAGGAAGAGGAGCAGAAATCAGCTGTAGGGTTTCTACAAAAAAACGGCTCTAATGACAGTGTTTGATGAGGTTGTTGTAACACCGCATGCTGGACCACTGACCAGTCCTAACACACTGGTTTTCTATTTATTTTACAGCTTCACCCACCTTGGTCAATCATTAATTAGCACATGGTGACATGCTTTACTCGTAGCTCTTCAGCCCTTCTTCTGTAAACAGCCGCACTCTTCTTAAACATCCTTAAGCCTTTTTCTGTAATTCCACCCTTCAACAAACTGCATCTGCTTCCTTCATATGAGTGCCACATGCCCTGCAGTTGTAGTAACTCAACTTTCTCATATATTTATGGTTTACTGGTGCTGATGACTGAGTTAATAGTTGCTTCCACAATGTTCCCAACTCCAGAAAGTGGAGAGCTCATCAGACCCCATGGTTGAGATCAGAAGTTGTTTTTACTCTCACACCGTGAGATTTGCTTCAGAGAAAAGCTCAAAAAAAGTTCTTCTTCAATGATTAAAAAAAATATATACACATGTAAATCGGTATGTTTTACCATTTTAGCTTCATATTTTCGGTATTTTTTTAAAAATACTGGAAACCTTTACTTGGTCTTGTTTGCTGGTTAAAGTGGAAATGTGCAGATTTAAACAGGAACCGGATCCTGTTTCACGATAATAACTGTTTCACGATATCACATGAACCTAATTCCCAGTTTAAAGCTCCTCTCAATAATTACAGCCAAACTATACCATCGTGGTTCAATAAGGAAGTTTAAATCACTGAATATTTGGAGCCAACATTGTTGTGTAAATGAAATTATACTGTCATTATACCTGTTAAAATGTAATTTACAGATTAGATTAGATTAGACTGAAAAATTAGATGAACTTTTCTGTGTGTAAGGGTTTTTTTGGGGGGAAGTTTTTCCTTGTGAGGAACAGAGGGTGGCATTTCCTGTACTGTAAATCCCTCTGAAGCTAATTTGTAATTTGTGATACTGAGCTCTACAAATAATATTGACAAAAAATTAACTTGAACTAGCCTGGATTTGTAAACAGGAACAGAGAGGCTGTCGTCAGCAGTATGGGCCTGGTCTTTTAAAGTCCCTCCAAACCTTCACACGATCAGTGTGGTCAAATGTTGTGGTGGCTATTAGCCTGGAGAAGGCACAGCGAGTATACTGCACAGGAAACACATGGAAATATGTCCAGCTCGGAGGGTTGGTGGGAGAGATGCCCAAGTGCTCCATACACAGCCCCAAATACACATCTTCAATGTAGAGAGGTTTGACGTGTCTAGATGCCTCCACAAGCTTTTTAGGGAGGTCAAGAGAGAAGACGTAGCCCAGGCCTAATGTGTACCGTGGGTACTGTGCCCGAGGGTAAAGCTCCACAGGCAGAAACCATTTTGACGTTTGATGTCTCACGACTGCAGCTCCATTCGCCACAAGTCCCGTCATGTAGTTTGTCTTTGGAGCCTTTAATAGCATGTTGATGACATTGGGCACATTCAGAAACATGTCTGAATCAATCTTCATGGCGTAAGAAGCGCCAGAGCAGTAGGAGTCCAGCCACTCCAGCATCACCATGGTCTTGATGGTCAGGTTCTTGTAGCAGTCCAGGAAATCACTCTGGATCAGGTCCCCGTGCTCTCTGCTCTCCTGCAGCAGCTGCTCGTGGAGCTGCTGGGTTTTGCCTCCAGTTTGCAGCCCCAGCAGGAAGAACAGCTGCACCACCTGTCCCAGAACCAGACTCTCACTTCCCCAGGTGCTGCGGATGATGTCACGATGCGCCCTGTTGTGTGGCGCCACAGGAACAATCATAACCAGGAAGGGCTTCTGTTGCTCACACGTCTTGGGCTCGTTTATAATGAAGTGATACTCATAGGGATATTCCACCAAGTACAGACCTGGAGATTTATAAGGAACTGGTGTTGGCGACTCCGTTTTGTTTTGTGTCATCTGCTGAGGTGATGTGATGTTCTCAGATGGCTCCCATCCAGCTATGCCGGAGAAAACATTTTGTGTTTGACTTTTAAATGAAAACCCCCATTTTGTCAGGTTCCAGTCAGGCACCACTTCCTTTATGTCTGTGTTGTAGAAAAACAAAACTGTTACCAGAACCGTGATGAAGAAGAGGCATTGACGCCGTGAACAACTACACCATCTCCTGCTCTCATCCAGCACCTCCTGACTGAAAGACACAACGTGACAGAGATCGTTATTTACACCAACTGCTGTAAAGATACATACACACAGCAGTAACAAGTAGAACAAGTACAAGTATATACACACACACACACATCGATAGATAGATAGACAGATAGATAGATATCCAAGAAAGTACTTAAGTTTTATGTAAAACTGTAGTACTGCTAGTCCTGCTTACTTCTCACAAACCACTGCAGTATTCCTACATTAATTTTGATAAAGATGTGAGTATTTTTTTACACCAGTGCAGTTTTGCGACTCTCACATCTGAATGTTCTCTAAGAGTAACAATATTTAAGTATTTGGTAAAACCACCATAGTGATAAAACTATCACAGGCTATATGTTCCCACTTGACACATGCTTTATCCATAAAATGTAGATGAAAATATTAAATGTTATAGAGTTATACATTTTCAAGTCTTTGATACGAAAGTACATCCATGTGGTTTTCATCCATTTACAGTTGAGAAAGGGTTTCATGCATACATGTCTGTACATCAAAAAGAGCAAAAAAAGAGTCAAGACTTTCTTGACTCTTTTTTTGCTCTTTTTGATTCATGAATACAGATAATGACATGTAAAAAGCTTTCATACCTTTGTCCTCCCATAGCAATGCCACTTTCCAGCATGTTGATAATGACTGGTCTATAGGTTGTTGTCCTTGTGGATATGGAGCAGAAGAAATGTTACTGTGAAAAATTCAACTTTGAGGCATTCAGTGACTCTTACAAACTGGAGCAGCAGAGAACATTAAAACAATTTGTTCAAACATTAATCCCAGATCCTGCCATCTCTGTAACGGACTGTGCTGCTTCTTGTCCTCCTGTCAGCAAGGTCCTGGGTTAATCCACTGGTTACCATGGCACTGTGTCCTTTTTACCTGCAGCTAGCCACACCTCTACTTGCTCCACCCCTTGGTTTTACCAATGCAGTTTTTTCTGATGGAGCTGTAGATCCTTCAGAAGATTTAGGACACCTGGTCGTGTGTGTGTGTGTGTGTGTGTGTGTGTGTGTGTGTGTGTGTGTGTGTTTAAAGAGGTGTTCCCTGTAAAATATTACACTGTGTAATTTGGTACCAGTCTGTTTTTATTGTTTTATGGTGTTTCAGGATCTTTGTACCATTATTTAGTTTGTGCTGCAAAGTATTTGCTCTGTAAATTCCTGGCACCGAGCAGATAATAAGATCTAAATTCTTCTTCCGCCGCTAATCAAAAGGCAACAACAATTTAAACACAACAATGTAAAAAATACCATTTATAGTATAACATAGTAACTGCAGTAACTGCAGCATATACAGTCATGGAAAAAATTATTAGACCACCCTTGTTTTCTTCAATTTCTTGTTAATTTTAATGCCTGGCTCAACTAAAGGTACATTTGTTTGGACAATTATAATGATAACAACAAAAATCACTCATGAGAGTTTAATTTAAGAACTAAGGATTATTCATTTTCCATGGTTTTCTTGATAATAACCAAAATGACTTAAATTCTTACATCAATAGCTATGGCATTGTACCGCCAAAAACACTACTTTTAAGCATTCCATGTTTTCTTTTCTGTTTGCTTTAAACACATGATACACACAAGAGTTAATACTTGATTGCATAACCATTGTTTTTGATGACTGCAGCCATGCGTCTTGGCATGCTCTCCACCAGCTTCTGACATTGTTCTGCTGTCACAGCAGCCCATTCCTGTTGGACAAATTCAAACAAATTTTCTTTGTTTTTGGGCTTGTGGTTCTCCATTTTGAGTTTGATGATTTTCCACAGGTTTTCAATTGGATTAAGATCTGGTGATTGAGCAGGCCAAGGCATGGTGCGAATGTTGTGGTTCTCCATCCAGGCTTTAACTGACCTTGCCGTGTGGCAAGGGGCATTGTCTTGTTGGAAAATCCAGTCATTCGAGGCAGGAAAGAGTTTTCC
Source organism: Synanceia verrucosa (assembly GCA_029721515.1). Taxonomy (NCBI): domain Eukaryota; kingdom Metazoa; phylum Chordata; class Actinopteri; order Perciformes; family Synanceiidae; genus Synanceia; species Synanceia verrucosa. The sequence goes on from CM056549.1 coordinate 29,379,931, forward strand.
AGCTGATGGAAGAAGACTGTTTTCAAGGGTAGTCCTGTACTTGACCTGGTTCATTCGGCCTTCACACAATTGCATTTGCCCTGTTCCACTCAGACTGAAACAACCCCAGATCATGACTGATCCACCCCCATGTTTTACTGTAGGGGCAAGACAGTCTGGGTTGTAAGCTTCTCCAGGCTTCCTCCTAACCAGTAAGTTGGCTGGAGTGGGCATCAATTCAAAATTGGATTCATCACTGAAGAGAACCTTAGCCCAATCATCAACAGTCCAATCCTTGTGGTCTCGAGCAAAGAGTAACCGGGCCTTCCTCTGCCTTTCATTGATGAAGGGCTTCTTGTGTGCTCTGTGTGACTTCAAACCAGCTTCAACAAGTCGGTTTCGAACTGTCCTTGCCGAGCAAGTCACATTTCTCGACAGTGCCCACTCATTTTTAAGGTCCCTGGAGGTCTGACGACGATTCCTGACACAGTAACGGATGAGTGCACGGTCATCTCGTGGGGTAGAAAGACGTTTCCTGCCACGGCCAGGTAGCAATTTGGTAGTGCCATGTTCAGCTTGTTTTTTTTTGTTGGAATGAACAGCTGTCTTGGAGATCTTCAGTTTTTTCGCTACCTGTCTCTCACTCATGCCAATTTCCAGCAGTGCCAAGATGGCTGCCTTTGTTGCTTCACATAATTCTTTTGTTTTAGGCATTATGTGAGAGCTGACAACTTCTGAGTTGTGCTACGGCTTGAATGTAAGCAGGAAACCACTCTAGGCCTTTGCATGTGCAGTGCTGCTTGTGACATGAAATGGCCTCTTATATACCCTGGGAAACAATTAAGCTTAAGAATGTCAAATAGGACATAAAGTATTATGTGACCAGCTGCATTTTTTGTTGTGTTCATTGTATTATACGTTTAGTGGTACCAGATATTAGAATGAACAAGAAATTGAAGAAAACAAGGGTGGTCTAATAATTTTTTCCATGACTGTATAATCACTAATATTAGTAATATTTTAATCAAGAGGACAGGAATACACAGAGTAAACCACTTTTTCACCTGTATGCTACACTTTCAATTAAGTGTACCTCCAGTTCTACAGGTGTAAATGTGTTGATCGTCCCTTTGTTCTTTCTGGTTGCCATGGTGAATCAGGGTATCGGGGCTCCATTGATGATGGCTTTTTATTGTGGTAGGTGCACATGCTTAGCTCAAGGTGAACATACTCAGAGTTGATTGAAATAACTCATATCAGCTGTTCTGGAATCAGATACTCAGAGTTTCCCATCTCAGGATAAGTCAACTCAGAGTTCAGTAATAAACTCTGTTTTTTTAACCTCCTACCTGGAATACCTCCCTGGACGTGACCTGTCACCAGTGTTGGCACAGTTGCTTCTAAACAGTAATCTGATTACTGATTACGGATTACTCATTTAAAAAATAACTTAGTTACTTTACCGATTATTTTAAAAGTAACTAAGTTAGATTACAAGTTACTTTTTAAGTTACATTCAGCAGCCTCAAAATATATGACAACAATTTTCTTTCCAACACTCACTTTATTGAAGTGTAATTTGAATAGGAATGTCAAAAAATACATTTTTTTTTTAATAAAGATAGTTTCTGACAAAACATGTTTTTTATAAAATATAAATAAAGACAGTCTTTATTGGCTTACAAAACACACTTTTTTTTAATAAAGTTTAATAAAGTCAGTTTTTGTTGACTTACAAAACATATTTTTTTATAAAATATAAAATAAAAAACGTTTTTCCTAGATTACTTAACATACAGATTGAACATACATAAAATATGAAATAAAATGTCTTCATTGAACTGACATAATGTAACTGTTAACACTATAACGCAAACCTTAATATTGCTGTCTTTAGCTAACACAAAATCAAAATAGTGGCATCTCTCTCCTTCCTCCATTGTTGATGTTCGTTATTCTGTAGTTGCTTTAGGTGTGTGCATACATCGAGTGGTCCTCGTGCTGAAAACGTGACTTGTCGCCTACGTGTTGACGACACTCCCCCGAGACAAAAACAAATGTCTTTTTTTTAAGGAAAATGAGACTGAAAGTAATACACACAGTGACTTGAACATGTAACTTAAATCTAATTACTGGAAACAGCAATGCGTTAGATTACTCTTTACTGAAAAAAGTGGACATACTAGAGAAGTGTGTAATGTGTTACTGGCATCACTGCCTGTCACTCAGAATCCATGGGGTTTGTGAGAAGACTCTGGGAACAGTTCCCCTGGCTACACCAGAGGATATAGCCTTCCCAGGGTCAGGTGGGAGGTTCACAGATGAAGATGTTGATGTTTGTAATAGACCTGCACATGCATGAGATAGAGCTGTCTGTGCTTAGAGCACCGCCTCTGGTGGTCATCCAGGCTAAATGGAAGAATTTGTGACTTTTGTTTGCTGCCTTTGCCTTCAGATGGAAAACAACTGGCATTTAAAAAAATACAAGAACTTGTGGGTGTTTGCTGCATGTTCCAGTGAGACATGAAATAGTCTGGTTTGAGTAACATATGAGAATATGAAGGTTCATCACAACAACAATCATGTTATCTTTTGACACAAAAATCATCGTAGTTAAACTCCACATAGGGAGTAAGTCCTTATCCCATGTGAAGGACCATGGAGCTGGAGATTGGCTGGAGAATCAGAGCAGCGTGGGCTCATGTAAGCTTTACTGCTGTGATGAAAAGAGAGCTGAACCAGAAGGTAAAGCTTTCAATCAACTAGCCAATCTTCATTCCTGCTCTCACCTATAGTCATGAAGGATGGATCATGACCAAAAGGGCAAGATTGTGAGTGCAAGTGTCACAAAATGGGTTTTCTCAGGAGGGTGGCCACAGTCCTTTGTGAGAGTTTCAGAGCAGAGCCACTGCTCATTTGTGTAGGAGCCAGTTGAGATGGGAGGAGACCACGGGGAAGACCCAGGAGCAGATGGAGAGATCCACTTGCCTGGGAACACCTTGGGATGCCCCAGTCAGAGCTGGTGGATGTGGGAAAGTGTGAGGTTCCCTGATGGAGCTGTTGCCTCCATGACCTGATCCTGGATAAGCAGTTGAAGATGACATGAGAGATGTGAGTAAAAACATACCATTCTCATTAGCAGGCATGTGTGCTTGGATGCATTTGATTCAGCTCATGGCCTTTGCAACAAAGCAGAGCCATTTGTTTTGCCCTCTGCATCGGCACACCTCAACAAAGAGATCTCATGCAAATGCAACACAAAGCTACTTTCAAATCAGAACACAGCCAAAAAAACACCAACATTTCTACAGAGATTGAAAGGAGAGAGATGTCCCACTAGTGCTGACCAATATCATTATTGTAGATTTCTCACAGAGAGCTTATTACTATCTGTAAAACATCTAGCTAATCACACCTCATTTATTTGTCCAAGAATATAAAAAAAGTGATTCAGGTGATGACCATAAACCACCACCAGCCTGACTCACTGGACCATTTATCAATCGGCTGGCTCCACCAGTGAGGCATGAATCTAGATCTATGCAAACAGCCTTTCCTAGCCACTGCACATCAGAAATAAGGTTGTAATCCTCCTCTCACATGATCTGGTTTAAGTTTTAACTCCCCCGTTCTAATCTTATCTACAGTTATGCTCCCGCTCATCATTATGACAGCTGACATGGTTGAAAACAGGGCATACTTGCTGCAGATCTGAAATCATTGACTAACCTGATGACAAGAGGCCACTGAATGACCATCAGAGTACTCGAAGGGAAAACTGCTTAAATGCTTCAGCAGGTGCAGAAGTGAAAACTAAATCTGTGCTGTTTTTCAATGCAAATATGAGTGGGAAAATTTATGTCAATTTATGCAAATCCAGGGTGGGAGAAGAACTGCAGTAAAATGAATAGGACTGTGGAGAAGTGCTGGTGTTCTATATATATCTATTGTGTGGTGGAAGTTTAAATTCAAGCAGTTGTGATAGTAAATAGGGTCAAGCTGTATGTGTGAACTCATGATGATGTTGCTAGAAGTTATCTTGTTTAGTCTTCACAGAAAACAGAGTGTGTGCAGTATGTCTTTTCCTCACCGTCAGGCCTGATAAACATGTGGACTCTGCCTACATCAAAGCATACTGCATGTTCATTTCTCACTGTGACGGTATTGCCTGTCAGCAGGAACTCACATACGCATGTATGTATCAGAAGTGCATAAATACTGTTTTTCCTGACATTCTGTGTGGGCATTCAGTCACAACTCTCTGAGCTGTGTGTTTGAAATCTCATCTCTGTTCTGCAGACAGATAATAAAAGAGCAACTTTCTCTGGGCAACTGAATCAGTGAAGTTTATTCACCGGACAGACAATTTCCACAACAATTGCTTTAAATATTAACATTCTTAAAAGCAAAGAACTGGTTATTGATTTTAGAAAGAAGCCTCCACCAAATCCTCCTGTTTTTATTCATGCAGTTGAAACTGTACAACTACAAATATTTTGGTACTGTCATTGACAACAGTCATTTGAGACCATACAGTTGTGATTTGTGCAAAGGCTCACCAGCACATGTATTACAGCAAATTGAGAATATTAATGTAGACACCTCTTTTATGACTATGTTTTATTCTTGTTTTATTGATTCTGTTGTAACATTCTCTTTTATTTTCCGGTTTGGGTACCTCACTGCAAAAGACAAGAACAGGTTGAGCTGTATTGTAAAAATGTGTGGCAGAACTGCAGGGAATTTTAAGGAGCTCTCTGATTTGTACAGAGCCAGGGCTACCAGGAAGACAGACGGTGTCCTGTCTGACCCCTCTCACCTGCTGGCCTGTCAATACAGGTACTGTCATCTGGCTGTCTGAAAAATGGTACCAAAGATTAGTTTGAACAGATTTAAAAAAAACTTGTTTGTGCCTGTGACCCCTGGGCTCATTAGTAAGATATGAATAAGATATGATGATGATCAGTCTCTGGAACACTGATGCATTTGTTAATTTTGTGGTGAATGGGGACAATAAAGTTTTCAGTGTCAAAGTCAAAATATAGCTATCGTTGAAGAAAAGAGTAAAATCCAAAGTACAATACAACCCAAGGTTTGCTGTGGTGCAAGCAAAGTTTAATAAGTAATCAAGAAAAAGGTGAGTCTTAGTGTCACAGACCAGGTCTGGACAGTAGACGGACCCAGAACAGAGGTGCTCTTTATACAAAGACCACAAAGAGTGGTTAGACACTATGTAAACTGTAGGTGGTGCTTAACGGACATATGTTTCAGGATGCAGGAACAAATGGGTGGGCTATTCTTCCACACTAACAATCTATCTTTGTCAACCGCTATTTGTTTAACCAGGTTATGTGTGTTTGCAGGTCTGACTGTGATATATGAAGGCAGGTTGTGTGCTTTTGACGATCCTCCTCCCACTGTATCTGTTCCTGTTTCTTGTTGCTTATTGTTAATGACATGAGCCTCACCTGGCCAGGTGTGCTCTCCTCTCTAGAGAGCTGCTCTCTCGCTCTCTCTCTCTCTCTCTCTCTGTCTCCTCTTATCCATAGTGGCTCTAAAGAGATCCTTTTCTAAAGCATTTTCAAAAATTCAGATGAAGTTTATTAAGGCATCTGTTGATCAAGGGAAAAATCAAACAAATCAGATCTTCCATGGTGTGTTGTGTTTGCTTTCTGAGCAAAAGGTAGGATTTTATATACTAAAATAACCCTTGTTCTTTGAACTTGTCTAAGACAGACAGACCATTAAGGCACAGTTCAAGGTATTTGTCCCTGACCATTTGCACTAAAAATCACTGTACTTCACTGTGCATTGCTTTCCTTAAAACTAATGTAGACTTTTCAAAGCTAAAAGTCTGCGTTGACAAATATGGCGGTCCTGCTGAGGGGTGGTGACACGTGGCCTGGGAACTCGTGGTTGGTCGTTAATGCACCCTGTCTCATTATACCGGTTCCATAGACGCGAAATGGTCGTCACATGAACACCCAAGGCCCTGGCAACATGTGTCTGTGCCATTCCAGCTGTCAGCATACCAATGGTCCTTTCTCGCTGATTTTGATGTTGTCGTGCCATGAACATTTCACCAGGACAATGCAAATGAGTTGTGGTTTTAGACCACAATAGTTCATTAGTATGGTGTAGGGCCTCCTTTTATACAGCATCAGTTCATCTTGGGAATGACAGATAAAAGTCCTGCACAGTGGCCAGAGGGATTTTGAGCCATTCTTCTTGCAGAATAGTGTCCAGGTCATTACGTGATGCTGGTGGAGGAAAACGTTTCCTGACTCGCTCCTCCAAAACACCCCAAAGTGGCTCAATAATATTTAGATCTGGTGACTGTGCAGGCCATGGTAGATGTTCAGCTTCACTTTCATGTTCATCAAACCACTCTGTCAACAGTCTTGCTTCAGAGTTGAGGTGCACATTTAATTCTGCAGTGAGTTGGGCAGCTGTGGTTTTATGTGTTTTGGATACAATCCAAGTTTACTGAAATTTCTCTAGAATTTTTCTGATACTTCAGCAATGTAGAGGATGACACTGAGTTTACGTTTGACTTCTTGTTGGTTTTGTTGGTCTTGACAAAGGTCCAGTTTGGATAGCCACATGTCTTAAGAGCTTTCCTGAAATGTTTCTGATCCTTAACCTTTCCTTCTGTCCTGGTTCAGATAACCCCAGACACTTGCTGCAGTGGGTGGTGCACAGTCCAAGAAGGCCAGGACGTTGTCCTTAACCTCTTCACATTTTCATACTGTATGTTATCAACCACCCAGCAGTGCATAAAGTAATTACAGTTAGGCCCATTAAATTAGTAACATTAAAGTCACAAATTAAGCCATCAAAAATTTGAATCCAGTCACATGTAGTATTTTAACGTGTACCATTTTGATGCTGATGGTTTTGCACTTTTACTGTTGATATGTCAGACTTGTAACTTGTATTTTACACAGTGGCACTGCTACTTTTACTTGAAGGTATAAAATGTAACATCTGGCAGCATCTGCAGCGATACAAGGCTCCAGCCCCCACGACCCTGAGGAGGATAAATGGTAATTACCAGAAGATGAATGAATGAATACATTTCATAGATTCAATAGGTGCCCCTGATTGTGCACACTGTTCCTTTAAGTATTTGATTACTACTTCCACCACTGGTTTTGCATTTGTATATTTAGAATTAGGGATATGGTATTGTAATGTGATCAAAAAGTAGGGTCAATTCAAGTCAATTTTATTTGTATAGCTCAGAAATTACAATTTTGCCCCAGAGGGCTTTACAATCTCTACAGGATATGACACTCTCTGTACTTTACAAACAACCCTCACATCGACTAAGGAAAAACTCCCCAAAACACCCTTTTAACAGGGAAAAAAGAAATGGAAGAAACCTCAGGAAGAGCAACAGAGGAGGGATCCCTCTTCCAGGATGGACAGACATGCAATAGATGCCATGTGTACAGAATGACAACAATGAAAAACACATTAACACTACATATAACAACAGTTAATACATATAGAAATGTGTGAAAGGGTCCAAGGGGATGAAGAGCATCATCAAGCTATCAGCAATGGATTCTGAGCAACACATCTTCCTCCCCACCACGCCAACCAGAAGATGCCTGGTAGCACGTAATTCCTCTCCACCATGCTAACGGGTGGAGCATGGGGAGCCCGTGCCCTCCTCACCACCACACCAAACAGGAGAAGCCTCAGCAAGATATCCTCATCATCACCATGTCACTCAGTTCCAGAAGATGAAGCCTGGTCTGCCCAACCTCTACTCCACCAGGTAAGCTGAATCCATGGATACCTGTGAGATGAGAACACACAGGAACTACGAGGCACAAAACTAATCAGCATTGCCTCTTCTTCACCTCACCAAAAAAGCCTGGATGACACCACCTCCTTCCCACCAAATAGCCTCAGCTCGCGGACACCTGGGAGGTGAAAAGAACAAGGACTCTGGGGAAGAAGATGAGTTATTAAAATGACTTAATGCAGGCCTCCAACTAAAGAAGAAGAGAAGCTCAGTGTGTCAGAGGAAGTCCCCCGGCAGTCTAGACCTATAGCAGCATAACTAAGGATTGATCCAAGGCAGCCTGAGTCAGCCTTGGATCAGTCCTAACTATAAGCACTATCAAAAAGGAAAGTCTTAAGCCTGCTCTTAAATAAGGGGATGTTGTCTGCCTCCCAGACTGAAAGAAGGAGTTAACTATTTGACTGGCAACAGGTGTGTGTAATTGTACTGTAGGAGGGAAAGACCCTGAGTGGGAAGGGATAAAAATGGACAAGCAGGAAAGGGAGCATCTTGTTACGCTGAGTTGACACTCTTATGGAGGGTGCGTGTCGTTTGCAGCTGTGTAGGGCTGTGTAGGAGGCGAAGACAGCTGGGATAGGGGGTTATTTGCTCCAGCATGAGGAGGGGAGGTTTGCTGCCTCTTTAGACAGTCAGAGCCGGGACGTAGTTTCTCTCCCATCAAAGTGTCTTAAGCTAGAAGTCTAGCCATGTGTATTGAGCGCTGTGAATCTTGGGAAGTGTTCTTTTGCAATGCCTCATGTGGAGGGTGCTAGTGTGCCGGTTAGCAGTGGTGTGCCTTAATTAGAAGTAGCTTGGTGTGTTTCACATGAAAGTCATAAGCATTGTAGTGGCTCAGCAGACCTTTGCAGCCTCTCTCCAGTTTTTAAGGATTTTTATTAATATTTATTAATCTGTGTACTTTTTGTAAACCTGCATTTCTGTGGTTATTTCAAGGTTCTGACTGTGTGGCAGTTTCTGCCATACACATTTGGATAACCCCCATTTATTACAGTATTTTTCCACTATTATTCAATTTTCAAACTAAAAAGACATTATATTTGTTTATGTTAAAAAAACTTACAGTAACTAAAGTAAACTTACTATGCAGTACATTTATCAACTTTTCTTAGTTTTTTATTAGCAGTTGGCAAATAACGAATTGGTGCATTAGTGTGGGTCAGAACGACGACTATTCCCCCATCTCCAAATATATATTAAAAACAATTATAATCTATCAATCCACCTCATAATTTTAAGGAACTGAAACTCAAATATGTAACTGTTATGCCATGAGCTCTGTTGAGGTCAAGTGGTACTTTAAGACGTGCAACCAAATTCTGTCTTTCTCTCTCATATTTCTGACACTGGATTATTACAGCTCTATTGTCTCTCCTGTATTGTTCAGTCCAAACCTGAGCCTTGATATAAGTGTTTCTTCTCTTCTGCTCCTTCCTGCTCTTCTCATTTCTCCAACTTTCTCTAGAGCGCCACTGTGCCATCCGCTCTTCCTCCCATTGTTTTTGCCACCTTGCCCTCAATATTTCTTTTATAATGCTCTTAGTTTTGGATTTTTTTTCTCTGCATTTGACCCATCCCTCAGGGAGCAGTGGGCTGCCATGTAAGGTGCCTGGGAAGCAATGGGGTTCAGTGTCTCACTCAGGGACACTCAGGCCACAGACAGCAGGAAGGGGATTGAGCCTGTGACCCTGGGGTTCAGGACCGACCTCTTTACCAACTGAGCTACGGTCAACCCACTGAGCTATAGAACTCTAACCCTGGAGCCCCTCAGAGACGAGGGCTCAGTCCCAAACCAGACATCCTCCCTCCACGCTCACCCTCCATCTGCTCGTTCTCCTGGAGGCTCCTCCATATTAAGGGCCATTCAAAACCATGTAGGGCGGAGGGCGAGTGGACCATTGAGCCCAAGTCTGAGTCGATGCACACTTATGATGGCTTTAGCAGGAAGTGCAACGGCAAAATGAAGGAGGAAACAGCATACAAATTTAAGTTCTGTAGGCTATGTCCCTCATAACTTTATCGCACGGACAGAAAATAAATGAAAAGTCATGGTGTGGAAAGGTAAAAAGGACAAAACTAGCAAATCTTACTCTATGCTGATTGGCTGTTTGGTTTAATTTTGCAGCCCTGGCTCCTCAAAATGTGAGAACAACTGGCAGCAAAATTCATCTGGCGTCATTTGTTTCATTGCAAATGTCACATGGTGCTGGGGTTGAAAGACTCGTGGAATCATTTAAAATTATTTCAGCTATAATGTTGCTCCTACTCGCAGAAGGTGTCTTTCTGCTTCCGTTTTCCGGTGGTGTGAGGAGGGCGTCCCCAGAGCAGTGGATTAAACAGAGTGGCGACACTCCCATAGGCATACACTGTACAGCCCGGCGGACCCCACTTCCGGGTTATGGAACTCTCAATAGTTCCAACCTGACCGTGGGTTCTCGGGGGAATGGCGTGCTGAACGGCCACGTTTCTCTGAGCTCTGTAAACGAAGTCCCAAAATTGCATATTTTGAACTTTAAAAACTCCACTTTTACATTGTGTTCTTTCTCCTGAACTCAGACTAAATCATGAAGAACAGCTCGAAGCCTCAAGCTGCCAAAACCCTCCCTTTTAAGCAAAATGAAAAGGTTGTGGAGCATAGCTATGCTACACCTATGGAGGTTGCTAGTTCCAACAAACGAGACAATTGATGCTATGCCAGCAAACACTCCAGAAAAAAACAAACGGAGAAGAGAGTAAAAAGTTCATTAGCAGAAGCTAATAAGGAATCTTTGGATACCATTTTACAAGCCATTGACTCGCTTAGAAACCGTCTGGGCAACCGTATGGATGAAATTAGCAGCCAGATGCAGCAGCATAGCACTATGCTAGCTGCCATTGCTAAAACGGTGCAGTTCAACTCAGAGGAGATAACAGACTGCAAGAAGAAAGTAAAGGACTTGGAAAAACAAGTGGAAACACTTAAAATGGAAAATGAGGACATGAAGAGGCGTGCATTGGAACAAGACAGGTACAAGAGAAGATGGTGTCTGCGAATAAAAGGAAAAAAAGAAAGCGTTAATGAGAATATCAGAGCTGATACTGTGGAGCTCCTATGCAAAATCGCACCTGATCTGGCGACCAAGATGGAAGATGCAGTGGATGTGGTACACAGACTCGGAAAAGCAACTGAAAACAGACACCGGCAAATCATAATCCTCTTCGCCAAACGAGTGATAAGAGACGACATCTGGAAACGAACCAAAGTCTCATCGGTGTGCAAAGCTGAAGGCATCCGCTTTGCTGAGGACCTGACGCAGGAGGACTGGCGGTCCAGACAGGCGCTGTGGCCGATGATCGAGCAGGCAAGGAAGGAGGGCAAGGCAGCAGGCTTCAGGGGACCACATGGATACATCAACGGCAAGCGCATCATGGAAAGGGAGAAAAGTGCAGGCTAAGCTGCCCACATAGTGGAAACTTTGGTATTATGGGACTTCTACCTCTCGGTTTTTCTACTCCACCTCCTTAAAACCTTTCTTCAAACATAGTGAGTTTATTTTTTTACAGTGTTGTGTTCTATGTTGAAGTTGAAGACTGATATTTCTTTTTCTTCGTTCAATACAAGGGGACTTAAAGACTCTATCAAGCGCAAAGCTATCTTTTTATTTTGTAAAGGGCAAAATGCAAACTGTGTATTTCTTCAAGAAACACATTCTGATATAGCAGATGTCAAGTTTTGGACTCAACAATGGGGAGATAAAATACTGTTTAGTCATGGGACAAATCACTCTGCAGGAGTCGCTATTTGTTTCAACAGGTGTCCTGGTAAAATTATTCTGGACAAGGCAGATGATGATGGCCACTGGGTAACCTGTGTTCTTGAACTTGATAATGTCTTTCTTATTTTGGTTAATATATATGTTATAATGATGATCGCAAAAACAAGAATTTGCTATATCAGGTAACAACAATCATTAAGGATCTAAATGCCAATTTCCCCACTGATTTTATACTGATTGGAGGTGATTTCAATATGACTCCAGATGAATGGATGGATAGATGGCCAACTAAATTTTTACAAGAACATAGCAATCCAATTATTGGAAAATTTATTAATAATAATAATTTTGATAGATGTATGGAGAAATCTTAACAGGGATACAAGGCAGTTCACTTGGTTCAAACCCAATGGGAGTGCTAAATGGAGAATTGATTACTGGTTAGTCTCAAATTCGATCTTAAAGCATGTCACAGAATCCAGTATTTCAAATAGCCCTCTGAGCGATCACTGCATTATAATCCTAAAACTTACCAAATGTATAAAAACGAACAAATCCAAAGATTACTGGAAGTTTAATGCCAGTTTACTAACAAATAAGAAATACTGCCACATTGTTAAAAAAATAATACTGAATATCAAAAGTGATAACAACTTAGTCACCTCAGCACAGAAATGGGAATATTTAAAATTTTCTATCAGAAATTTTTCAATAATATTCAGTAAACAATTGAATGAGGAAAGAAAAGCAAAAGAAATCAAATTAGTCAAAGAGTTGCTCTCTGTTTATGGCAAGCTAAATTGGAATGTAGAGGATAAAAACAAAATCCTAATCCTGCAAACCCAATTAGACGAACTTTATTTGAACAAAGCACAGGGAGCATATATAAGGTCCAGAGCCAAATGGATGGAGAAGGGAGAAAAAAAACACAGCATACTTTAGTAAACTAGAAAATAATAGACAGGAGAGAAATGGAATTTGCAGTCTGATAAGAAATGAAGAAGAATGCACAGAACCCAAACGCATTGCCAAAGAAGTGAGGGATTTTTATAGCAAGTTACATCCTCATACTCTGAACAGAATGCAAGATTGTTTTTTGATAAAATAAATAATATGATTCCTGTAATTCATGAGAATTTCAAAAAAGATGATGACTTAAAAATTGAGGAGTTTGATAACGTAATTAAAAAGATAGCTTCTGATCCTTCACCTGGCCCAGATGGTATAACCGCTAATTTTTATAAACACTTCTGGTAGGATATTAGAGAACTACTATTCCAGGCTACCAGTGAGTGCGTTATCCAAAAGGAATTTATGACAAAAATGAAACAAGGCATAATCAAATTGATTCCCAAACTGGGTAAAAACAAAAAACTTCTAATTAACTTGAGACCTATCACCCTTCTAAACACAGATTATAAGATTTTCACAACAGTCTTGGCGGACAGATTAAAATTTGGTATATCCAAAATTATTAGTATAACCCAATCTGGTTTTCTTAAAGGCAGATCTATTCATAATAATATCCGCTTGGTCCTTGACCTAATCAATTACGGCCAATTCATTGATGATGATGGCTTTATATTGTTCCTGGACTTTTGTAAAGCTTTCGACTCTGTGGAACATGCATTTATTTTTGACACACTCAAACACTTTGGTTTTGGCAACAAATTCTTAGATATGATTATTATGTTATATACAAACATTGACAGCTGTGTTTCCCTTCAGGAAGGCACATGTCCCAGGTTTATGGTACAGAGAGGTATCAGACAAGGATGTAGTGTCTCTCCTTTACTCTTCATCGCTATTACTATAAAAAACTCTAATATTGAAGGATTAAAAATTAATGATCAACAATTGATTATAAGTCAGCTAGCTGATGACACAACACTTTTTTTGAAGAATAAAGAACAAATTCTCCTGGCCTTACAAACGATAGAATTATTCTTCCAAGCCTCTGGTCTGTGTCTAAACCTTGAAAAATGTGAACTTATGAGTATCCACGACTGCCCTTATTCTTCTTTATATAATATACCCATTAAGAAAGAAACTAAGGACCTTGGAATTTGGTTAACAAAATCTAATGACACAAGTGAAAAAAATAATGTTCTTAAAACTGTTGATAAATGTAAGAAAGTCCTCAATAATTGGTTATAAAGGGATGTGACACTATTTGGAAGAACGTTGCTAACTAAAATGGAAACTATATCCAGATTGATATACCCTGCATATTCCTTAGCGATATCTCCTAAAATTATCAAAGAAATCAACAAACTAAATTTTAGTTTTATTTGGAAAAACAAGCACCATTATATTAAAAAAGGAGATTTACTCAAAAATTATGAAGAAGGTGGCATCAAAGCAATAGATTTTGAAATTATGAATGGTGTTTTAAAAATCAGCTTCAATCTTTTCTTAAGAACAGTGAGGAAGTGTGGTTTTCAATACCTTCACTTATCTTTAACAGATTAGGAGGCATACATTTTTTATTGAAATGTGATTTTGATATACCTAAATTACCAATAAAACTGTCATCCTTCCATCAACAAGTCCTGCTTTACTGGAAGATGATTTATTAACACAACTTCAGTCCTCACAATGTCCCATTATGGAATAGATCTTAAATCTAAGAAAATCTATATTTATGGATGACTGGATGTCAAAGGGAATTTGGTCAATTGTACACTTACTAGATGTCAAAGGCTCTGTGCTTACATTGGAGGAGTTTAACACTAAGTACCATTTAAATTGCTCGGTCCAAAACTTCATTAAGGTGACACAGAATATCCCAAAAGCCCTCACTCAGTTCATTAGTAAAAATCTGAATGACACCCCGACACCAAAACTACAAAAATTATTTATTGGCAATAACCACTTTTTACATGGATGCAATAATAAATCGCTTCGACAACATTTTATTAAAATTATGTAACCTTCGCTGCCAAGGAGAATATTAACTCTGAAAGACTATGGAAAAAAACAAATATTGGCAATTAGAACAATTTTTTTTTAATTCCCGATCCCTCCTAAATATAAAGACATACATTTCAAAATTTTGAATGAAATTTATCCCTCAAATGAATTTATCAAAAAAAGATATAAATTTGATGTTGAAAATTGTCACCTTTGTACCACAAATGTGGAAACAACAGAGCATTTGTTTTATTCCTGTCACATGATCAAGAACCTATGGAAATCCTTGCAAAACTGGTTAAGTGCCAAATCCATAAATGTAGAATTTTCTTCTTTCAGAATTATCCAAGCAGGCATATGTATTAATAATAAGGAAATTGAATACATTGCTAATAACTATAATAATAATAATAATAATAATATAATAATTATAATAATAATTAATAATAATTATAACAATAATAAATTATAATATTATAATAATTATTATCACTAAATTTTATATTCATAAATGCCGCATTGCAAAAGCCCCCCCTATTTGGAATGCACTCATAAACGAATTGTCCTTATTGTACAAATGTATAAAAAAAGTTGAGAATGCCCATGCCAGAAAATTCTGTGCTGTTATAGCTGAACATGGTCTACTATAGACCCCCGTTCTGTTATCCTTTTCCTCTTTCTTCTCTCTTTTATTTTACATAAAAAAGAATATATTTGTAGCACTGGCTGGAGAATATGTACATTCTTTGTTTTGTTTATGTTATTATAATGGAGGTGTGATCGTATTTTGTAATAGTTGTCATTGTAAATGCAAATATGAGAAAGTCATTGTAATTTTTTTTCTTCTTCTATATTTGTTAATAAAGTTTGGAAAAAAAAAAGTTCCAACCTGACCGTCTGTCACGTGGGACGCTGTTCACTTCTATGGACACAAGGCAAGCACTCACCGAGGTAAAATGATAGCATATCAACCAGTTTAATGGCAATACGTGTGTTATTGATATCGAGGGGACCCCTTTATATGTAAAAATGTATGTCCCAAATGTAATTACGTTTTTTTAGTCTGGAATTGGGATCGATTTTTTTTTTTTTTTTATATTTTTATGATAATAGCTGCCTGCATTTGACATATGATTTTATTAAATGTGTTTATATGTGATGTTTTGTATGTATCTGTGATTGTTCAATAGCATTGGTGGTAACAGTCAACTCTCACGCTGTTGACATTAAATCATACATTATACATGCATACACGTTATTGATGACAAACACGTCTGGTTTTACAATATCAGTTTATTTTGAGCCTTCTCAACATTTTTTGATTTTTTTTTCTTGTTTTCACACACACACACACACACACACGGTTGTGACATTCATTTAAATTGCCCACATAAAATCTCTGAATGAAAACCATAATTTATCATCATTGTCCAATCTCAGAAAGTGTTCGAGAATAGCCTTATGTTGCTAAATAAGAGATCACTTTGCATCAGGTTACGATATAGTTCCTTATTATCCAGTTAGTGAAGCTAGCAAAGTTTTCCCTCCAAAAACACAACCAGACAAACTTGTCATATTTCACTTTTATTTGTCATACAGGCACTCAATATACGCAAGTGACTTTGACGTGTACACAGTAATCTAATAAGAGTTGCAAATGTTGACTTATTACGGTTAATTTTAATATTTACCTCTTAAATGCGCACTCACTGCAGTCTGTCCCGTTGAAGAGCATGGACAGTGCAGGCTACGCTTGGAACTATACTATACTCTATACTCTATACTATACTATGAACCACGTGACCGCTCCGGCGGCGAGATCTGAAGTTGTCGCCACTCTGTTTAATCCACTGCTCTGGGCGTCCCATGCCTGCTCATCTTATTTATACCCCCCTTCAGTTAAAGTGCCTCCACAGCTGGACTGTGACTCCATGTGGAGGAACACTCAGTTGTGAAGAGTAGTGTGGAGGGGGGATTGGGCCTGTTTATCCCATCCAGTCAGGAGTTTCATGTTGTACGTAAAAACGCAGATGCAACGTCGTACGCGACGTACGCAGCGTCTACGTCATATCTTCCAACACAGCCGCCGCTTCCTGGCCGGCCCAGGCATGCGCCCTAGGCCCTCATCACCATAGCGGTGAAAAACACACCGCCTCCACCCGATCCGCTGGTTTGAGTGATCGTGACGGCGAGATGAGGCTTCCTTAAACATTGAAGCTTTCCATCCAATTGCGTCACACACAAAGACTGTCACTTGAATGACTTCAAAATATTTTTTGTCTCTATAAAGAAAGTTAAATTGATTAATTCTGCAAAAAGACTGTCAGTCGACATATCTAAGTTTCTTTTGTTTTAATTTATTACCTTTGACTGTCGATGCTCTTTGCCATTAATTGCCTTGCTTGTGTTCTCCTTTCTTCCCCCTTACATTGTTATGTGATCGGTACTTATTCCTTTTTGCTTTTGTACCATGCTTTTCATATCTGTATTGTAACTCCTCAACAAGTGTTTTGTATATAACTTGTAATAAAAAAAACAAAAAAAACAAAGACTGTCACTCATTTGCTGTACTGCGCCATCAAGTGGACAAATACAAATTAAAGGGACCTTATACAAAGACGCTCCATTTTTTGTGGTAATATATATAAGAAAGGCAGGTTTATTATTTACTCTGATTTGGTATTTATTTAGCTATATTACTTATCAAAGTAAATAAGATTACTTACTTAAACATTAACGATTAAATAAAATGATTTTCATTTATCAATCAGTTGTGTGACTTTCTATTTTTGGAGAATCATTAACACATTTGAATGAAGGGGTACTCATGGTATGACAAAAAGGCTAAGGGAGTAGACAAGATAAAAAAGTTTGAGTCTTTTTATTGTGATGGCAGGGACAGAGGGGGGAGTGGAAATTAATTTGTAAGGTTTGTGATATGTAGTTGTACTGTTTGATAGGAGTTCTTTTCTGGCTTTCTGTAAAGTAATTATTTAATTTTAATTGTAATAATGATTACAGAAAGAAAAATTAAGGTGCTTGTGCGCTCGAGAACAAATGTACCGCAGGTAAAAATCTACAAGTACTAAGGGGAGCGTCCATCGTGTTTCGCTGTCTCTTATGCCTTTTCCTGAAGCAGTCACGTGGTACGGTCAGCTCGCGAGGCTTCCAACGTCACCACACAAGTCATCAACACGAGCCTCGATATGTGCTCCACAAAAAAATCTTGGAATACTCGACAGAAGCCCCGAAGCCTCGGCACGGGAGGATACAGCACTAGTGAGTGAATGACACGGCGGAAATCTTGAAAGAAGCCCCGGGGCTCTGCTGCTCGGTGAGTATTTGTTCGAGTTTGGGAGTTAAATGGCTTCTCACTGGGGACTGTGATTTGTTTTGTCCACAGAATGAATCAGGCTGTCAGTGATTTGTTGTGGTGTCTTCACTCTTCGCAGAGAAGTGCCAGTTGAAACAGTTTGTTCTTCCGGGAACAACCAGTAAATGCTAGCTTAGTGCCTAATGGGAGCTTTGTTCCAGTGAAGCTCCTGTCCAGACATGAACTGTCTGTCAGCCAGCCTGTCTGTTAGCCTGCCTGTCTGTTAGCCTGCCTGTCTGTTAGCCTGTCTGTCTGTTAGCCTGCCTGTCTGTTAGCCTGTCTGTTAGCCTGCCTGTCTGTTAGCCTGTCTGTTAGCCTGTCTGTTAGCCTGCCTGTTAGCCTGCCTGTCTGTTAGCCTGCCTGTCTGTTAGCCTGTCTGTTAGCCTGTCTGTTAGCCTGTCTGTTAGCCTGTCTGTCAGCCTGCCTGTCTGTCAGCCTGCCTGTCTGTTAGCCTGCCTGTCTGTCAGCCTGTCAGCCTGCCTGTCTGTTAGCCTGCCTGTCTGTTAACCTGCCTGTCTGTTAGCCTGTCTGTCAGCCTGCCTGCCTGTTAGCCTGCCTGTCTGTCAGCCTGTATGTCTGTCAGCCTGTCTGTTAGCCTGCCTGTCTGTTAGCCTGTCTGTTAGCCTGCCTGTCTGTTAGCCTGCCTGTTAGCCTGCCTGTCTGTTAGCCTGCCTGTTTGTTAGCCTGCCTGTTTGTTAGCCTGTCTGTTAGCCTGTCTGTCTGTTAGCCTGTCTGTCTGTTAGCCTGTCTGTTAGCCTGTCTGTTAGCCTGTCTCTTAGCCTGTCTCTTAGCCTGTCTCTTAGCCTGTCTCTTAGCCTGTATACATAAATACTGACTGACTGGCCAGGGACATGCTACTGACCTGCTGCCATTCATATTCTCAGCAGTGACTGATATTTACTCAAGTACTATACATACTAAAGTACAATATTAAACATGTATATACATTTCGTGAGTATTTAAATTACTTCTATATAATTGTCCTCTACTACATAAGAGGTAAATGTACTTTTTACTCCACTAATTTTGCTTGACAACTTAAGTCACAGATAGTTCAGATGACAGTTTTCCATACCCCTGTCTGTCCAGTGAAAACTACATATCTCCAGATGTGTTGGTGTTGAATGTTTGTGATAAACTTAAGGATGTAATGTTCCTCTGTGTGCTGAGAAAATTAGGGGTGTCCTGATCTGATATTGATATTAGTCCCATATCAGCAAAAACAAATATTGGATTATATCGGCCTGCATCTAAAATCTCTGATATGATCGCTCTGGTACTCCAGCTGTTCTATCCAGCAGCAGAGTCCAGTGATCACAACAACAGCTGTGCTAAGGTGCTAACAAAGTAGAAGGAGGAGGAGTGATGTAGGCCCTGTGGCAGCATTTTTAGTTAAAATCTGAAAAAGACATGGAGAGTAAAACTAGTCATGAACCAGTTTCCTGTGGTGGAACAGAACCAGGATGTTTAATACGACCAACCTCATCAGCATTTGAAGCAGCATCACTAAAAACAGCAGGAGGATTTTCGGGATCTAATAATTTATTTTTTTACTTATTATATTCAATTGTAGAATATTCCTTCTTCACAAGCAATAATAGGCAGTTTAAAAAGCCTCTTGGATCAGCTGGAAGATGTTTCGTCACAAAGATGAAAACAGGATGTTTTTCTGGCCTTTTAGAGATACGTGGTTGACACAGGACAGCGATGCTACAAACATATGATACATTGCTGTGGATTAAAAACATCTACAGCATTGAAATGCAACATACACATCAAAGGTGCAGTGTGTTGATAGTGCTTATTAAAATTATATTCCAATTTCAGCCAATTAATGAGTACTTTTAATTTTAATACCAACCAAGGACGTTAACTGATAAAACTTGGTCTTGACTAGTAATGACCTGAATACCTCGTCCATCACTGGCGGTCAGTGACATCACCCATTTGCTTCCTCTTTCATGCGTAGCGGCCGTGGTGATGGTGTTGGACTCGGGGGAAGTCTTCATGGATCAGGTTGAGGGTGAAAGTGTTGGGAGCAGCAGGGACCTGTTGGAGCCAGATGTCCAAGCACCGAAAGCCCCAACACCCAGGCCCTCCACCAACAGGACTAATGTTGCCAAGAGGGAGAAAATGTCCCACAATGGACTTCCAGCCCAGATGAACAGCAGCCAGGTAGCACAAAGGAGGACATCATGGTCCTCAAAGTGCGGGGCCATGCCCAGACCGCCTCTCCGCCGCCCCCTCAGTCTAGAGGTAACGTCCCAGTGCCTGCGAGGGTCTCAGGAGCAGATGGCGGACAGGCGGATCATGCAGCCTCCTTGGCGCAGTGGTTCGGCTGCCCCCTCACCCCCTACCCGCAGCCTGACCAGCCCCAGTCTGGGCGTAGGCGGCTGGATGCGCCGCAGTGAGAGCACCTGCTCGGTCAATTACTCCCCAGGACTCCGGGCCGGCAGGGGGCAAATGCGACCTGCCACCTCCCTGCCACACATAGCTAAGGTTCTGCCAGGCCGGACACTGCCAACAACCTCCAAGCCCTGTCTGCTTGTCGCCCTGAGGCCTCTGAACCTGGAGCAGGAGAAGCAAACTTTCTTCCAGTCTGACTACAGTTACGAGCCTCAGTTTGAGTATGCACAGCCGGAGCCCAGGAGCGTGTTGGAGAAGTACCGAGAGGGCTCAGGCCTCTTCCTTGAACAGGTGCCGTACCAAACATCTACATCACCAGTGTTCACAAGACCAGGGCTGCAGCTATCCATTATTGTAGAAAATGATGCAAAGAATATGCATAGATGATTTTAACAATTACATGAGTTACTCATGGAATTGTTTCAACTACATAAGACAACAAAGATGATGTTGTGTTTCTATTTCACTGCAGGCTGTTGGAATCATGGAGTGCATCCTGAGGAAGTTTGGCTCCTATGAGAACTTTGAGGAAGTGACGGGTGGTAGCGTCCTCCCCAAAAGTCAAGTCTGGGCTGCTGTGCGCAAATATCTGCAGAAAGAAGGGTGTGTGGGAGAGGTGAGTGATGTGCAGACTAGGGTTGGGCATCGTTTTAATTTGAACGATTCCGATTCCAATTTCGATTCCTTTATTCAATTCCGGTTCCTGACGATTCTCGATTCCGATTATTTTAAGAGGCAGGGTCAAAAAAAGTTTTGGATATTTTAAATGAGCTAACTAACCAACGGTCTTTCTGAATGAAATAGTCTGACCTTCTTCATCAATTTTAATTCTATAAACTTTTTACTTTTATGAACTTCACTATGAATTTCTCACAGGGGTGTTTTCAACTACAATATAAATGTCAAATTTATGAACTCCGGAGCCAGAGGATGAGGCAGCGGAGGACGGTCGGCGCAGCGCGTCAAAGACGGGGCACTCATTTATGTCTACTCCATGAACTCGGAGGAGGTGCTTTTTCATGTTCGTCGTGCACCCTCCTATGCACAAAATAATCTTGTCGCAAGTGTTGCATTTTGCAGAGACTTCGTTCTTTTTAGAAAACTGAAGCCACACTTTAGACCGCCAACGCTTGCTATCCATGCTGGACTCGCTCGGTTAAGCAAACACTTCCGGTGGACGCTTCTTCGTTGGTGTTCAGCGGCTTCTTCTTCCAGTCGGCGGGCTGGGTATTGAAACTAGGAATCGAAATTTAAACTTTTGAACGATTCCGGGAGAATCTGAAATGTAGTCCCGGTTCCAATCGATACTCGATACTCGATACCCAACCCTAGTGCAGACACAAGCCACACACCTGTGAGGTGACTCCACCATGACATTTTGACGTGTTACAGCAGGAAAAGCACAGGTGTTACTCATGACAGTAACAATGGCTCCTTTCAGATTCATCAGTAAGTCATGATGCTGAAGCAGCACAGCAGGAACCTGAAACCAAAGCAGCTAAATTCATGTTATTATTTACTACTGCAAATGAATTTTGCTGCTAGCATGAATAGTTTTAATGTGGCATTTGGGGTGAGTATTTTACCCTGTTTAGTTCACACTGACAGGAACAAAGAGTAACTTGGTTAAAGATTAACCAGGGCATAAGAGGACGAAGGAAGTGTCACAAGAGACGGCAATGGCGTCTTGCGTCTCCAGGTCGTGGTGCGTCTATCAGACGAGCTGCTGTCTCAGGCGGTGATGGTGGTGGAGAGCTGTCGTCCCACTCTGACCATCAACCTGGCTGGAGCTCGGCAGCACTGGCTGGAGGGGATGCTGCGACATGAGATTGGTAGGCTGCAGCTCACACACTGATTAATACATCCTTATGTACACCTAGCTGTGCATCTAAACTGACAAAAGAGACATTAGCATGCTGATATCTCAGCTTAGAGTGAAGGAGGAAATATGAAGTATGGTCGACACAGCTGACCTGCAACTTGATAAATATTATGTAAAGAGAACCTAATATGATCATTTATAGGTTCATACTTGTATTGTGAAAAATGTGAGAAAACATCACAACGTACAGTAACACTACTTTGAGGAAGATCAGTTCTTCACAGACACAAAGGTAAATGGAGACAGAGATATATATTACACTGGTACCATCAGCATAGGAGCCACTATGTTATCAGGTAACGCTAGCACTAGCGAGCTAGTTTGGTTAGATATAAGCTTCCATAATTCACATTAACAGTGATATTAACTGGAATGTTAATTATGGCTCAACCTAACATTACTTACCAGTAAACAGTGTCTCCTCAGACGAAGGAAAAATGAGTTCAGACCATCAGCGCTGCTCCTCTTCAGGATGTAATGACAGCAGAGACCTGTCAATCACACGGTAGCCAAGCCCCAAAGCTGCTCCTGCTTTATGTGTTATTTTCACCATATATTAGACCATAATTCAGTAAATGGACACCCTGACGTATTATAATAGTATTTAAAGTAATCATTGAGACCATAAACTCATGTTCTCACTGTTTACAGAGCTAATACTCCAGGGGCCTCTTTGTCAATATGTGCGTAGCATGGCGTTCATACTGGGAGCTGGCATATGCTGTCAAAAATCCAGATTTATCAAACAGTGCAAATGCCTGATTCCACGCAGCTTCTCTTGATACATCCCAATCAGAGTGGAATTGAGCAGACATGTTGGTGTCACGGACTGCTTCCTCACCACACCCATTAATACATATGCAGACTCATTTAAATAAGCTTCACGCTGGGGCTCTCCTCATTATGAGAGGAGAAAGAGGAGAAACTTCAGGGCGTAGCCATGATCACCTGAGTTAAAAACACAGGATTAGATGCCACCCGCTGCACTGGATGGATCACACTGATCAGCTGCTTGCAGGAATGTGTAGCGATATAAACTAGTGTTTGCAATATCACAGCACACTTATAACCATCTTCATCTCAATATCAGCAAGACAAACACCTCATCGTCATCATCAATGGTTGACAGTACCTCTCAGTGACACTGAACTCATACATGGACTCAGCTTCACACTAATGCTGCCTTTGAGTTGTCCTCGTAAGTCGTAATTTATGAGTTCCGAGTTGTAAATATCAACTGAAATGCCCCTCGAGGTCTGATTTACGCTCGTAATTTCTTCAATGATGAGACACAACAGAAGGATAAGCGTAGCTGTCATTAACTGTTCCTCAGGTACACATTACCTGAGGGGGGTGAACAACAACCTGCAGCCGTGGTCCACCACCGAGGGCAGGAAGCAGTTCGGCCTGAAACCTGCCAATCCCACTGAGGAGGGCCTGGCCAGCCTGCACAGTGTGTTGCTACGGAAACAGCCCTACCTGTGGCGTGCCGCCCTGCTGTACTACACGGTGTACCATGCCACCAGCATGAGCTTCAGCCAGCTCTTCAGCCACATCGCTCGCTTCGTCCAGGACCCAGACGTCCGCTGGGAGTACTGCCTGAGAGCCAAGAGGGGACAGACGGACACCTCACAGCCAGGTGAACACACACACACACACACACACACACACACACACACACACACACACACACTAAACTATTGGAGCATGGTTTCCATTTTTTTTTTTTTTTTTTTTTAGATCCACCTGTAACATTCCTGTTGCCACTTTTCTGGGAATTTATGGAGCTTTTATCAGTGTAACAAATTGTGTACTATTGTGGAATCAGTATCCATCTTTCGAAATTAATGCTGCTCTGATAAATGTATATTCAAAATGTGTAAATAATGATATTATTAACACAGTAATCCTGCTTAAAATTTAATTTTAAGTGATAGAGGCTTCATACCTTATGATGGGTGAATATTGTATTTGTATCTCTAAACATTGTTCATTACTGCCTTGTGATAAATAATAAATAATGTAATTTTGTTGTTATTTACTCTTCCTGTCGGTGGACTCAGGTTGCTTCAGTAAAGATCAGGTTTATCTGGACGGGATCCTCCGAATCCTCCGACACCGAAGGACCATTGACTTCAAGATGTTGACCTCTTTAGGAAAGGTCAGTGTCAGCTCCTTGAGAGGAGATGAGAAGGTGTTTACATCCACAAATATTGTAGGCAGGCAAGCAAGTAAAATTTACTCCTTTACCACCTTTAATACAGTACACAGTACAATACCATATATGAAATAATAATTATAATACCCTTAGCACCTCTCAAAATGAAGTTATATTGTGCTCAGCAGTAAAAACAATTTTAAAAATCAATAAAATCCACAACATCAAATCAAATCAAATGCATTTATGCCAAATGCCACTTGGTGCTTAATGCAAATAAATAAAATATGTTAGGAAATATAGATACTATTTATAGTATCAGGCAGTGCAGTCACATGGTAGGATCGTACTGGATTTCGCCAAATCGAATGTTGCAACTCGGCGGGTGGTCTGTCCCAGAATCCACGTGCACAGTTTGTTTATATAAGATAAAAGTTTGTTTATATAAGATAAAAGTGAGTTGTTGATTTCTTCGAAGCAATGGTATCGTTTGACTTTTCCGGCAACAGCATTACTATTTATGACGCCGTCGGTGCTTCCTTCCACTTCCGGGTGAAATCCCCGGCGGATATTCTCGAGCAGGACGCGAATATGATGCGATCCCGTTCACAAAAGGCACGAAGCGGATTAAGAACGGCTTAAGCCAGGGGTTCCTATCGGATTTGCGAATCCAGTGATACGATCCTTAGCCTGTGCACATGTATTTGATACGTTTTTGATGCCTTTATTATACGATTAAGATTGTCCATGTGCACGCAGTGACTGACATACGGTGAGGTTCATGGCTGGTGAGGTAGGATCTTTGGTAATCCGGTAAAATGATCTTCTCTTTGCTCGTCCTCAGCTGTGCTGGCATCCTGGAGCAAAACAACTATCCACCATATCTCTGAGAAACATTTATAGATGTTTAACTGCAAGCGGCGAGATCCCTGGTAGTAGTTTAAACAGAGCGCCTTCCTGCCAATATGCCAGTGTTTTGGTTTTGACAGTTGCATGCCGGGACTGTGTGACGTCAACTCCCGGAACTGTATTGCTTCTGTTGAAGCCAGCAGTGCGCCCCCCTGAGGTGCGGCAGAGTACTGCCTGCCTCACCTGCTGACTTTTCTCTGCGCTTTATTGTACGATCAGCAGTAACAATTCTCTCACACATACATTAAAGATATTACACAGACTGTAGAGGGTCAGGCTGTATAACAAATATTTCTATAAAGTTCATATTGGTGGATATACTGAGGAACAGAGACGCCGGGCACGGGTCATGTGACCCAGTTTGTATTGGATGGTGAAGTCCGACATGAGACACCGCTCTCCACTGCCTCAAATGTTATTTCTGCCCTGTATTTGACAGCAAAGTACTCAAATTCTGCGATTGGCAGTGCCTCACCTGCCTCCCCTGACCTCACGTCACTGGTATCAGCGTTCCCACACGTCCTGGAAAAGTTATGGAAAATGAGAAAAAATATTAAAGGAACCATATGGAAGAAATGTATTAAAATTAATAATAAAATGGCCCTGATATGTCACCAGACATTAAGAAATCATGTTCATTTCAAATACTTATTTCACTGACAACAGTAGTCCAGCCAGGATATTCTCATTTAAAAAGCCAAGTTGCAGCCCTCAACTGATGTTGATGTTGTCATGTTGTGTTTTGGTCTGATGCTCCACCCTCCACCTATCTCCCAATCACCAATTCAGTAGTGTTTCAGCATCCGGGTTGCTAGTTCTGCTCTAGTTACCACAGCTGCAGCTACGAACGTGTCGGATAAATAATGTCGAACATTACGAACCATAAAAGACCTCGTTATGAATCTGAAATACTTTGTGACAAAGTCCGAAATAAAACAAGGATTTGTATAAGAGATGTCTTTGAAAGATGGAGACGACTGAAAGCAGCAGCAGAGAGATCAGCAACTATCACCCCGGAGCTCCACTCACTTTACCCCGTCCCTCCACAGCTCTCCTCCACCCCATTTTACTCCTTCTAAGTGTCCATGGTGATGTCCAAGGTGGCTGCTTTTCATTCACTGTAACACTTTCTGTTCCTGTTGGATCCTGCAGCCGAGCTGGCAACCTCTAGTCAGGGGAGAGGGAGAGGGGAGACACTGCTCTGCAGTGATTTGAAAGTGACTGCAGTACCAGTTTTGGCCACAATCCTACATACAGTTCCTTTAAAGGTCCTGGAATCGGCTAAGTTATCCTGGAAAATTATTTCATTCACGTAAACAGGTTAAAAGTAACTTTTAATCCATTTGTATTCACTCACAAGGCATGGGGAGGATAAATAATTATCCAGGATAACTTAAACGTATCAGGACATTTGACTGTTTATCTTATTTTCCATGTTTTCCATGACTGTAAAATTGGTCAGTCGTTTTCCAGGTTTTCCAGGATGCGTGGGGACCCTGTATTTAATACAGGGTACATAGATAAAAATACTGTGTTTTCCAGTAAGGCACATCCAGAGGCATTGCACATTTATTGCACTTTTTTTTTTTTTTTAAATATATACACAGTTCACAGCTTTTGAGACATGAGGTGATGACAATCATAGTTATTAAATGCGTGTGTGTGTGTGTGTGTGTGTATTATGGTGTAGTGTGTTCAGAGCGCTGATGGCACTGTGGACAAGTATTTCTGGAAACAATCTGGAGATAATACAGGTTGAGCTCAGGGAGTTCATGCTCAGCTTCTGCCCTCTGCAGGGCATTTTAGCTACAGGCAGACTGATGGCGACCTCCTGATCTCTTGGTTTAAAAACTGAAAAAGATGTAAAAGGGAAATATTTATGTTCTTATTTTCTTTAATGAAACCACAGGACAGTTTTCTTGCCTTTTGGTTAATGTCAAATATAGCTCACTAAGTTACTGTAGAAGGTGATTGAAATATATTTTATCTTCACAAAGTATTCAAGAGTAATTCCCACAAATGCAAATACACTGTGTGAATTCTTTCTTGGTGCTATTATTGTAAATTACCTTGATAATAATAGACTTGTATATAAAAATCGCCCTGACAAACTTTCCCTTTCCTGCTTTGGTCCAGATGTTTTTAGCTCCCGCTCTGCTCACATGCCCTGTGCTGGACACAGGAAGTGATCTTGCAATCATTCCCAGCTTCCCCAGAGTTCCTTGATGACTGTTTCTCAGGCCGTACCCTACAGGCTGCATCTTGATCAGCATCCAGTTAGGCCATTTAATATGCTAGTAATACATGTAGTTGTGTAACATGTAGTTGTGTAACATACGTATAGTGGAGTTGCATAAAATGGTCGTCTGAAGTAGAAGTACATGTAAATGTACCGCACACAGCTTCTGTGTGTCCAGTAGGAGTGTCCTTTCACTGAGAACCATCTTCCCTCAGGTGTCCTTTGAAGACGTGGAGAGGCTGCGTCATCTGGCGGTCCTCCCGCGGACCAGAATCCCTCATTTCATGCGAGATCAGGAGCGTTACCTGCAGCACCTGGATCACATTGTCTCCATCAACAATTTGGATGATGCAACGCTGCAGCACCTGCTGCCCTAAACACCACCACCCCCTCCCTGCACCACCTGATTAAAAGAAGAAGACATGGAGGTACACAGACTGTAACATGTGGTGCGTTCAATGCCACTTAAAACCATCCAGTGTTATCAATGCTTTATTAAAGCAATTTTCTTTTCATAAAACTTGAATGACACAAACTAAAAGGGACGTACACACCAACACCTCTCTCTACATTATCACTTCTGTCCAGTGCATGTCCCCCTCCTCACCTTTCCTCCTACTATGACGTTACCTCAATACTGCAACTCCACAATGTAACCAACGTTATGTGTTCACTCATAATCACTGCGTCTGAACAGGGCACTGCTAGTATGTGGCGTGCAGATTTTAACATGCTTTATTTATGCAACTATTTATTTTTTTATTTTGAGAGAACAAACTGAATGTCTCTAGTATTAGCTTTATACTCTTTTTTTAATTTAGACATTTTATTTTATGCCTTAGAGTGTTTGCATTTTTTTAAAAAAAGGACACCAAGGACACACATTTCAAAACCCTGGGGACATTTTTTTTAAAATTAAAGAAAAATTCAAACAAGAAAGGTGTTATTGAGAATATAATCACCTGCATTGTTCCTGTCTTAACAGTGTCCTTGGTGGTCTTTTCACATCGATACGCTGCTGTGATGTGACCCTGTCCCTGACCTCCCCCCTCTGCAGAAACCAAATGTTCTTGTCCTCCATTAACTCATTGAGTGCCATTGACATATTTTTTTGGCATTTTAAATGGTTTTTGGCAGCAGGTCACCAACTGTGGTCTCACACAGCCTGTGAGTAATATTGGGGCTTCTGGGATTTGTAGTAGGAGCATAAAGAGATGGTATACACCACAGAGCTCAAAGCAGGAAGTGGAGACTTGTGATAAGAGAGCAAAACAGAATCTGAACAAATGCGGAAGTGATGCCTTTCCTGAGAGCCTCTTGCCGTTTGGATTGGAGACGCGTAACCATGGTAACCTGTGCCAACATCACCTCTACCGGCAATCTGCGTAATTAATACATCTAATAATAATAATCTAATAATACATCCTTGATATGTTATTATTATGTATGTTACTAACTGCCATTTTTTGTTGTGTTGTTGTTGTCGTCACCGCTGCATTGCATTGTGAGACATTTATGTCGGCGTAGTGTCCAGTGCTTTCATACTGTAATATTTACTGGAAATAGTATGCACCTCACGTATTATTTGGGTTCATGCTAAGGTTTCAGACATACACTATATTGCCAAAAGTATTCGCTCACCTGTCTTGACTCGCATATGAACTTAAGTTACATCCCATTCCTAATCCATAGGGTTCAATATGACATCGGTCCACCCTTTGCAGCTATAACAGCTTCAACTCTTCTGGGAAGGCTGTCCACAAGGTTTAGGAGTGTGTTTATGGGAATTTTTGCCCATTCTTCCAGAAGTGTATTTGTGAGGTCACACACTGATGTTGGATGAGAAGGCCTGGCTCTCAGTCTCTGCTCTAATTCATCCCAGAGGTGTTCTATCGGGTTGAGGTCAGGACTCTGTGCAGGCCAGTCAAGTTCATCCACACAAGACTCTGTCATCCATATCTTTATGGACCTTGCTTTGTGCACTGGTGCACAGTCATGTTGGAAGAGGAAGGGGCCAGATCCAAACTGTTCCCACAAAGTTGGGAGCATGGAATTGTCCAAAATGTCTTGATTGAATGAAGCATTCAGAGTTCCTTTCACTGGAACTAAGGGGCCAAGCCCAGCTCCTGAAAAACAACCCCACACCATAATCCCCCCTCCACCAAACTTTACACTTGGCACAATGCAGTCCGACAAGTATCGTTCTCCTGGCAACCACCAAACCCAGACTCGTCCATCAGATTTCCAGATGGAGAAGCGTGATTCATCACTCCAGAGAACAAGTCTCCACTGCTCTAGAGTCCAGTGGCGGCGTGCTTTACACCACTGCATCCGACGCTTTGCATTGCACTTGGTGATGTATGGCTTGGATGCAGCTGCTCGGCCATGGAAACCCATTCCATGAAGCTCTCTGTGCACTGTTCTTGAGCTAATCTGAAGGCCACATGAAGTTTGGAGGTCTGTAGTGATTGACTCTGCAGAAAGTTGGTGACCTCTTCACACTATGTGCCTCAGCATCCTCTGACCCCGCTCCATCAGTTTACATGGTCTACTACTTTGTGGCTGAGTTGCTGTCGTTCCCAAACACTTCCATGTTCTTATAATACAGCTGACAGTTGACTGTGGAATATTTAGGAGTGAGGAAATTTCATGACTGGATTTGTTGCACAGGTGGCATCCTATCACAGTTCCACGCTGGAATTCACTGAGCTCCTGAGAGCGACCCATTCTTTCACAAATGTTTGTAAAAGCAGTCTGCATGCCTAGGTGCTTGATTTTATACAGCTGTGGCCATGGAAGTGATTGAACACCTGGTTCTGATTATTTGGATGGGTGAGTGAATATTTTTAGCAATATAGTGTACTAAAAAATCTCACATATTGTTTTAGCACACTCAATAGCATGTTAGTATGGAATTTCAGACACAGCCAGTCTCCTCTTTCATTTGAGCTATTGAGTGTTTTCAGAGTCATAGTACAAAATATTCTGTGGGTCTTGAAATATGACTGAAAATGCCCAAAAAAGATGGCACAAGGCACTTTGTGTTTTATAAAGCAGTTGGCACTCAATGAGTTAAAGGACATTTTTCCTCACAAGATGAGAAGATTGATATCATTCTCACATCTGTTCGTTCAGTATGATGCTGAAGTAAGAAAAGAGACTTGAAAGAGGGAAACAGTTCGCCTGATTCCGTCCCAAATGTAAAAACAATCATTTTGCTAATTCCCTCTCCCGAGCTCTAAGCATAGAAAGTGTAACTACACAGCACAGGTTGAAGTTAGGTATACATGTATGGAACATAAATAGAATCATCACAACACATCAGTTAGCCCTCATCCTGAAAGCCTTCTCTCTTGTAACGGTATAGGGGAAAACATGTCGTTTTTTCAAAGATTTAACATGTTCTCTCTGCTCATGAAAGGCTGATTTACATCAAAGTGATAACAAGTTAGTTTAAATCCCTGTTAGTGAGCACTTCGTCTTCGCCAAGATATTCCATCCATCTGACATGTGGCGTATTAAGATGCTGTCTAGCTCAGTCACAATGAAAAACCAATGTGAAACGGTAAATGTCTTGCATTTCTATAGCGCTTTTCCAGTCTATTGACAGGTCAAAGCGCTTGCCATTGCCATGGGAGCAATTTGGGGTTCAGTGTCTTACTCAAGGACACGTCAACATGCACCTAGGGGGAGCTGGGATTTGAACCCGCGCTACCCACTGAATAAGATTCTCGAGAAATACGTTAGTGTCCACAGAAAAAAAACAGCCAGTCTTTTATATTTTCATTCTGTGTATATTTTCCTACTGTTATATATGATGAACTATTATGCGCATTGACGTGGATCATGAAGTGGTGAGGATGCTCACTTACCTGCTACTTCAGAATCTGTCTTCGTCTTTCAGCATGCTGTCATGTGAATATCAAGTGTTTAAGCAAGACCAACTTCTGCTAAAAAAAAAAAGTTGGAAACATTAAATGACCAATTTATTAAGTTAGTGTTAGCTAGCTATCTGCTACTTTATGCTAAGCTAACTGACTGCATATTATAGATAACAAAGAGCAGTATCAATCTTCTCATCTTTGCAACAAAGCAAATCTCCCAAAATGTAAAACTGTTCCTTCATGGCAGCCGTCATGGCTCCTCTGGCTGGGGGGATATAGGGTGTTGTGGCCGTGCCTTTGATGGGCGTAGAGCTCATCTGCTGTAGCTAGCTGTGTGTTTGTACGCTGCTTTTTACTGTTTCACTCTTAAAACTTGAGATGTCAGTCGGGGCATTCATTTTCGGCCAAGCTGTCTGTGAGGAGAACCGAAGCAGAACATGAGCTAAACAATAGTTTCACTTTGTAACTTGCAGAAAGAACCAATGATTGACCAAAATATGAATTCTACCCCTGTGATGCATTTCAAATATGACGAACATGTAATTGAAGTTGATTCTGCTGTGTTTACAATGTCAGCCGTTTGTTAGGCAGACGTACATTTTTAAATTTGAGCAGCTGGTCTTCTGCTGACCTCATCAAACCTTCGGCCTGGACTTTCCTGAACAAATGCACCTATTTGTAACGCACGAATGTTGCACAAGTGTTTTATGTTCTGGAAAACACCTTCAAGTTCCAGTTTATTTATTAAAGTGTACACACACTTAATGAGCTGTCTGGTCTGTTTGATGAAGCCCCAAAACAAACTCCAGAAATGGAGAGAACAGGACCGTTACGTACAGTAGTGATGGGTCTGGCAACACTGATGCGTCGGCGCAGATGTCGAAATGGAGCTGTCAGAAAAAAAGAGAAAGGTGTCCGCTGTGTGGGATTATTTTGATCTTATATCGCCAAACAAGGTTTATTTCATCCTGTTCCTCTCAGTTACCGCTTGATCTATCAGAATTCAAATCCATTTGGAAGTGATTCTTAGTTTAAATTACTCATTTTCTGCAGGTTAAATGCAGCATTTGTTCAAAGGAACCATCATACATAAACAAACAAAAGCACCTCCTCAATGCTGAGGCACTGAACAGCAAGGCATGAAAAATTAGAGGCCACAAATACACCTACAATAAACACAGGTAGGCCTATAGAGGACGTGACATCACGTCGCTGTACATTTTGCAAAAGCTCCTGTTTCAAAATAAAAATGCATAAACCCGCCCTTGTCCCTTCAATGATGTGTTCACAAGCACTCAAATTTTGTTTTACAAAACTTTCACTAATTTTACATTTTCCCTTATTCACTTGCTATTTTTTTGTCAATTCTGCTTTTGCCAAACTGCATTAGGCTGTGACATTACATTGGTTATATTCAGAATAATTGGAATACACACACTTTTCTTTCATTCAGTCAAGACTATCATTTTTTTAACCACTTTGTGTCCATATGTCAGAAGGAATGAAACTGGGTCAGTGGCACAGTCTTTATCCATGTTGCCTGCAATGATTTATTTAGTCCAGCAGATGTCGACCTTTAGTGATACATTAACACTGTGTCAGCACAGTATCGACACAGGTGCCACACACCCTATGAGGCATCATCAACACATCACTACCGAACAGGACCGTTACATACAGTACATGCACCTTACGGTTCCCACGCATCCTGGAAAACATATGGAAAATGAGGAAAAAAAAAAGGTCAAATATCCTGGAAAATGATTTACAAAGTAACTTTTAACCCGTTTGTATTCGCTCACAAGGCATGAGGAGGATAAATAATTTTCCAGGATAACTTAACTGTTTTCAGGACCTTTTTTCTCATTTTCCAGGTTTTCCAGGGCATGTGGGAACACTGGTAATCTCACTTTGGACATGTTTATTGTCCCAACAATACTCACATACTTTTTTATGGATCATTTTTTACACTGCAGTGATGCATCTTGAACTTCTTCCACCTCTGGTAAAATCTCCTAACATAGAAACTATTTTATATCCAACATTAACTCTGGCTTTCCCCTTGAATTAAAAGTATGACTTTCTAAAACCATTTAAGATCTCCTTTTTAAGAAAACTGAATCAAGGAAGGGTGGCACGGTGTCACAGTGGTTAAAACATTTGTTGTTACATTTGTTCCTCCCAGCTCACTGGTGACTATTTCCCTCAAAACTGGTTTAACTGGACATGGAGTAAACTTTGTTTTGCACCAAGATCAAGAGCAGATGATGTTCCCAAAAACAGCAGATGACTTCAAGTTTGGGCTGATATGAATATTTTCGGGCGGCACGGTGGTGTAGTGGTTAGCGCTGTCACCTCACAGCAAGAAGGTACCGGATTAGATTCCCGGCCCGGGGCCTTTCTGTGTGGAGTTTGCATGTTCTCCCTGTGTCTGTGTGGGTTCTCTCCGAGTACTCTGGCTTCCTCCCACCATCCAAAAACATGCATGGGGATTACGTTAATTGGTTAATTTAAATTGAGTGTGAGTGGTTGTCTGTATGTGTGTCCTGTGATGAACTGGAGACTTGTCCAGGGTGTACCCTGCCTTTCACCCTAAGACCCCCCCCACGACCCTATGTGAGGATAAGAGGTAGAAAATGGATGGATGAATCCAGGAAGTATTGAGGCAGTAGTAGTGTAAAATGTTTTGACTAATTGATTTATTAACTATTTTTTTAAGTTGCACTTTTCTAAACTGTTGTGATTCAATTTACAGTGAAGTAACTCGAGCAGATAAATGCAGTGGAACAATGGCAGAAATAGCATGAAAAGAAAATACTCAAGAATGTACCAGTGGATTGGTATTTAATTACAGTACTTACAGGACTGTAGGGATTTTATAACAAAAAAGTGGAATCTCATCTCTTCTGAGTTAATAAAAGTCAAACACATCCATTTTTAAATAAAAATGGTTTATTCTCTTTCAATATAGCTTTTGTTCTATCCATAGCAGAAAAGAGCCTCCATGCCACTCAGTGCTAAAACTGGATCTCAGGTCACCACAGCATCGTAATGACGGACAAACGTCTTTACAGCACAACACTGGCTTGATACTGATCCAACAACTGTCACTTTGCTCATTTTAAAAACAGGTTAAGGGAGATGTTGGGAGGTAGGATGAGGAAGAGGAGGGTGGGGAGGGGGGCTTCAGATCTGATTTCAGATCAGATTTATCTGTGACTCAGACCAAGCAGCGCAGATTCCCCCCGGGCTTTGTTGGGAGAAGTCTAATCCGTGCATGTTTGTGTATGCTGCAAATCTGACATCTTGCATCCAGTATGGCTGTTTATGTGGAGGCAGAAGTTTCTGCCACGAAAAGGTCACAAGTTGAGGTAACAAAGATTCTTCCTGATTGGACGAAAGAGGAACAAAAACATGTCAGTAAACACAATAGAGAATGATTGGACTTAACACTGTTTCAATGAAATCTGAACCTCCATGAAAACAAGATTTACAGCAGCGTTAATACGCTTATTAGCCTGCAGTAATTTTGGCCAGGTGTACCTAACAAACTGGCCGCTGGGTGTATCTATACATGTGGGTTTGCTGGTCGTTACCTGCTCTCTGGCCATCATGTTGCATTGGAGCTGCTTATGGCCTTTGTGCCGTCTGTATTGGCGTTCGCCTGTTCCTTCACCACAGCATCTGAGGGACAAACACACTTCATCTTTTCATTTCAGTCACTTAAAAACAATAAACTTAACCAGTGAGCCAGCACTACAATGAGCCTGAAAATATTATATGGCTAGGGCTTTTCATGTGAAAGGTAACAATGGAAGGATGTGGATCAGGTTTTAATTTAAATCTGCCTCCATGTTGCAATATTCCTGTGCTACTGCCAAAAACAACCGATGGAAAAATATACTTATGTGTAGTGACTAAATTTAGAATAAACCCTAAAATTCACATCATGATGTTGTAGCCTAAAAGGAAACTACTGTTGTGATTTTTGCTTGTTTGTTTTTGTACACTAATGAGGTCTGAGCTGGTTACAGCAGTGAGAAAACATCATTTTAACTACCAGCACCTCTTTAACATGTTACTCCTGATTGTAGTTTCATGTTGGTGTGCAGACTGTGTGCAGGTGGTGCACTAACAGAAGTACGGGTGCTGCATGGCCTCGGCTGCCGTCAGCCTCTGCTGGTGGTCGTAGCGCAGCAGCTTGTCCAGCAGGTCCAGAGCCTCCGGACTGACCAGGTGCTGGTTCTCAGACTGGATGAACTGCTCCCAACGCTTCCTTGTTTGCCTGGACACAAAATGTTTCATGTGACTGAACTTAACTTTTAGCTGGTGTTTGGAGATGCGCAACAGAAGGTTTTTACTACTCAAGGCTAACAGCACCTCTGTCAGAAAGCACTGAGGTTCAAAATGACAATATGGATTTTATCAAAAGAATAGCGAGAATGTTTCCATTTCCTTTGGCCCAGGCAACAGTTTTACTGTCAAATTGAGTTATCATAAAACTAACATGAGATGGGTCAGAAAAAATACCTATCAACCTGAAGCAGTTCAACAACAGCCGCTTTTATGGCAAATCTAAAAGCTGCCACATTATACAGAAGTTAGTGTTGTGGCTGACAAACAGAGGCAGGTGCTGATTAACCTGAGAACATCTCAGTACTCACTGTCCCAGCAGGTCTTTGAAGTGAGTGTCCAGTTCTATGTGATATTTGTGCAGGTAACCAAAGAGCTCATCAGTGCCCAAAACTTTAGCAATGCGGACCAGCTGGAAAACAACACATGAACACTTAGTAGTTCCATACTGCAGATACTACAAAATATAACATGCAATAGCAAATACATTTCTGTCCCAATCAGTAGTTTCAGCAAGTAGTGACGTTCTAATTTATAGAGATGCTCCGGTTTAGGAGGGATATGAGTATTTATCTGAGGCGTTACCTGGTCGTAGTTGTCCAGACCATGGAAAAACGGTTCCTTCAGAAAGATCATGCTGGCCAACATGCAGCCTAGACTCCACATGTCCAAACTATAGTCATACATCTAGAGGGGGACAGAGGGCCAGACACCAAGAATTATTCAAAAGAATAAAAAAAATTAAAAAAAAAACAAAAAAACAAAATCAGTAAATAGTTGTAACAGCAGGTACCTGATAGTCCACTAGCAGCTCGGGGCCTTTGAAATAGCGGGAGGCCACCCTGACGTTGTATTCCTGAGCGGGATGGTAAAACTCTGCCAAACCCCAGTCTATAAGACGCAGCTGTGACACAGAAAACACTCAGTAATCTGTTTTACATGACAGAGTTACGCCTCTGTGCCAGCAACAGACTGGTGTGATGGACATATATATATTTATTTATTATCTGCTAATCATGATCTAAATAATAACTAATAATAACAGTCATCAGTACCTTTCTCATCTGGTGGTCGATCATCACGTTGTGGGGCTTCACGTCCCGGTGCATGATCCCCATACTGTGACAGTAGTCCAGAGCCTTGGAAAGAACAGACACTAATAACATCCTAGAAGCCAACAGGGACCACCCAGAAGAAAACTAACCCCTCACAGTCTGCAACCACCAAAGACACACTGCCGATATACATTTGTTCTCTTTACGATCGAGCCATTATTATTTTAATTTTCAATTACTAACTTGGTTTTCCAAATGGTAAAAGGCAAAGGTGAGGTCATAGAAGTCTACGCAGAAAAGCCTCACATCAGTATCAGGTCCTTTTTTTTTTTTTTACCTTGAGAAGCTCGTACATGTAGTAACGGATATCGAAGTCTGTCAGCTTCTGGTAAAGCTCCTGTGGGACAACATGTTCAGAAAACTCATTACTAACATGTCATCAGCAGGCTCACTGCCTTCTAGACAGGTACAACATTAACTGGAGGGTTATTATGCATGTTATTAATAATGGATATCAATGGTAGCGCTGCATGTATGATGTCAGCCAAACATAGGTACCTTAAAATCTGTGTTATTGATGCACTCAAAGACAAGCGCTGGTGTTCTGGACTGCAAAGAGAGGACAACACAAGGCTTAACTGAGGAGAGCAGCAGGTAGGTGGAGCTCATCGTCAGCACGCACACACGGCTGGATTACCACCGCAGGCATGCCAACATGCACATGAGTGAGAGCAGGAATCAAACTCACCACCGGGTCTTTGACGGTGTCCACCAGGCGGATGATGTTGGTTCCACCACGCAGGTTTTCAAGAATTTTGATTTCCCGTTTGATCTTCTTCTTCTTAACGGGCTGCAAAACAAAACGAGATACACACTAAATATAGCTAAAAGCAATAATATGATTTAAAAAACAAACAAACTGCAGGACGGGAGAACTCATCTTCTGACACACAGACACAAGATAATATATGTTGATAAAATATGTATATATATATATATGTTATATGTATATACATTATATACATACACAAGAGCAGCTTCTCAAGGAGAAGGACGGACAAATAACTAGCTTCCGAAATAATAAGTACTCAAAGTAACCATAAAGTTGAATCAAAGCCTCTCTGAAACAGTTTCAGCAAATGTTGGACTGATTGCAGGACTGTTGTATTAAACT
Organism: Synanceia verrucosa; assembly: GCA_029721515.1. NCBI lineage: Eukaryota > Metazoa > Chordata > Actinopteri > Perciformes > Synanceiidae > Synanceia > Synanceia verrucosa. The sequence goes on from CM056549.1 coordinate 29,417,824, forward strand.
GCATTAATTTAGAAGCACTGGTTCAATCTGACACTGATGCCATCAAAACCTTTGTGTGTGTGTGTATTTATTTGGGGTTGGGGGGTTGGATTTTATTTTTTCCATTGTTGTTTTTAGCCTCTGTGAGGCCCTATGAACTACTAAATGTACAACAAGTGTCATAAATAAAGTTGGATTTGATTTCAGGATATTCATCCAGCCATCCATTTTCTGCCTCTTATCCTCTCATAGGGTTGTGGTCAATTTAAATTAGCCAATTAACCTAATCTTCATGCATGTTTTTGGATAGTGGGAGGAAGCCAGAGTACCCGGAGAGAACATGCAAACTCCACACGGGAATCGAACCCGGTACCTTCTTGCTGTGAGGCGACAGTGCTAACCACTACACTACCGCCGCCACCCGAGAATATTCGTATCAGCCTCAGCCCCAAACTTGAAGTCATCTGCAGTTTTTGGGAACATCATCTGTTCTTGATCTTGGTGCAAAACAAAGTTTACTCCATGTCCAGTTAAACCAGTTTTGAGGGAAATAGTCACCAGTGAGCTGGGAGGTGTCAGGTGGAACAAATGTTTGGGAAAAAAAAAAAAAAAAAAAAAAAAAAAAGCATGATAAAGGAACAAACAAACTCACCTTGAGAATTTTCACCACCACTTTCTCATTGTTGGTCACATTTATGGCCTCAAACACTTCACTGTACTTCCCTCGACCCAGTTTACGCACCAGCTGGTAGTTGTCTTGATTGCTGATAAAGATGGAAACATTAAGTAGTAATTAAACACAGGAAATCAACTGATTATAACCACACACAATTTTCTCCTTGCTCAAAGCATCAATAAAACAATCAATTGATGGTAAATTAATTCATTATTTAGACATTTATAAAGCAAAACATACTAAAATTTCTGACCAGCTTCTCCATAATCTGGATAAGTTATTAAACTGAATATCTTTAACTCTTTGAGGGCCAAGAAAGTATATTTATGTCCTTTAAAACAGAACGCTTGAGTGCAGCAGATCGCCAATCGCGGTCACCCACAGCCTTTTGGGGTTTCTGGGATTTGTAGTCAGGACATAAAAGACGGTATACGCCACAGAGATCAAAGCAGGAAGTGGAGACGATCATGATTAGAGAGCAAAACAGAATCTGGAAAAAAGTGGTGATTTTGGTGAAAGTGTCCTCTACCTCTGATAAAACAAGAATGGAACAAGGTAAAAACAATTTTTTTTCATGATGAAATAGAGAGTCTCTTCTTTCATTTGAACTATTCAGTGTTTTCAGAGACACGGTACAAAATATTCTGTGGGTCATGAAAGATGACTCACAAAGGGCAAAAACCCCGGCACAAAGCACTTTACGCTTTAAAAGTGGACTGGCACTCAATGAATTAAGCTTTGGACTGCAGGTCGACCAAAAAAAAAAAACAAAAAACAAAAAAACATATTTTAAAATGGTTATCAAATTCAGTGATGAACGTACACAATGTAAGGCTCTGATAAATCTATTCATGCAGTCCTTAATTTGACACAGCTGTTTTCATGTGGGGTGTTAAAGCTTTTCATATTAAAACTGTAGAGGAAAATTACAGTAGCCACAGTAACACGTAACTGTACCTCCAGTTTGGCACATGTGCATCATAGTCCCAGTACTCTCTGTTCTTCTGTGTGTTGACATCGGTGTACACCCGAGCCTTGCTGCTGGCCGGCGTGGATCCGGGCATCGCTAGCTTTGCGGCTCCGTGTCGAGGACCCTCGGCTCCCTCTGAATACTTCTTGGCTCGATGCTGGAAGGTGGCGCAGCGACTCTCCAGAAAAAGTGGCTCTAAGAGGACCCCTGTGGCTGTGCTGTGCTTACCATCGGCTTTGGCTGCTTGTGCCCTCTGATGAAAGGCGTTCGCTGTGGTGCACACTGACAGAGCTACGATGACCGACTGTGTGAAGCCCCTGAGCAGAATGTTAGGCAGGATGGGATGAAGACCCGCCAGCTGCAGAAAGGCCAGGGAAAAAAGGCTGAGACAGAGTACACACATGATCTAACAGTGAAGCGCTGAAGCAAAACCGGAGAGATAATATTTATTGTATGTAGGGCCGCCACTACCCATCCATTACATTACCATTCTCTCCACGAATCATTTAGTCTAGAATGATTTAACAAACCACTTTCACTTTTATTTATTTATTCATTCATTTCTTGTTGAAACTAGCCATGATTAGTTTGTATAATCTCCACTTTCAGACCATTTCACTGAGCTGCTTGCATCCAGAACAGAACAGGTGTAGTTAGGGTTGTCACACCTGGACTGGATTTGCATAGAAACTGTTATCTGACTTGTAAACAAAGAAAAAAGGAGGACTTCACCGTTTTCTCCGTCCTTCAGAAAACATGATGTACTGAACTCAACAACTTAACATAAACTAGGTAAATATGGAGACTTTCAAGATCATTTAAAATCCAGTTTCCTGTTTTTTTCTTCCAAACCCGGTAACAATTTTAAATCAACAGATGCTTTGATAGCCCATTGTGAGATTTGTGACACATTTACTGCATTTAGTCCACATCAACAGACCAGGTATAGACCAAAACCAGATGAGTAAAACCTGAACCGGATTGACATAAATACAGTAGACTAGACTGTCAAAACAGTTTCAGGTTGAAATAGATTAGTTTGATTGATTTCACTGCAGTTTCACTATGTTTAGAGGATCACCAGACCTAGCTCACATAACACTGTGTTTCTGTATTTATATTTTACTCCATGTGTGAAATGAGGCAAAAGGGTAATTTCACTATTTTAAATACAGATAAGGTGAAAAATAAGAGGAAGATATGTTTAAAATCTCCCTTCGGGTCCGTTTCACGGATCACAACAGGAGACAAAGCACCACTGTACTTGGAGTTGTCACATTTGGACACAATTAATATGAAAACACTACAGCAGTTTAAAACACAGCTAGAGGAGTGTAGGAATGTAAGTTATGTCTCTGTGGAGGAAAGCACTGCATGTTTTTCTTTCCGGGCCACATCAGACCAGGCCTAGCTCACAACACTACATTCAAACTCGTGAAACCTGGACTAAATGACCATGATAGTTTTGAGTTTCCTGTCTGACTTTATCCCGTGTCAAAGCTGCGTACCGTCAAACCCCAAAACAAACTGTGTAAACTAAAAGAGCCTGAAACTGTGCGTGGAACCCGTCACGACACGGGATCTCCTGGGCCTTTTCCACCGGCCCAACAGCTACTATTTACACTTTAATGGGATACTAGCTAGCATTATTATATTTTGTAAACACCGAACTGTCTTCACACCCGAACCAATCTGAGCGGGCTAGCATCATTCAGCTACCACCATTTCATCTAACGCTGCCTAGCTAGTCTCGGTGACCTAGCTTACTTAGCAAAACATAAAAATCACAAAATTTAAACATTAAGAGCACCAATGCAGACTCACGTAGATCGCTTGTGTGTATGTTTTACTTAATAAACGTGTGTACACGATACTATTTACTGGTGTCGACATTTGTGATAATGTGAAATCAATAACGGAGGCTAAAGTTAGCCGGCTAACCTCGTCGAAGGAATATCCGAGCTCAGAGGAAGTCCGCCCGACATGAACGTTGGCTCGTTAGCAGCTTGTTATCCGTATGTTGCTCTCCATGCAGTTAGTATAGCACGTCCAGTTTTGAAAATGATGGATAATATGTGTAATTATCGGCAATATAGCGATATATTAATTTCATCAGACGGGCGGCAGGGGTACCTACAGCTAGCCGCGGTTCATTAGCAGAACCAGGATGCTCTTCCCTTTTGCGGAAAACATTACCCGGATGTGAATCAAACCGTTCACTAACTAGAAAGTAACAATATGTATTTAAATGCTATATAAAATAAATATCACAACTATATTGGAAACAAATGGAAAACTGGTTTACAGTTGTTTCCTATTCAAGTACATTCAGACGCACTGGATTGCGTGTAAAAAGAAAATCTGTCAATAAACAATTCTCCTGGCACAATTTATGAAAAAATGCCCGATGCTTTGATGCTTTTTGTAATGAATGACACCTTTATTATACATTCGTATAAATATATGAGATTAAAGTCAACAAAAACAACGACCATCAATATTTTTGTGTATCGTTTACAATTTACGCACGTTAATTTATTTTTGTATGTTTTTTTTACTCCTCAGCAGTCCTTAATTATTTTAATACATTGTTTGTAAATTTGTTGTTCAAAAAAGAAATACTGAAGTACCTTAAAATTACATGTTAATACAGTACTTTAGTAAATGTAGCCTACTTACGCTGTCTTTACTTTCCACCACTGCACATTTCCAAAAAAGTCACAAAAGTAGAAGAAAACCAAACCAAAAGACCATCCATGCAAAGACAAATATAAAACCAAGTAAAATCACAGAACTTATAAAGAGCATAAGGCGTTATGCTGAGGCAGGACCTACTGCTGCTTTAAACATTTACCTGATATTTGTGGCATTTTATTTTAGATATTGTTATTCAATAGGTGCTATTTAACTTTAGTCAGAAAATGCTTCAAACTCCATTCTTTGTTCTTTACATTAACATTTTTTACACCTGTTTTTTTTTTGTTTGTTTTTTTTAAGAAAAAGTACCTGGGAATCTTTTGGCACCACGCACTGAAAGAATATGCAATATGTGATAACATATAATATAATCTACAGTTAAGGAAATGTCCCTGGTTTTATTGCTTTTAACGTATTACATCCCTGAAACTGATGAAAAACAAGAAAGTAAAATATATGGGTTTATCTATTTTATTTGACTAAAGCAGACACTCCACAACTTATTCTCTGTATTGCTGTACTAAGTGTCATTTTGTTCAATGCACTTCTTTACCAGCTAACATTTACTTTTCAAATAAGGTACAGATAACTCTTTGTTTTGTGCAGAGTATAGCTGCACTGCCAGGTTTAAGTCATGGACCATCTCATCTGTAGCTAGTGATTAACAATTTAAAAAATGCAATTAGAACCATCACAATATAAAATGCAAATGTTCACCTACCTTTGACAGACTTCAGACAACTGAAGATAAATCCACATATTGTTAACAGAATATTTGGTCATTTTGGACTGTTGGTCAGACCAAATAAAGACAATTGGACGCCATATTGGACATCTTTCACTATTTTTTTTTGATATTTAAACAGAAAAAAATTATTCATAGAGAAAATAATACTGCATATTAACTGAAAACAATTCATAACTAGGAATTAAAATAATACTTGAAACAAACTTGCAACACATGTAGAAGACCTCAGTGTGATGATAACAAGTATATCTTTAAGTTCATAAGGATGGTTTATTTTAATTGTTTGTATACAATATGAACAGGAGTCTATATTGAGATCCATGTGTGTAAATGCAGCACTTCATTACACTCCAACAGGAGGTTTTGAAGCAGACTCCCCAGGACTTAAACCATGGCACAACCACACAGTCCCTTATCCCTTCCCTCCCTGCAGTCATTCCCTCTGCCCAGGATTTTAAATATACTGCAAATGTTGTGAATATAGATATCCACACAGTCAACTTAAGTACACAAATGTTTAACTTTACGCCCGATGTGAACAACACATAAATCGTAACTTTGAGGCTACTCAGATTAATCTGCTGAACGCCCAGTCTGGACCAAGACCTGGCTGACACAAGGCCGATTCTTCAAAGAACATTAAAAATAATAATAATAATAATATTACTTTTGTTAGATCTATCCCACAGTTAACTAATACAGCTAGTTTGTGGAAAGTGAGCAATATAATGCTTTGAAGTCTTGTTGGGTTACAACCTTGCAATGATCCATCTGGAACTGAAACTAACTGCAAGCTCATTCAGAGTGAATACAAAGGCAGATAACATAAGCACTATACAGTTTTCAATGTTACATAAGCATATACACACAATCTATAATACAACAGAGTAGACTATGCCATGAATCAGTAGTCATAAATATTACATTGTGCATGTTCTATTGCACATGTCAAGTGTTTGTATGACATGATAGGTATGGGTTAGTTACCTACATGTCATTTGTTTTAATACAAAGATGCAACAACACAGATTTTATAGGACACGGGATATACATTTTCACAAATCCACTTTTTTTCTGCTTCTTCTTCTTAGGATGTTTTCCTAAATAAACCAAACCTATAATACAACAGTAATATTAAAGTGTGATAAATATTCATGCACAAACAGATGGTACTACCTAAGATCTAGAATGTGAAAAGATGCTGCTGCACAAGCCAGCCACTGTGTATGGATGGGAGGGCTTTTTTGGGCTAAACTGTCATATTGACTAAAAAAAAAAAAACAAAAAAAAAAAACAGAGTGATCGGTAAAAAAAAGGCACGTGGATTTCAGAGGAGCTTACACACAACACACACATCTGACAACTGTCTGGAAGTTCTTTCCAGCTCTCTCGACAACAGAGTCAAACGTAAAAAACAGAAGATCACATGCAACCACAGAATTAAGTCCCATGCGCAGCACTGACTGTGGTCTTCCCACATTTTATGCCTTTTTTCTCCCGCACAATCTGTTCAAGTTGGTGTCCATGTGTTCCAAAATAAGATGATCGTAATTGCCTGATTTGGGATGTTTTGCCATTGACTCAACTAAGGATGAGGATGAATTCAGACTTAAAAAAAATCATTAAACATAATTATTGGATGCAGGTTCTAAACTACAAGTGGGAGAGCGGAGGCTGACACACGTTGCTTTGAGGATGAATGTCATGTCTGCTGCTCAGGACTGAAGAGCAGTTCGGTTCATGGGATGCACTGGGCTTCAGGGAAGCTCTCCCCCTCGGCCGTGTGCTGGACTGTGTGCTCCTGCAGAGCTGTGAGGTCAACAAAGCGCTCCCCGCACCACACACACTTAAACTGCGTCTCCCGCGAGTGCACACTCTGGTGCTTGGCCAGGTGCTCGCGCTGCTTGAAGCTCTTGTCGCAGCTGGCGCACTTGAAAGGCTTCTCCCCGGTGTGTACCCGCCGGTGGCGCTGCAACTCAGACGAGTACCTGAAGCGCTTTTCGCAGTCGGGACACTTCAGCGGCTTCTCGCGTGTCGGGTCACAGCGGTGCTGCACGAACTCGGAGGACGACACAAAGCGCTTGTCACACAGGGAACACTTGAGCGGCTTTTCCGTGCAGTGAGAGTTCTGGTGGCGCTGCAGCGTTGAATTCTTTTTGTAACCTTTGCCGCACACATCGCATTTGTAGGGCTTCTCCACCTCACCACCACATTTGTGTCTCAGCAGCTCTCCCGATTGGCTGAAAGACTTCTGGCAGGACGCACACTTGAAGAGACTTTCCATACCGTGCACCTGCTGATGGTAAAGCAGGTGGGACGGCTGAAGGAACCCTTTATCACAGAGGTTACACTTGAAAGGGCGATCAGCTGGATTTTTGTGAGTGCGCCGGTGGCGTACAAGTGCATACTGCTGTTTGAAGCTCATCTGGCACTCTTCGCACTGGAAAGGCCGCTCCTCTGAGTGGGTGCGTTCATGCTGTCGGAGGTCAGACGGCCGCTTGAAGCTCTTGCCGCAGGAACCACAGCGGAATGGCCTCTCCCCTTCTGGCTGGCACTGGTGGTGCAGGAGCTCGGACGACTCCTTAAAGTGCATCTCACACAAATTGCACTTGAAAAGGTGCTCGCCCGAATGCGCATACATGTGCCGCACAAGGTGGGAGCGGTGCTTGAAGCTTTTCTCACACACGGCGCATTTGTAGGGACGCTCTGAGCTGTGTGTGCGCTGGTGGTGTGCCAGATGTGAAGACTGGCTGAAGCTTTTATCACAAGTGTCACATTTATATGGCTTTTCGCCAGTGTGTACTCTCTCGTGGCGGGTGAGCTCAGACAAATGCCTGAAGGACTTATGGCACACCGAGCACTTGTACGGCCGGTCTGGTGCGGAGGCTTCAAACGCAGGGGGAGAGGAGGCACTGATTGCTGCGCCGCCACTGGATGTCTCACCTGTGGACGGCTGCTGGGGATTGGCAGCTGACGAGGTCGGAGTGACGTTACCAGAACCCGGCCGGTATGTTTTCTCACAGATAGAGCACTTCATTGGGTTGTTTCCATTGCCGTGCGAATTGTGATGCTGGGCCAAAGAGGTGAGCAGGGAAAAGCCCATCTTACACACACCACACACAAAGGGCTTCTGCTCCACCTGCACACACTGATGCTCCAGCAGGTCTGTCGCCTGGCTGAAGATCTTCATACACTGGGTACACTGAAAGGATCGGTCCTGGTTCACCATGCACTGGTGCTCATGAGGGTTGGCCAGGTGAGAGATGTCGTGGCCACAGGCTCCGCATTTGTGCCCTCTCTCGCCCCCTACCTGCAAGGAGGGCTGCTGGGTTTGAACAGAGTGCTGCTGGCCATGCTGGGGCTGCTGAAGGGAAGTATCTGGCTGCAGTACGACTCCATACACAGTGCAGCCCAGAGGGTTGTCCGCTCCCTGGGGGAGCGTGTGCACAACAGAGGGTGGAGCCACTGCATGTTGCTGTTGCTGCTGCCACGCCTCCGTCATCCTTCCACTTCTCATGTAGGGATTCAGCTCTCAGCAGATGAAGGGGGTTTCAGTGCAGAACTGAAGATGGGGGATGTGGTTTGATAAACAGTAACCAGCACACCAAGAGTAGCTGAGTGCTTACACAGGTCCTTTGAAAACCTTTAGGGAAAAACACAAAAACATACCCAACAATGTTACTGGATTATTGTGATGAGTAAATACATGCAGAGTGATGATATGAAAGAGCAGGGCTGATGAGCTGCCAGTTTCCAATATGATGCATTATAAATAGCCATGTCAGAGGCAGCAGTAGCAGATACCTCATAAACATGTTTTTACATTTGTGCAGGGGAAGGTTCTGCATCCAGTGTTAGAGCAATGTGACTGCATTGTGGTGAAATAAAACTCAAACAAACCCAAGTATGTAGCTTAAAAGGCCTAAAACCTTTTCTTCCGGAAAGAAAACGTACTATGTAAGACTCCTTATATATTAGACAGACACACGGTGACATAAAAATCAATGCACTGTATTTACACGGATACTTGCAAAAATAACAGGCACGAGGATAACACGAAACCAGAATTGGGCTCGGTCTATTTCCTGAAAAGCGAACCAAGCACGTAATAGTCCCATATCTCTATTAAATATGTACAGAATACAAATGTATTCATTATATTCATACAGTTCAGCTAGGGGGAAATGGTAATTCTTCACGGTTATTTAATGGTGTAGTTTCTGTTCTAGGATGTCATGGACGTTAGCTTGTCAAATTCGGAAGCAAAGCTAACAGCTAAGCTAACCGCTTACCAACTAACGTTACAAAGCAACCGACTTCCTTCGTGATTATCACCAACCATTTCACATTATAAAACATATCGGTGCCTTGTGGTGTCGCACTGAAACAGCCTCTAAAACGTAACTACATTAAGGCAGAAGCGACCAAAGCTATCGACGCTTCGTCTGCCGCTTTCTAAAAGGCCACAATCGCTAGTCTGCCGCTTGATACGAGCCTTCGTTGCAAACGGACCCCAATTCAGACTAGGCCTCACCGGAGCTGCGGTGAAAATTCACCTCCTCCAGCGGAGCCTCGCACATCTGCAAAAACATCATTTGCAATATAAAAAAACACGATAACTCACTGGAGCCGCTTATTGGTGGGTTTCGCTACCGTCTTCAGCCTGAGGTTGACAACTTTCAATGTAATTATGGCTAGGGGGACCGGCGGTGGAGGGGATGCGGTTGAAGCCGGACGCCATCCTCCAGCAGACGGACGGACACCGGAAGCCGCCAAGCAGTGAGCTGTCGCTGCGGAGCTGCAGAGCTGCTACAGCCGCCCCAAGCTGTAAGGTACACCCAGGAGCTCGAAAACAACCCGAGGTGGAGTTAAAAAGTACTCTGACTGATATTTAACAACATTCACACAAACACAGTGCGAGCCGGGAAGATATTAGCAAATATATTTCTTCAATATGGCAGTAGGGGGAAGTGTTTCTCTCCTTCACTCAATGTAAACACTGAGCTCTCTCGCCTGCGACTGTCTCTTTCAGCAGTTAACAGATTAAACCTCATCATTACTTAAAAAAATCTGCAAAAAAACCTTATTGTTATATTGGATGCATCATCTCTGTGCAAACAAATTCTCACATAGCTGAGTTAACATAACATAACTATTCTCCTTTTAAAATGCATTTGAACATCTTGAACTTCTCATAATTATATTACAAAAATTTTACTTGCTTTCACAATAGTGCACAGTGATGATGATTTAATATTCGAATGTATAATGTTGTTTTTAAAATATTTTATATATAATACTGTATTATAATATACTAATACACAATATTTAATAAAGATATAATAGAATAACTTTATTGAGCCCACCCTGGGATAACATAACAATCAATCATTTCATCATTTCATATTGGTCACTGAGTCGTTTTTGATTTCTCTTGCATGTGACCAATAATAGTAAATATATAGGCTAATAAAAATATTGACTGCATATATTGGGTTAATATGCAGAATTTAATATCATATCATATAAATTAGGTGCATCTCTGTTGCTAAAGATCAGTGGTGTGGTTGATGTGACCTTCACTCACCTCGTTTAGTGTCCTGTTTTATTTAGTTTCAGTGTGGACGCTGTAAAAGTGATGCTGAATGAATATTCCTGTTAACACAGTGGGCAGAGCACAGTTATCCCAGCATTTAGACCACTGGCAGCATTTTGACAGCAGATGACGCTTGAGTCTTTGTTGGCCACCTAGAGCATTACACATGTATTCACTATCAATAATAATAGTGATAATAATAATATCTCTAGCTGTCTACTCGACTAAAATATACTTACCCTGTGTTTACATGCTACACTTGCATGCAGAAACACCTTTTAACCTTTCATTCATAACTAGAAACTATAAGACGTTCTTTATTCTTGCCAAGAGTTAGATGCAATGGTGAATAATAGTACATTTAATCAAATACCATTGTCAAGCACAAATATGAGGTTCTTGTACTGTACTTGAGTTTATTCTTTTCATGCTACTTTCTCCTCCCACCGCACTGCATTTATCTGCCAGTTTCAGTGAGTTTATGAAGTGTTTTCTCAATAAGAAAACCCAAAACAGACAATTAATCAATTCATGGATAAAGTAATCAGCACATTAATCCATATCCAAGTGGGGATGTCAGATACTTTCCAGAGATAAACAAAACACTAATTTTGTTCCTCTAACTTAAGTAACATTTCCATCACTTTATTTACTTTAGTAACATTTCCATTACTTTATTTACTTTAGTGACATTTCCATTACTTTATTTACTTCAGTAACATTTCCATTACTTTATTTACTTTAGTAACATTTCCATTACTTTATTTACTTTAGTAACATTTCCATTACTTTATTTACTTTAGTAACATTTCCATTACTTTATTTACTTTAATAACATTTCCATCACTTTATTTACTTTAGTAACATTTCCATTACTTTATTTACTTTAATAACATTTCCATCACTTTATTTACTTTAGTAACATTTCCATTACTTTATTTACTTTAGTAACATTTCCATTACTTTATTTACTTTAGTAACATTTCCATTACTTTATTTACTTTAGTAACAGTTCCATTACTTTATTTACTTTAATAACATTTCCATCACTTTATTTACTTTAGTAACATTTCCATTACTTTATTTACTTTAGTAACAGTTCCATCACTTTATTTACTTTAGTAACATTTCCATTACTTTATTTACTTTAGTAACATTTCCATCACTTTATTTACTTTAGTAACATTTCCATTACTTTATTTACTTTGGTAACATTTCCATTACTTTATTTACTTTAGTAACAGTTCCATCACTTTATTTACTTTAGTAACATTTCCATTACTTTATTTACTTTAGTAACATTTCCATTACTTTATTTACTTTAATAACATTTCCATTACTTTATTTACTTTAGTAACAGTTCCATTACTTTATTTACTTTAATAACATTTCCATCACTTTATTTACTTTAGTAACATTTCCATTACTTTATTTACTTTAGTAACAGTTCCATCACTTTATTTACTTTAGTAACATTTCCATTACTTTATTTACTTTAGTAACATTTCCATCACTTTATTGACTTCAGTGACATTTCCGTTACTTTATTTACTTCAGTAACATTACCGTTACTTTATTTACTTCAGTAACATTTCCATTACTTTATTGACTTCACTGACATTTCCGTTACTTTATTTACTTCACTGACATTTCCGTTACTTTATTTACTTCAGTAACATTCCGTTACTTTATTTACTTCAGTAACATTTCCGTTACTTTATTTACTTCAGTAACATTTCCGTTACTTTATTTACTTTAGTAACATTACCGTTACTTTATTTACTTCAGTAACATTTCCATCACTTTATTTACTTTAGTAACATTACCATTACTTTATTTACTTCAGTAACATTTCCGTTACTTTATTTACTTTAGTAACATTACCGTTACTTTATTTACTTCAGTAACATTTCCATCACTTTATTTACTTTAGTAACATTACCATTACTTTATTTACTTCACTGACATTTCCGTTACTTTATTTACTTCAGTAACATTCCGTTACTTTATTTACTTCAGTAACATTTCCGTTACTTTATTTACTTCAGTAACATTTCCATCACTTTATTTACTTTAGTAACATTACCATTACTTTATTTACTTTAGTAACATTTCCGTTACTTTATTTACTTCAGTAACATTTCCATCACTTTATTGACTTCAGTGACATTTCCGTTACTTTATTTACTTCAGTAACATTACCGTTACTTTATTTACTTCAGTAACATTACCGTTACTTTATTTACTTTAGTAACATTTCCATTACTTTATTTACTTCAGTGACATTTCCATTACTTTATTTACTTTAGTAACATTTCCATTACTTTATTTACTTTAGTAACATTTCCATTACTTTATTTACTTTATTTACTTTAGTAACATTTCCGTCACTTTATTTACTTCAGTAACATTACCGTTACTTTATTTACTTCAGTAACATTACCGTTACTTTATTTACTTTAGTAACATTTCCATTACTTTATTTACTTTAGTAACATTTCCATCACTTTATTTACTTTAGTAACATTACCGTTACTTTATTTACTTTAGTAACATTTCCATTACTTTATTTACTTCAGTGACATTTCCATTACTTTATTTACTTTAGTAACATTTCCATTACTTTATTTACTTTAGTAACATTTCCATTACTTTATTTACTTTAGTAACAGTTCCATTACTTTATTTACTTTAATAACATTTCCATCACTTTATTTACTTTAGTAACATTTCCATTACTTTATTTACTTCAGTAGCATTTCCGTTACTTTATTTACTTTAGTAACATTACCGTTACTTTAGTTACTTTAGTAACATTGCTGTTACTTATTTACTTCAGAAACATTTCCATCACTTTATTTACTTTAGTAACATTTCCATTACTTTATTTACTTTAGTGACATTTCCATTACTTTATTTACTTCAGTAACATTTCCATTACTTTATTTACTTTAGTAACATTTCCATTACTTTATTTACTTTAGTAACATTTCCATTACTTTATTTACTTTAGTAACATTTCCATTACTTTATTTACTTTAGTAACATTTCCATTACTTTATTTACTTTAGTAACAGTTCCATTACTTTATTTACTTTAATAACATTTCCATCACTTTATTTACTTTAGTAACATTTCCATTACTTTATTTACTTTAGTAACAGTTCCATCACTTTATTTACTTTAGTAACATTTCCATTACTTTATTTACTTTGGTAACATTTCCATTACTTTATTTACTTTAGTAACAGTTCCATCACTTTATTTACTTTAGTAACATTTCCATTACTTTATTTACTTTAGTAACATTTCCATTACTTTATTTACTTTAATAACATTTCCATTACTTTATTTACTTTAGTAACAGTTCCATTACTTTATTTACTTTAATAACATTTCCATCACTTTATTTACTTTAGTAACATTTCCATTACTTTATTTACTTTAGTAACAGTTCCATCACTTTATTTACTTTAGTAACATTTCCATTACTTTATTTACTTTAGTAACATTTCCATCACTTTATTGACTTCAGTGACATTTCCGTTACTTTATTTACTTCAATAACATTACCGTTACTTTATTTACTTCAGTAACATTTCCATTACTTTATTGACTTCACTGACATTTCCGTTACTTTATTTACTTCACTGACATTTCCGTTACTTTATTTACTTCAGTAACATTCCGTTACTTTATTTACTTCAGTAACATTTCCGTTACTTTATTTACTTCAGTAACATTTCCGTTACTTTATTTACTTTAGTAACATTACCGTTACTTTATTTACTTCAGTAACATTTCCATCACTTTATTTACTTTAGTAACATTACCATTACTTTATTTACTTCAGTAACATTTCCGTTACTTTATTTACTTCAGTAACATTTCCATCACTTTATTGACTTCAGTGACATTTCCGTTACTTTATTTACTTCAGTAACATTACCGTTACTTTATTTACTTCAGTAACATTACCGTTACTTTATTTACTTTAGTAACATTTCCATTACTTTATTTACTTCAGTGACATTTCCATTACTTTTATTTACTTTAGTAACATTTCCATTACTTTATTTACTTTAGTAACATTTCCATTACTTTATTTACTTTAGTAACATTTCCATTACTTTATTTACTTTATTTACTTTAGTAACATTTCCGTCACTTTATTTACTTCAGTAACATTACCGTTACTTTATTTACTTCAGTAACATTACCGTTACTTTATTTACTTTAGTAACATTTCCATTACTTTATTTACTTTAGTAACATTTCCATCACTTTATTTACTTTAGTAACATTACCGTTACTTTATTTACTTCAGTAACATTTCCATTACTTTAATGACTTCAGTGACATTTCCGTTACTTTATTTACTTCAGTAACATTTCCGTTACTTTATTGACTTCAGTAACATTTCCATTACTTTATTTACTTCAGTAACATTTCCGTTACTTTATTTACTTCAGTAACATTCCGTTACTTTATTTACTTCAGTAACATTTCCGTTACTTTATTTACTTCAGTAACATTTCCGTTACTTTATTTACTTCAGTAACATTTCCGTTACTTTATTTACTTCAGTAACATTTCCGTCACTTTATTTACTTTAGTAACATTACCATTACTTTATTTACTTCAGTAACATTTCCGTTACTTTATTTACTTCAGTAACATTTCCGTTACTTTATTTACTTTAGTAACATTACCGTTACTTTATTTACTTCAGTAACATTTCCGTTACTTTATTTACTTCAGTAACATTACCATTACTTTATTTACTTTAGTAACATTTCCGTTACTTTATTTACTTCAGTAACATTTCCGTCACTTTATTTACTTCAGTAACATTCCGTTACTTTATTTACTTCAGTAACATTTCCGTTACTTTATTTACTTCAGTAGCATTTCCGTTACTTTATTTACTTTAGTAACATTACCGTTACTTTAGTTACTTTAGTAACATTGCTGTTACTTATTTACTTCAGAAACATTTCCGTTACTTTATTTACTTTAGTAACATTACTGTTACTTTATTTACTTTAGTAACATTACTGTTACTTTATTTACTTAAGTAACATTTCCGTTACTTTATTTACTTTAGTAACATTACCATCACTTTATTTACTTTAGTAACATTACCATCACTTTATTTACTTCAGTAACATTACTGTTGCTTAATTTACTTCAGTAACATTGCCGTTACTTCAGACATTTACATTGCTTTATTTACTTTAGTAATATTTCCATTACTTTTACGTCTGTATGTTCATGCTGTGGTAATCACGCTTGTGTAAAGGATCTGAATACTTCCTCCACCCCTGCTGAGAAGATCAATACCACTTTCATGTCTGGCTGTTAAACAGGCAGCTACAGCCAGCAGGTTAGCTTAGCATAAAGGCTGAAGCAGCTAGCATGGCCTATCCAGACAGAAGACAAGAAAGCAAAATGTTGACCTGTTCCTTTAAGATCAACGTTATTCCAAATGTGCAGCTTTAATTCCTAAATATATTATCCAAAACGGTCTTTCCTTTCTTCAGTGTTGAAGTGACAATAATTAATCTAAAATGAACTGAATAAACTGAAGAACCATCATATCATGTGAGGTAACCTTGTGCTATTTATCATCGGGTTATTTGGCATATTGCCTTCAGAAACATTGCCTGTTGTGTGTGAAATGGATAAAAACCTCTCTCACACAGTTCCCACTGTGTGAAAACTGTCAGATTTTATCAAAAAAATTAAATCTAAAGTACAACTCAAATAACCATGAATCCTTGCACCTGAAATCTTCATCACCACCTTCATGACACTGAATTGTTTGACTGAGCAGTCACGACAGCGGTAAATAAACCACACCAAAAGCCCATTAATTTCAAACATTTCATTATTTTCTCCACATTAACTTCGAAACAACCTCATAAACCAAAGAGTAAGAAAGAGCATGCTCGGGCATGCAATGATGTCACAACATGATGATGCCACTGGGTGCGAAGTATAAAACATACAGTAGCAGAGAGAGTTTCTTTTTAATATCATTCATAGACTCTGGGACGTTTTTCGGTTAATCCACTGAGAGTTTTAAAAAGCTAGCGTTTATTTTACACCACTCGCCATCGTCTCATGTCGTAGCCTTGTGTTGCTGGATTAAAAGAGAGACGGGAGGGAGGATACTCACAAACTGACACCAGATTGAGCAGGCTGAACAAACATGCTGAAAAAAATGTCATCTGGCCCAAAAAGTGTCTGGAAATGACACCGTAGAAACCTCATTTTTCCCTTTTTTTGACTGGTTCAAAAGTGGGACTGGGAGAGAGACAAAACAGTGCATGCCATTTCATGGTGTGTGTGTGTGTGTGTGTGTGTGTGTGTGTGTGTGTGTGTGTGTGTTGGGTGGGGGTGGGGAGGGGGTGTCACCTTTCTTAATGTTGAAGGTTATTTGTCTCCACCTTAGCCTGGGTGTTTTATTATCTGTGGTCAGGGTTATTTTTTTTTTTAAATTAATTTGAGACGGGAAATGAATAAATACGAGGCACTCAGCATTCTCTCTGTCTTGCAAACTGCATAAAAGTAACAAACTTTGAATAATAATGACACATACACATATATAGTAGAATTAGTGGTTATAACATAACAGTCTCAAGGCTGTACAAAGGGGCAAGGCTGAACCCTCCTCAGTATGTCAGCAGTTAAATGTGTATGTGGGTTTTTTTTTGCGTGCGAATGTGTTTCACTTAACAATGAATTCAGGAAGTTTCTCGCAGGTTTAGACTCACGGGTTTTGGGAGTGTGTTGGTCGCTGATGAATGTGTTTGTGTGTGTGTCCACACAGCGACAAGAAGTGACAACCGGGATGGAGTGCATACCAATGAGGACAGAACAGTGATGTTAAAGGGATAGAAAAATGCACTTTGAAAACCCACACAGCCTCATGCAATGGTTGTGTGTGCAGTTCATAGTGGAAAAAAGAAAAGAACAGTAACGGAGCCCTTTAAAATGGATCTACTCTTGCAGCATAGTTCTGTAAGTAGCGCATAGTGCGAATAGGGTTATTGACTGGTGGATGGGGACTGATGCTGGGGCAGGTTAGAAGGCAAAAAGGGTTGCTGTCTGTGGGGTGGAGGATGAAGTGTGTGCCATGCTTTTGGTTAGCATGTTTCTCACGGTAACCAGGAAACAAGGGATGCTATATTCTTGTCTAGAGTGATGGAAAAATGGGCAAAACTGCCTGTGCCATCTCCAGTCCATAGCTGATGGACACCCATGCATTGTATGTCCCGATACACCATGCCAGTTAAAAGCTGCATTCTTCTTTTTTTAACTTTCTTACTTTCTATCTTTGCAAGCTCAAAGTAAGTATTTGTAAAATGAACAACGCTTTCATGGAAACTGAAACGGGCTTCAACAGAGAAGAAAAGACCAACAATAGAAAGGCTCTGCTGTGTGTCTGTCACTCAGGCTGTGGGCTCCAGTCCAATAGGCAGAACGTCTGTCCCGGTAAGTAATAATATAATATACTGTAGTTATCAATAAGTCTTAGTAGATCATACCTGTATAAGCTTAAATAAAGAAGTGAATGAAAAGAATGGCTACTCCAATATTGAGTAAAATGACCATAACCACCAGAATAGAGCTGGAGCCCTGAAAGACAAGAGAGGAGAAGAAAACAGTTAATGAACGCAGCCACACCCAACTGGAGACTCCACAGTTAAAAGTTGTGTCAAAAAGTGATCAAATATGGATTGTAATGGATCGTTAACTTGCTGTAGATTAGTTTAATCCTTTCTGGGTTGACAAATAACTTGCAGACTAACATGTTCATTTGGAAACGTGCACCTCAACTTTCAGCTAGTGAAAGTACATTTACTCAAGTGCTGTACTAAGTACAAACGTGAAGGGACTTGGAGTATTTTCCATTTTATGCTTCTGATGATGTTGTACTTTTCACTGCAGTGTATTTATCTGACAGCTTTAATTATGTCACATGGAAAAGTCTTATTTTTCAGTTAGCTCCATTCATGGCGAAGGAGTTGGCTAGCCTGAATGCAAGCGGTACGTTACATATGTCACGACCAAATGTTAGCGATTGGGTAATATCAGAGCCAATCGTTTCAAACTTCAACAGAGTTCACGCCTCCCGTCTGAAATCGGTTCTCAATGGTGGAATGCCAGTTCCTCTGTACGATAGTACAAGGGTTTGGTAAGACCAGGCTACTCATGACACAAAAGTAGAGAAAAATCGACATTTGGGAAAGCTAATGATGAAGCCGAGAAGATTAGACTGCTAGCCTGACGACCAAAGCTTCTAAAACTGTTCAACACGTTGCATCTCACTTGTAATAAACACACAGAAATGATAAAACTTTGAGCTGTGGAAGAATCTACCTCTTGGCATGAAATGTCAGAGTAATGACTCACTGAGTTTGATTTGAGGGTGAGATGCTCTCCTTCCTGCTCCAGAGTGATGGGCTGAGACTTGAGGGGTGGGGAGAGGGTGAGGTCCCTGTGCAGTGGCCACTCCTCCAGCTCTGACCCCACATTCAGGTTGTCCAGCATCTGTACAGAGTCCATGGATCCCTCTCTGACTGGTCGAAGGCCTCGGGATCGCAGCCTGTTGTTCTTGGGGGCTGGTGACTCTGGGCCCAGCCCCCGAGGCTCCTGCGAGTCTGGACACTGAAGCCTCATGTCGACTGTATAGTCATTCATCCTCTCCTCATCCTGCTCTGTGAGGCGCGAGTGGGCTGGGC
Organism: Synanceia verrucosa; assembly: GCA_029721515.1. Classification (NCBI taxonomy): domain Eukaryota; kingdom Metazoa; phylum Chordata; class Actinopteri; order Perciformes; family Synanceiidae; genus Synanceia; species Synanceia verrucosa. Next base: position 29,437,240 of record CM056549.1, read on the forward strand.
TCCACCTAAGGGTGCTCTCAGCGGTCCAGCCCCCGGTGAGGCCGTCAAGCCTTTGGTCGATCACAGCATGCTCGTTAAGCTTGTGGTTGGGAGGGTTGTGCTGCTTTGGGTGGTGGTTGGAGTAAACATGCTCTCGGGGGTTGTAACTAGAGATGTGGTCCTTTGCATTGTGATTGGAGGAGATATAATCTTGGGACTTGTGATTGGAAGAAGCATGCTCAGAAGTCTTGTGATTGGACATGTTATGTTCCAAGGCCTTGTGATTCGATAAAATGTGCACCTGCGGCTTGTAGTTGGAAGAGACCTTGTGATTCGTGGAAGAGTGATCCCATGTTTTGTGATTGGAGGATGAGTACTCCCTCGACTTGTGATTGGAAGAGGCTTGTTTGGAGAGCTTTTGGTTGGGCAGGGAGTGCTCCCACGTTCTGTAGGAGGAGGCGTGTGACTTGTGATTGGACGAGGGTTTCTCCCGCGGTTTGTGGTTGGACAAAGGGGCCTGCTCGTGGCCGTTAATCTGGCCCTCCTGCTCCTCCAGAAGGGAGGGCGTGGTGGAACGGCTGCTGCCCCCGCGGTCCGGGTACATGTCGTCAGTCCAATTGTTGGCCCCGCCCCGTGGCAGATCCACGCCCCGTCCCTCCACCAGCACCTGGATCTCAGCCCCGCCCTGGTCGTCCACGGCACTCTGGCGCATGAAACAAGCATTTCTGGGGCGATGGCTGTGCTTGGGCGGACTGCGGGGGGGTGAGGTGGGCACACTCAGCACAGGACTGAGATCAGGTGTTATCACAGGTGGTGTGGTGTCCGGCGTGCACAGCTCTGGACTGTCTGTTCCTGTGGAAATCGCGTCGTGGTCTTTGTCCTTGGCGTCCTGGTGCTTGGGCCTCTGACATTCAAGCCCTACGAAAACAGTTGGAGAACAACACCAGTGAGGTGATTTGGCACCAGTCCACCCCGAGTCCATCAGACCGTCTGTGTGTGTGTTATCAGCATGCAGGGTAACAAAAGGAGAGAAAAGCTGCATACAAACTGGATCTGGTGCTGCCAGTCACTGTTGGCTTAGAGGGGATTAACTAAGTGAATACACTTGACTTGGTTTGAATTGTCAAAGGTTTTAAATCCTCTGTAGTTCATTATGAGACCAACATATGCATGTAAACACACACATATAACACATGTAACACATATAAAATGTTGAGGTATTTAGTCACGACTTATTAAATATTAAATGCCTGAAGGTTTCAAATTATTCTCAAAATTGCGGTAAATAATCTCGATATTATATAAATTAATCTGACTAAATTTGACTGAATCTATTAACTTCCCATTGCAAATGCAAATGAAATCATGTGTATATTCTCCATCATCATGAGCGTGTGTGAAAGCTGAAATTGAATTTTAATATTGGACGCCCCTCACCGTTCCCGTAGATGTGAAAGGAGGGAGAGAGCTCTTTGGCAGCGATCCGGGCCAGTCGGCACTCCTCCATGGCCTTCTGTGCCACTCCTTCAGCCGCCTCCGCCTTCCCACGAGCGTGGCTCATCCTGAGCAAGACAGGTGGAAACACTGCAGTGAGACAGGCTGAAGCTGTAGAGGTTGTTTTCAAATATGAATGTCTATGAAGTTCTGTTTCATTAGCAATAAGATAAACCTTCTCTCTGCATTATCCATGATATATGTTTTTATATATCCCATAAAATGTAATATTATAATATCATATGTCTTGTTGTGGATGTTTCTATGCTGTAAGAGAAGAAGATGGAATGAAAGAGTACCTATTATGCTGTGCTGCAGCACCTTGTTTTAACCCTCTGTTAAAGGGGAAGTGCTGTTTTTGTTTTTTTTTACAAATTGGACATTATTTCTGGGAAAAATTATCGCCATTCACTGACCCATTTCACTTTCGAGTCATGCTCTGCAAGCAGACTCCTGTGTATTATCGTTTAATAAAGACCCCTAGTGCCCACTTATGCGTCCTTGTAAATGATAATACACAGGGAAGTAGTCTGCTTACAGATTGAATTTTCTCAAATTACTGACAACTCCTCACTTAAATGACAGTATTAATAGTGTAGCCCATCTTATTAAATGTCTGTCATTTGAGAAATGGTCAAGTTAATATCACTGTTCATGTGAATTACAGGGGATTGTCACTAATCAAGCTAGCTTGCTATTGCTAGCATTAGCTGATAACATAGAGGTTGCTATGCTAATTGTGCCGGTACTGTTATGTGTTAATGTGATGGTAACATCGGTTCTTCACCCATAATTAAAAAAAAAAGTAAACTGGAACAAACATCACAACATACAGTAACACTACTTTGAGGAGGATCAGTTCTTCACAGACTGGAAGTTAGAGACAGAGACAGAGATGTATATATTACAACGGTACCCTTAGCATTGTAACTGCTATATTATAACATTATTTAAACTAACCATTGAGATCAAAAACTCACATTTATAGTGTTTAACAGAGGTAATACAGCAGGAGAGAAAATGGTCATTTTCCCATTAACTTTGATGCAAACAGACTTCTTTTTGAAACTACCAGTATCGCCCCCTGCTGGCTGGTGGAGAGAATGCAAGTTTAAGTTACTTCTGTATGGGCTTCATTGTTGTTGTTTGTTGCTCACAAACCAACGGTTGACGTCACGTTAGCTTGGTCCACTATTTATATACAGTCTTTGGTTTTTGTACTGAAATGATCTGAAACCTTCTTCCACCACTGCTGAAAAGTGAACATGTTACCTCGACATGGCGATCTCTGCTTTCTGCTTGGACATGTCTGCAGCCTTCTCTGCAGCTTCCACGGCCCGGTCCACCTTCTCTCTGATCTTACTGGCCCTCAGAGGGATCAGGTTCTTGCGTTTTCCGCTCACCAATGTGTTCTGTTTGTACTTCCCTTCCTCTTTGGTGCCATCGGGGAAGGTAGTGCACCCATACCCATGCCTCTTGTTCCCTGCCCATTCACCCTCATAATGCAGGCCATCTGAGCGCCGGCTCACGCCCCAGCCAGCCCGCTGGTCACTCCGCCACTCGCCAGCATACATTTCGGTGACGGTGGCGTCCACAGGGGCGCCCTGTTCATTCTCACTGGTGTTGGAGTGGATGTCTGATGCAGCAGAGCTGACGGTGCTCATGCCGGCCTCGCTGCAGAACGAGCTCTGTTTGCTGAGCTGACTGGCCAGCGAGCTTTTGGACTCGGAGCGTCGCAGTTTCAGGCCACTCAGGATGGACTGCCGGAAGCGGCCTTTCCTCTTCCTTTGGCGCTCAGCTTCACTTGGAGCCGTCAGAGCAAAGCCTCCCCGGCCCACGGGGCTCCCGGCAAGCCCGGCCACCACCCCGTCTGTAGGCGTGGTGACGGTGCCGTCCTCCAGCACAGCCGGAGGGCCGTGGCTGTGCTCGGAGCGGAGGGAGTTTATAGATGTTCGCAGAGGGAAGAGGATGACGGCCGCCATGCCGTATGGTACACTCTGCCGCACGCCGTATCCATGTCGCATCCCACCCAGCCACTGGCCTTGGTAGGTTCCTGAGGGACAACAGAGACCATTAGAGTCAGACTTTAGATATGAGAATGTCTGTCTGCCCTCAAACTGAAATATCTCAACAAACACAAAATAAATTGCTGTGTTGCTGAGCAGACAGTCGTGGTTCCCAGAAGATGAATCCTCTGAATGAGTTTCGTGGTTCCCAAACTGGATTTTTGCTCCAGTACCAACAGCGGGTCAAACTTTCAATAATCTCAATATCAAGCTCTTAAAATCCACTGAATGGATCAGCAAAAAACGTGACATTCAGACAGTGTGATCCTTTGAGCTTTGATCTTGAATATTCTAAATTGTAAAATAAATAAAGCTGTCAGACAAAGGTAGTGGAGTAGACATAGTCATGAAAAGTACCACAGATTTGTACTGAAGTCCAATACTTGAGTAAATGTACTTAGTTTACTTTCCATCACTTGATGCGTTAACTTATTCGTTAAACAGAAGCACAAGCGTGCAGTTGTAAAATTCTCCCTAAAACTTTAGAAAATGTTCAATGATGTTACCCTTTCTTATACACAAACATTTAACCTGTTAAACTTCCACAACCTGCCTGGGTTAGGGTTAGGGGTTAGGATTAGAGGGTAGGGTTGGGGGAAGGGTTAGGGTTTAAATAGTTGGTAACTTAAAGGGTTAATTAAAACTATTTAACTTAGTTTGAACTACAGATGTGACATGCACTTTCCTCCAACCTCGCAAATTTCCTCCAAAATTGCAAAAACCATCAGCAAACAGGAAGGAGCAGAGCTTCTCAGACTTAAACACACACACCTTGTAATTTATAATTTTATATCATTTCATTCATGGCATGCTGCAAAGTTTTATGTCATCAAAGTTATTTTAACATCCTGATACAACTGACCCAGAGAGAACGAGGGCTGCGTCAAAAAATTATCCTTTCATTTAATGTGAGGAAATAATGACTCACAGTCCAAAACTCAAACATATTTAGTTTACAAAGAAAAGCAGCAGATGCCCACTAGAATTAAAAGCATATCCAGTCTGAACTGGTCACAGATCTCCCTGTCATATTTACATTATTTTTCTGTTTTCATGAATGTCTTTTTCATGACACCTTTTTCAACTGAGAAATTGTCACTTTGACTTGGGTATGTTGAACATACTTCATGTTTTTGAACATGGATCTGTTGGCAGAAATGAAAAAATATGAATAAGTATGTTTTCTCTAGGATATAATCACATGAAACTCAGCTTAGTCCTTCATATCTACATAGGGAGGGGTTCCTCAAACACTGTTAACTTTTTCTATTAGGGCTGGATAACGTTACCCACTGTTACTCGTCTTTTGCTTCACTCACTTGCCATGTACACACACACTCTAAGCACTGGCATTGCTCCAAATCACCATCATTTAACATCACAATATGCACATATCTAACTGTTAGGAAGGCACCGCTCAGCTTCCTGGGACTCTTTTTCAAATGAAACTGAAACTGACTGACTGTGACGAAGCAGGACAACTACAGCCTCTCACTGACAGGTGTTTCATGCTCTTTGCAGCAGAGCTGAGGTCACTGTGAGAGGCATCTCCTGCTAATTTGTAATTATGCTACAAATTATGACATTACTGATGTTTACATTTGCTCTATCCTGTGGAGGGGAACTCACTCTGTAATGGTATAATTACATCTCTGAATGTGGTGATAGCTCTCTAGGAGATGAGAGAAGTTTGGGTGTTTCCTCCATCGTACTGCTAAATGGCCAGTATTACTGTTTGTTTCATAATGTGCTGTTTTCACACACAAAGAAGATTCAGCAACCAATCTATGAAAGCATTTAAAATCCAATACTGTGCTGCAGTGGTATATACTGGAGCTTGAGCTGTCCATGGTGCTGATAGAAAAATCTAAAATATGAGTCCTTCACAGTATCCCAAACTAATACATATGAATAATAAGCAATATGTGCTGTAACACTGTACTTATGTGGGATATTGTTGGTGCAGTTAATATAATTAATTTTCACAAAGATAAGGCCAAAAGTTATTTTCCATTTTTTCTCATTTTAGTCCCTGGAGCTTTTACAGCTTTGAGCTGCCATCTCCTGTGTGCACTGCATTGTGGGATAATGGTGTCCATTAACAGCACACTCAAACTAAGGGCGTATTCACACCAGGAAGGTCTGTTAGTTCACTTGCTTTGGTCTAATCCAATTTTTTTTCTTAGTGCGGTTCACTTTCACGCTGATTAATTACAACAGGACCAGAATTGACACATGTGCTAATGTCATCATTGGACCATTGGACGGTAAACGTGTGGGTGGGGTAAAGCAGGAAGCCCAAAAGTGAAAGTACGCCTACGTAAACAATGGAGACTTTGCGTGCTGTTCTTGTTATCCTTATAGCAATATGGTTTATACAGTTACAGTGTTTTGCAGAAATGTTTTAGCGTGAAGAGTTTCACAATATCATGCTCGTAATTTTGCAATGACGAAGACTTGCAGCAAAACAGCTGAGGAGGAGAGCTCTCATGTGTGTCCAACAAGCTACAGTAACAACAGGTGTACTGTACAGGATATGGAACAGGTAGCGTTCGCTTCACGTCTCTCTCTCTCTCTCTGTCACATGCGCAAAAAATACGGAAGTCCATCAAATCCAAAAAGGTACACACCTGAACCGAACCGTACCAGGGTTCGATAGGAACCACTCTGAGACCACCTCCTCAGCTGGGTCTCGGTCCGCTTGTTTGGTCCGCACCAGAGTGATTGTATTCACTAGAACTAGAGTTTGTTTTAATCGAACTAAACAAAGTAGGTGTGAATACACCCTAGGTACTGTGTACATTTTAGGACATCCTCAGGTGTCAGGCTTCAGCATGGAACCTTAGATGAAAAGGCATAAGGTCTCAGCAAAACCTGTCAGACTTGCACTAAACAGCTTCAGAAAAAAGACCTCAGACGAAAAGGCAAAACAGCCTCAGAAAAAAGGTCATCGGACCTAACGGCATCAGAAAAAAAAAGTTGTCACACTGAACGGCCTCAGCCTCAGGAAAAAAGACATTACACTGAACGGCCTCGGCCTCAGGAAAAAAGACATTACACTGAACGGTATCGGACTCAAGAAAAAAGACATTATACTGAACGGTATCGGACTCAGGAAAAAAGACATTATACTGAACGGTATCGGCCTCAGGAAAAAAGACATTATACTGAACGGTATCGGCCTCAGGAAAAAAGACATTATACTGAACGGTATCGGCCTCAGGAAAAAAGACATTACACTGAACGGTATCGGACTCAGGAAAAAAGACATTACACTGAACGGTATCGGACTCAGGAAAAAAGACATTATACTGAACGCTTTCGGCCTCAGGAAAAAAGACATTATACTGAACGGTATCGGCCTCAGGAAAAAAGACATTATACTGAACGGTATCGGCCGCAGGAAAAAAGACATTACACTGAACGGTATCGGACTCAGGAAAAAAGACATTACACTGAACGGTATCGGCCTCAGGAAAAAAGACATTACACTGAACGGTATCGGCCTCAGGAAAAAAGACATTATACTGAACGGTATCGGCCTCAAGAAAAAAGACATTACACTGAACGGTATCGGCCTCAGGAAAAAAGACATTATACTGAACGGTATCGGACTCAGGAAAAAAGACATTACACTGAACGGTATCGGCCTCAGGAAAAAAGACATTACACTGAACGGTATCGGCCTCAGGAAAAAAGACATTATACTGAACGGTATCGGCCTCAGGAAAAAAGACATTATACTGAACGGTATCGGCCTCAGGAAAAAAGACATTACACTGAACGGTATCGGCCTCAGGAAAAAAGACATTACACTGAACGGTATCGGCCTCAGGAAAAAAGACATTACACTGAACGGTATCGGCCTCAGGAAAAAAGACATTACACTGAACGGTATCGGACTCAGGAAAAAAGACATTACACTGAACGGTATCGGCCTCAGGAAAAAAGACATCAGACTAAACTGCCTCAGAAAAAAAAATTTATGTACCACACGCCAGTCCGGTAGGTAGCGGCAACGCATAAGCTGGATGCCAGCCGCCAATCAAATCCAACAGAGGAAGAGAGGAAAAAGCACAAACATTAGCACATCACTGTTTACTTCATCTTATTGTTCATGGCTAGAACAAGATGGAAGAGAAGAATTAATCAATGAATTAATTAATTAATTATTGTTTCTTCTTCTTCTGTTGGATTTGATTGGTGGCTGGCATCCAGCTTATATGTGCATTGCCACCACCTATTGGACTCTAGTGTGGTACGTACAATTTTTTTCTGAGGTGGTTTAGTCTGATGTTTTATTTTCTGAGGCTGAGGCCGGTCAGTGTGACAACCTTTTTCTGATGCCTTTTGGTCCGATGTCTTTCTTTTCTGAGGCTGTTTAGTGTGATGTCTTTTTTTCTGATGCCTTTTCACCTGATGTGTTTTTTCTGAAGCTGTTTAATGCAAGTCTGACAGAGATTTTCCTGAGACCTTATGCCTTTTCATCTTAAGTCTGATGCTGAAGCCTGACACCTGAGGATTTTCTAAAATGTACACTGTACCTAACTGTTGTTTGGGCCCTCAACCCTCAGAGGCCCTTAAAGCTCCAAGTTCAGTGTGCAATTCGTTTTGAATGGGAATATTCACATCTGAAGATCAAATCCTACTGAGACATGATTATTACTGGTTGAAAAGCAGCTGAACTACTTACAGCTCGGTGAATAGAGGAGTCACCCTTTAACCTTGAGGTCACAGAGCTCTTGAACGAGACACTGAATTCCCTAGTTGTTTCCTGGACTCTTCATCACAGGCACTACTCCTAAAAGCAGGTTTAATGGGTTGAATACACAGGTCAGATTTTATGTATGTACCTGTGTGTACAGGAGGGACCTAATAAAGTTTACGATAGCATAAGCTTAATACTGTAGAAATGTACGCGTACAAAATTTTACTTTAGTAAAAGTACAAAAGTATTAGCTTCAGGGTTAGAATATTTCCGAATATTAATAATATCTATTGGATGACTGGATTGTAATTATTAACTGGGTCCCTGTGCCCCAAACTGATACTACATATTGATTCTGTACATACATTTTGAGAATTTAGTGCTTTGTTTCAATTAAGTCAAGTCAAATAGAATAAAAAAAGACAAACACTCGTGTATGTAAGTGTGCCGTTGTTGGACATTATTCCTTCACAGTACAGAAGGAAATATAGGAGCTGTTGCCATTTTCTAAAGAACAAATTACACCTTTAAACAACCATTCAAACACCTGAGAAAACTTTGTGAGGTTTAATTGATGGCAGTGGTGGAAGTTCAAGTAGCAACACAACACTGTAGAAATACTATGTTAGAAGTAAAAGTTTTAAAAGCAGATCAGTGCATTTCAGAATAACATTTATCATATTGATTTATTATATATGTATTAATATGTCCTTCACCTTAATGGTTCAGCTGGTACTGTAAAACAATTATATTTTTTAAAAATCAACTAAATCTGTAAAGTAAACTTCACATTAGAATTAGAAAAAGTAGAATAAAGTATGTAGTGGAATAAAAAGTACAATATTTGCTTTTAAGATGTTGTGGATTAAAAGTAGCAAGTTACAAAATGGAAATACTCAGTGAAGTACAAGTTCCTCAAAATTGCAGTTAAGTGCAGTATATTAGTATCTCCAGTATATTGTCTTGTTTACTATCTGCAGAAACAGCATGCTATATAAACTGTATACAACTGTGTCATCTGCACATGCTGGTTAAACTCCAGATTTAAATCACTGATATTTTTAAGGTATTTTTTCCTGGTATTTTCACCAAATAAGTATTTATTCTGCTGTTAGTATGTGTTTCCTGTTGCTTTTGTGTACTATTGTATTTACAGAGATTTATTTTTAAAGCTTTTCATGGCACCACAAACCAAAAGCATCAATCTGCTGATGAGGAGCTGTCCATGGTGCTGAAACCAAACTTGGACTGGGCCTGCCTGTAGGCTGCATGTGACCTGTGATGTGGTTTCATTGTCATTTTTAATAAGCGCATGCTGTGCTGTTGGTGACTGTGTGTGGAATACAGGCGCATTTATTGGGTTGTTGAAAATGTGTCAGCTCGTGCGTGCTATATTCATCTGTCGGCGGTCTTCCACGTGAGCGGAAAAGAGGAGCAGAGCTGTGCGTGACGCAGTCTTTTTTTATGTTTCCCTCTCCTCACCCTTGTTTCATGTTTAACAGTCTCCTATTAAAACAGCAGGTGTGACGATTTAAGATGTGACGCACCGGGAGCATCCTACTCTGGGTAAACAACCTCCACCTTCAATGCAGCACTGACACACACGCACACAGACACACCGTGCTTTCATTCCACCTGCATCACTTATTGACCTGGCTTCAATCATCTGGGCCCCTCGCAGTCCTCTGAGGTGTTGATGCAGCATCTCTTATCAAACGGCCTAGATTTGCAAACGAGACCGACGGAGGCAGAGAGCCAATGAGAGAGGCAGAGGAGCTGCGAGCTGGTCTCTAGTGACACGCTGACCTGCTGTCTCTGCGTTACTATAGCAACAGAGGGTGTGATGCTGAGGGGAGAGGGGTGAAGGAGTGTTTTATAAAGCTTTTCATCTCTAAACACAAAAAGTGATGACATTTCCACATGGTTTCATATCTAATATTAGAAATAGAATAGAATTAGAATATATTTTCATCATCCACAGCCTGTTTTCTAATAATCTGAGCATAAGGAGGTCAGTCGGCCAGAGACCACAGACCTCCTCATGTGTTTGTATGGACATGGACACGGACTGGTCATTAGTTATCTTGTGTCTCTTTGTACTCACTTTGTCTTGATGTGTAGTCATTTTGTGCCTCTGGTTGAAAACACAGATATTGTACTAAATACCACTAAAAATATGGGCCCCTTGAACCATCAGGCCCCTGGGCCTGGGCCTGGTAGGCCTGCTCAGTAATCCAGCATGTGAATGTGACCTACATGTTATTTATGTAGCCTACATTGGAGATGTGTTACAGTGGATTTTAGCAGTGGCCTAAGTAAGAAAGTGGCTCCACTTACAGCCTGAAAATCAGTTTGTTGAACAAGAGTAGAGCTATTTTATTCAGAGATGTCAAGCGAGACTAAATCTGATCTCTGCTCTGGCATTTGGGAGGAGATGCAGGGAGGGCAGAGTGGTTCTGACATGTGAGCTCTCCAGCAGCCTTACCTCCATCAGAGTAGGTTTCAGTGCCATATCCATCCTGGAGCCCATTGCTCCATGTCCCCTCATACCGGGCCCCACTCGCCGTGCTCTCCAGCTGCCCATAGCGTCCTTTGAACCCCTGCGTCCACTCCCCTCTGTACTCCCAGCGGCCCTTGCTCTCCACTCCAATGCCATGTCTCTTGCCTTGCGCCCAGGTGCCCTGGTAGTTGTTCCCGCTGGGCCATGTGTACACACCCAGGACCTCAAAGCCGTGGCTCCAGGCACCCGCATACTCTCCCTGACCCTGGGGCCCCGTGCAGACCCCTCGTCCATGGGCCTTACCCTGCTCCCACCCCCCGCAGTACGACCCCCCGTCATCAAAGTCAAACCTGCCTCCAGTGGACATGCATGAAACAGGTTTAGGCAAATCCTTAGAACGTCAAGAAAAAAGAAAAAACAAGGGCCTGGTTCACTCAGAGGGAGCAAAGAGGGAGGAGGCCTTGTTTGAATCTGGTAGCATGGAGGTGCAGGGCCTTGATTCTCCCTCTCCTGTTAGTTTGGGATGAAATACACCAGCTGCGCGTTTTTTAAAAGCATCAGGATGTGGCCCAAAGAGCATCACCCTCACGATGGAGAAGCAGTCTAAGCCTCAGCAACGAGTCTGAAGTGACGAACGCAGCTGCTGTGCATGCTGCTTCCCATGGGCATGCAGGCTCAGAGTGCTTCTCATCCTCCTCCTCCTCCACTTCCTCCTCCACCTTCCTGCTCCACGCAGCCTCACAGCCGGGGAGCTTGTCCGGGCCTGTTGCCTCAGCTGATGTGGCGGGGCGCTCCAGACAAGCAAGGCCTAGGCTTTTCCAGCAGTCCCAGAGGCCCACAGAGCTGTGGCGGCAGTAGCAACTGAGCTCAGCTCAATCAGACATCACAGCATCCTGCCGCACCAGCACACAGAGGGGGAGACAGGACAGGATGCTGCTGCACTGGTACGCCATTAAAAAAAAATCAGAGAAGTTGCTCTATTAGCATGGCCTGGAAACAAGGCTCAGAGACACACATCCACATAGCCTCAGCCTTGCACACACACCTCGGCAGACATAACGGAGGGTGAAGATCTCCTCTTCCTCCCCACTGCTCTGCTGCGATCCAAAGATGAGCCCCTCCTGGAGAAGAGGAGGTGAAGAAGAAAAAAAATTATTCCTTTCCCTCTCCTCTCCCTTTGTCCTCTCAGCGCTTCAGCCTGAAATCTGGATTGTTGTTGTATCCCAATTCCACCAAGTCATCTGTCCTCTCTTGTTTTTCGGCCTCTCTCTCTCCCTCTCTCTCTAAAATCTGCTCATTACAGGACTGTTCCACCCCAGCCAATACCCCTCCCCCACATACACTCGCACACACTGAACACACACACTCCTTCTCCCAGCTCTTAAAGAGATAGAGACGGAGGGATGATGCGAATGGCTGCATGCATGGAGCCGTTTTGCCTTTGGGGATACAGCCTGCTTCTCCTAATTATCCAGCCTCAATTCACTCTCTCCTCCTCCTCCGAAATGCAAAAGTGTTCAGTCAGCAATCTGTTTCCCTGATAACTGGAGGTTTGTGAGCTCATTGATTCTGTGCCACTATCTCATAAAGCTAATTGTTGTTGGGCTTTTTCAGTGAAGACAAGCCTGTATGGGTTGTATCTGTCACTCGAGTGCTCTTCTGTCTGCTGGCATCACCAAAATCTGACAGCCAAATTAAGTCGTCTTTACCGTCAGACTGGTCACATGGTGAAAACTGTTCTAATCAATAATCTGAGCATGATGGTATTGAATAATGAAGTATCAAACAATGTTAAATAGATAACAAATTGCATTACAAACAGCAAAAACATTTTTTTAATTTCACATTCTTTACTCTTTTTGCTTTTATTTATTATGTTTTTATTATTAAGATTTTTCAATCAATAACTAAATCAGTCACATGTAGTGGAGCAAAAGAGGAAAGTAAGAGAAAATGAAAATTATTAAGTATTAATTATTAATTAATTAATTAATTATTATTAATTATTAATTATTGTTAAGTATTAAGTACCTTAAAAGTTCTTGAGTGAATTTATTTGACTACATTTCGTCACTGGTTGTCAGCAGCAAAATATTCTGTACATTCATGAACAAATGTTAAAACGTATCTCAACAAAAATCAAAATTGGTACTATTTTTAACATATAACCAATGAACAGCTTCTCTATTTCACTTGTTTCTCAAACCTGTTCTTAAGTATACTACTTGATTAAAAGTACTGAGTTACATTGAAGTACTTTTCCTTCGTCTGCACATGTGAATCATCACAGTCGTGTCACTCGCTCGTTGAAGTGAATGTGAGTTGATGTGATAACAGTGAAAGCTGTGAAAGCTGTGGAGCAGATAAATGAGCTGCTGTCTACATAACATTCATCACCTTAGTTCCTGTTCATTGGTTTCTCTTTTACTTCAGGGAGTATGAAGACCCCCTCCATGGAGATTGAGACAATGTTACGCTGGGATCTGACATCATATGTCGCAGAATACAATACAGAAGAAGAATTAAAGCATAATTTGAGAGTCAAGCACTGCCAGTCACTGAGGCTAGAGCCTGAACGAGCTCAGTGTGTGTAGCAACAATTTTAAATATATTTGCTCCTGTCTGCATACAAAGTCTAGTTCCATGAAAAAAACATTTTTCCAGTGGTGAAATATTTTTTACATAAAAATACTGAATCATAAATCAAAAAATATACTCATTATACTGTAAAATGTCTCATGTGAGTGACAGGCCTATTATTACCAACCGTGACAGCATGTGACTGGTGTTGTTTTCACCCTGTGAGAATGTGTGAGAGTCTTCATGATAAAATTGTGCTGCTGAAGAAACCTGGAACGAGTACTGTGACAACAGCGGAGGTCTAGAGTATTAGTCTGGGCTTTATACACTATATTGCCAAAAGTATTCGCTCACCCATCCAAATAATCAGAATCAGGTGTTCAATCACTTCCATGACCACAGGTGTATAAAATCAAGCACCTAGGCATGCAGACTGCTTTTACAAACATTTGTGAAAGAATGGGTCGCTCTCAGGAGCTCAGTGAATTCCAGCGTGGAACTGTGATAGGATGCCACCTGTGCAACAAATCCAGTCATGAAGTTTCCTCACTCCTAAATATTCCACAGTCAACTGTCAGCTGTATTATAAGAATGTGGAAGTGTTTGGGAACGACAGCAACTCAGCCATGTCAGTGGATGCTGAGGCACATAGTGTGAAGACTTTCTGCAGAGTCAATCTCTACAGACCTCCAAACTTCATGTGGCCTTCAGATTAGCTCAAGAACAGTGCACAGAGAGCTTCATGGAATGGGTTTCCATGGCCGAGCAGCTGCATCCAAGCCATACATCACCAAGTGCAATGCAAAGCGTCAGATGCAGTGGTGTAAAGCACGCCACCACTGGACTCTAGAGCAGTGGAGACCTGTTCTCTGGAGTGATGAATCACGCTTCTCCATCTGGCACTCTGATGGACGAGTCTGGGTTTGGTGGTTACCAGGAGAACGATACTTGTTGGACTGCATTGTGTCAAGTGTAAAGTTTGGTGGAGGGGGGGTTATGGTGTGGGGTTGTTTTTCAGGAGCTGGGCTTGGCCCCTTAGTTCCAGTGAAAGGAACTCTGAATGCTTCAGCATACCAAGACATTTTGGACAATTCCATGCTCCCAACTTTGTGGGAACAGTTTGGATCTGGCCCCTTCCTCTTCCAACATGACTGTGCACCAGTGCATAAAGCAAGGTCCATAAAGACATGGATGACAGAGTCTGGTGTGGATGAACTTGACTGGCCTGCACAGAGTCCCGACCTCAACCCGATAGAACACCTTTGGGATGAATTAGAGCAGAGACTGAGAGCCAGGCCTTCTCGTCCAACATCAGTGTGTGACCTCACAAATACGCTTCTGGAAGAATGGTCAAAAATTCCCATAAACACACTCCTAAACCTTGTGGACAGCCTTCCCAGAAGAGTTGAAGCTGTTATAGCTGCAAAGGGTGGACAGACATCATATTGAACCCTATGGATTAGGAATGGGATGTAACTTAAGTTCATATGCGAGTCAAGACAGGTGAGCAAATACTTTTGGCAATATAGTGTAGTTTTATATTGAGATCCATTTACTCTTTGATAAATCTTTTATTTGCTTCACTTCAGTGAAATTAAAGTTTTTGAGTTTTTGAGTTTTGAGTTTTCTGTGCCGACCGAGACCCCACTGTTGCCAGCCTATGGTGTAATAAATGTATATCACATTTATGTACGTATTATAGTTTTAAGTTACCTTTGTCACTGTTTATAAAATTATATGCAGAAATCTTAAGTATTTTGTACCAGGACTTCTGACATGGGGTCAGTAATGGGAATTATTCCTTTTCCACCCCTTGGGGGCGCCACAGCTTGATTATGAGCACAATTTTGAAGTCACCATTGGATTCCTTGACAATGAAAACATAGGATTGGCATGTTTAATTGAGTTTTCAGGGTGTTTAGAGGGCAAGGAAGCTGAAATTCTGTATTTTATGGCGGCCATTTTGAAATTCCAAAATGGCTGCCATGCCAGTGTCTGTGCAGGTGGCACAGATTCAAATTCCATGAGAATAAACCTTCTTTTAACTGGATTAGGATAAAACTCTTTTAATAAAATATTCCTAATAACTTTGTCCTTACATGTACTGTCACAAAAAATCCAAAACTTCAATACAGAGCTGTCTCAGTTCTGGGGAGACCTTAGAATAAATAATATATTCTCTCATCATTGACCTCAAAGAGATTGGTATGGCTTTTATCACTCTCATATATTTCCACATCACATTGCACTTGATACTTTGTACAAAAGTCCTAAGATTTCCTGAATCGACTTGTTGATGGAAATCATAAAGTTTAACTGGGAATGACTTACATTCAAAATCACAATGAGGCAAAAAATCTGTTCCACCCAATTTTTTAAAGATCATATTAGAAACAGAAAGAATGTCTATTAGTCAGGAAAGATTTCAACCATTTCAATTTTAAGACACCATTCATGATATCAAAACCAATTGTATTCATTCCCCCCTTCATATGATTCAACCATATCAATTTATTTCTTCTATACTGACACCTATTTTGCCATATGAACTTAAAATTGACAGTATTTATCATTTTAATCGTTGAAAATGCCCAATATCACAAATTACCAATTTGCCTCAGATAGCTTTACAATCTCTATAGGATATGACACCCTCTGTACTTTACAAACGACCCTCACATTAACTAAGGAAAAACTCCCCAAAAAACCCTTTTAACAGGGAAAAATAAATGGAAGAAACCTCAGGAAGAGCAACAGAGGAGGGATCCCTCTTCCAGGATGGACAGACGTGATAGATGCCATGTGTACAGAATGACAACAATGAAAACACATTAACACTACATATAACTACGGTTAATACATATAGAAATGTGTGAAAGTGTCCAACTCCATATAACAACAGCTAAGGAAGACAACACGTCTTCCTCTCCACCATGCCGATGAAGCCTGGGCAGCACGTCCTCCTCTCCACCACACCAAACAGGAGAAGCCTCAGCAAGATATCCTCATCATCACCATGTCACTCAGTACCAGAAGATGAAGCCTGGTCTGCCCAACCTCTACTCCACCAGGTAAGCTGAATCCATGGATACCTGTGAGATGAGAACACACAGGGACTACGAGGCACAAAACTAATCAGCATTGCCTCTTCTTCACCTCACCAAAAAAGCCTGGATGACACCACCATGTGTGTGTGTGTATGTTTATAATATATATATTTATAATATATACTATATATAATATAGTTTGTGTATCTATGAGATACAACGCATAAGAATATGATAATAATATAACAGTATAGCACTAATGTAGTACTAACATAATAATAATATGACAATAATATGATGTTACTGTGGTATATGTGTATATATAATATACATTAATACATACAGTATCACAGATGTACAGAGCGTTGAGGTAGTGTGGTATAGGGATTCAGTGATGTTGTGTGTTCAGAGCACTGATGGCTCTGGGGAAAAAACTGTCTCTGAGTCTGTTAGTCCTTGTTTTGTGGGACCTGTATCTCCTGCCAGAGGGCAGCAGGTTAAACAGGTGGTGACCAGGGTGAGAGAGTCCTTAATAATGTTTGTAGCTCTGCCGAGGTAGCGAGAGCCAGCAGTGTCCTCCAGTGAGAGCAGAGAGCAGCCAGTGATCTTTTGGGCAGTGTTAATCACTCTCTGCAGAGCTCTCCTGTCTGCTGCTGTGCACCCAGCATACCACACTGTGATGCAGTACACCAGGATGCTCTCCACGGTGGATCTGTAGAAAGTCACCAACAGCTTTGCATTCAGATTGTGCCTTCTTAGCACCCTCAGGAAATGGAGTCGCTGCTGGGCCTTCTTCACCACCGCCGTGGTGTTGACAGACCAGGAGAGCTTGCTGGTGATGTGGACTCCCAGAAATTTGAAAGAGTGGACCCTCTCAACACATTCTCCATTGATGAGAAGTGGGGCAGGGTCCGTGCTGTGTTTCCGGAAGTCCAGGATGAGTTCTTTGGTTTTTGTGGTGTTCAGTGTGAGATTGTTCACCAAACACCACGCTGATAGATTCTCACTCTCATCTCTGTAAACAGACTCATCTCCTTCTGAGATGAGCCCGACCATGGTGGTGTCATCAGCAAACTTGATGATGGAGTTTGAGAGATGGGTTGGTGTGCAGTTGTAGGTGTATAGTGAATACAAGAGAGGACTCAGTACACAACCCTGAGGTGATCCAGTGCTGAGTGTGATGGAGGAGGAGAGGTAGGAGCCAAGTTTCACAGTTTGTGGACGGTTTGTGAGAAAGTCCTTAATCCAGCAGCAGATGGAAGGAGATAGTCCGAGGTGGGAGAGTTTGTCAGCCAAAATACCAGGGATGATGGTATTAAAGGCTGCACTATAGTCAATGAAAAGCATCCTCACATAGTTGCCCTGGTGCTCCAGGTGGCTCAGTGCTGTGTGAAGAGCGACAGAGAGTCATCAGTGGACCGGTTTGCTCTGTAGGCAAACTGATGGGGGTCTACTGAGGGGGGAAGTGAGTCCTTGATATGTTTAGCTACCAACCTCTCAAAACACTTCATGATCACAGGCGTAAGTGCAACAGGCCTGTAATCATTCAGACTGTCAGTAGCTGACTTTTTAGGGACGGGGATGATTGTGGCAGACTTCAGGCAGGAGGGGATGGTGGTTTGCTGCAGGGAACAGTTAAATATCCGTGTGAAGACACCAGTCAGCTGGTCAGCGCAGGCTTTAGTACCTTCCCAGGTACTCCGTCCGGGCCGGCAGCCTTCCTGGTGTTAACTGTCCTTAGCACACGTCTCACTTCATGTTCTTGAAGTGTCAGTGTGCTGCTGGAGGGTGGTGGATGTGATGAGCCTGGATCTGGTGTGTCAGTCTCAAAACGGGCAAAGAACCGGTTCAGTTCCTCTGCCAGCGAGGCGTCTGTTTTAGCCGACCCCTGGTTATTGTTATTGTAGTTTGTGATATGTTGTATTCCCTGCCACATCTTTTTAGAGTTATTGTCAGTGAAGTGCGCCTCTATTTTCCTTTTGTAGGCCACCTTGGCCTCTTTGATGCCTCTCTTCAGGTCAGCTCTGGCAGAGCTGTACTGCTGCTTGTCTCCTGACCTGAAGGCAGCGTTGCGGCGTTTGAGGAGTGCCTGTGTTTCACTGGTCACCCAGGGTTTTTGACTGGGGAAAACCTGGATCTGTTTACTGACAGTGACAGTGTCCATACAGTTTTTGATGTAGGAAAGTACAGTGTCTGTATATTCCTGGAGGTTGTGGTGTTCAAACAATTCCCAGACAGTGCGTGAGAAGCAGTCCTGCAGCTGAGACAGAGCGTCCTCAGGCCATGTTGTAATTGTCTTTGTTTGCCTCCGGAGGAGGGTGTATGAGGGGGTGAGGGACAGGCAGAGATGGTCGGATCCAGCAAGGTGGGGGAGGGGGGGTCGCCTTGTATGCATGTTTGATGTTGGAGTAAACACGATCCAAGGTTTTATCCCCTCTGGTGGAACACTTCACGTACTGGATGAATTTGGGGGGAACAGTCTTTAAGCACGCTTGATTTAAGTCACCGGCAACAATAAAGACTCCATCGGGGTGGGCGAGCTGCTGTTTCAGTGCCTTATAGGTGAGGAGGAGGACTTTAAATTACAGGGAGCCAGTGCAGAGCGGCTAATACAGGAGAAATATGTTCTCTTGTCCTGGTTCTGGTCAGAACACGTGCTGCAGCGTTCTGGACCAGCTGGAGAGTCTTGATGGACTTATTGGGGCAGCCTGATAATCACAATAGTCCAGCCTAGAAGTAACAAATGCATGGACTAATTTTTCTACATTGTTTTCAGAGGGAAATAATAAAATAATAGAAAATAATAAAATAGTTCTAATTAATCAGAATTTACTGACAGTCGACTAATTGATTGCTCAACTGACTGTTTCAGCTGTTTGGTAGTTTAATGGAATGGTCGTAAGGTGTAAACTGATCTGAGTGGTCATCACTTATTATTGATTTTCATATTTTATAAGCTAAATGCATATTTTACACCTAAAAGCCTATTATGCCAAGTGATCACTGCATCAACATCAGATTAATATAGAACAATCTAAATTATTTTTGAGAAATAATCACATCCAAATCCAGCTAGTGGTGTTTCCATCAATTAACACATTCTTTTTCAGTTCATACCTCAGTGCCATATAAATTTCATCTGTAACTTGTAAAATATTTTGGTTCCTAAAATTCAAAATTGTACCTGAGTCACAGCACAAATTAAATGTAACGTATGGCAGTGTAGAGAGGTAACAAGGCACATTTTCAAGTACTGTACTTGAGTGAAATTTACTACTTTCCTTCAACAAGTCCATTTGATCCTCCTTTATGCTTCTACTCCACTATATCTGAGGGAAATACACAGTACATGTTACTTTGCAGATTTAGATAATTAATACAAATTCTAAACAATAAATATTATTTTAGATTTAGTTACAGGCAGGAAATAAAGGATAGAAAAGAGCTCCACCTTTAAACTGTGATGAACACCTTAGTAACATATTTCATATTTATTGAGGCAAAATAAACAAATGTACTTAAAGCCAAGATCCACATGAAAGAAATAAAATACCCCTAGACAATGAAATACTTCTTTTTTATGGTCATTTTATTCATGTTTTAGACAAACCTTTCAGACCTTATGTTGAAGATACTGTTACAACCTGTTTATTTGTAAAACACCACAGTGGTAATAAAGAGTGAAGAATGAACATTTGATAAACAATAGAAAACAGAAATGGCTGTGAAGAGATGTCCCCCTGTGGACTGAAGGGACAAACAGGTTCAGGTGAGGATGTCGTGGGCTTGTTGCTCCACCAGCATGGCCATGTTCTTCACATCTCCACACCAGAAGTCCAGACGCTCCTTCATACCTTTGATCTGACACATTAAACAGGTGAACAGGGACATTCTTAACTCTCACTGCTGATTCAGCTGTTTGGTTGTTTATTTGACTAATTTCTACAGACATTTCTTGTGTATTCTATTCAAATATGTCAAATCAACTTTCATTTATGATTTTGGACTTCTGAAACAAGAAAAGAGAGTTTTACTTTGTTCCACTGAGCTTCAGGTGGAATTAGTGAAGCAGAGTGGGATATTTTTCTTAACAAGAAAAACTGACTCGGCTGAAAAACATGTCTTGTAGCTGCTTGATTCAAATACTGGAGGTGACACCTAAATGTTTTATAGATGAAACTACATTATAAATGACCATATATCTGTATATATAGAAGAACATAAGGACCAACCTGCTGCACGTCCAGCACTCTGGGCTGCACCCAGGTCATCTGCACCTTCTGATCCACCTCATCGATGTTGCCTTTGATCAGGCCCACAGACAGAGCCTTCATCACCAGCAGCTCCACCTGCAGGAGACAGTCCACATCTTCATATTGACAAACGGTATGTAAAACCAGTTCTGCACTGTTAAAACAGCAAGTTAAAGCTGAGTCTAAAAATTAAAGGTGATCATGCTAATCACTGACGTTCCCTGACAGGTTGATGATTCAATGTGCTCGTCATCAGACTGACCTCGTTAACAGGGATTTTGGCGCTCTGAGCGATCTCTGTGAAGGTGAGCTGTCTGTGGTTTGCAGGACGAGTGAAAGTCATCTGGAAGAGAAGGGACATGATGCAAGACATTTAATATTCCTGTTTTTTAACCTTCGTATTTGACAGAGGTGATGTCACTGATGACTCTTTTGGAACAAACTGCAAGTCGGGTTAACTGATGTTAACAGTTTGATGAAGCTGTCTGGACAGATCACAGCGTGGTGCTGCAGGATTCATGTACAGTTCCTTTAAAAGTAGCTGCTGACATCTTGATGACATTAAGGCTATGTGTGCTTTACATTATGCCAACCTAAACTTCCTCACTTCCTCTCTCCTCCCATGAGGAGATCAGGACCAGGAGGCTTCTGGAGTGAGGAAACACAGGGAAACTCAAAATTCTGATCAAAATTTTAAGAGAATTTGCATTTTGCACTGTTGGATCTTGAAAAGTATCTAAGTAGTGCTTCAAAATGCAAAAAGTAGAAATGGGAGTGAGACAAAAAAATTTGAGTCAACAATTCATTGCAAACAACCATTAAACTGAAATAGGCTGTTCATCAGCTGATCAAAAGTTTAAGACCACAGCTTTTAAAAGGCTAAAAAAATGACCTCCTAAAAATCGTTCTCTCTTTGAATGTGGTCGGATTGTTGAGCTGCATCAGCAAGGCCTCTCACAGCGTGCCACTGCTGCTGAGGTTGGATGGAGTAAGACTTCTTAAAAGATCCTGAACAAAAAAAGTCAAATGGTAGACCCAAAAAAATTTCACCGGCCCTGAGCCGGACGATCCAGTTGGCTGTCTGTCAAGAAATTAAGCTTGTCACTGGTGCCAACTGTACTCCCATAACCATTAGAGGGTATCTGCAAGAGAAGGGTTTTAAGAAGAAAAACGTCTTTACAGGCCTCGTCTTCTTCAATGGCAAAAACTTGCCCGTTTGGAGTTTGCATGAGAGCACCAAACATGGGACATTGAAAAGTGGACGAAAGTTTTATTCTCTGATGAGAAAAAATTGAACCTTGACTGTCCTGATGGCTTCCAACGTTACTGTCATGACAAGGAGATCCACCTGAGATGTTTTCTACACGGCACAGTGGAGGGGGCGCCATCATGATCTGGATTTTTTTTTTCCTTCAATGGAACAATGGAGCTTCAGGTTGAGCAGAGGCATCAAATAGCAGCTGTCTGTGTGGAGATGTTGCAGGAGGCATCCCTCATGACTGAAGGCCATCGTCTGTGTGCTGATGACTGGGTTTTTCAACAGGACAACGCTGCAGCCTGACAAAGGACTTCTTCCAGAGAAGTAACATCACTCTTTTGAACCATCCTGCATGTTCCCCTGATCTAAATCCAACTAAAAACATTTGGGGTTAGACGGTAAAGGAAGTTTACAAAAATGGACACTAGTTCCAGACAGTGGCTGTCCTCCATGAAACCATCTTCACCACTTGGAGCAACATTCCCACTAGCCTCCTGGAAACACTAGCATGAATCATGCCCAAACAGATTTTTGAGGTGATTAACAAGAATGATGCAGCTACTCATTACTAAGTCCTTCTTTGAAATATTTATTTCTATTTTAAAGGCTGTGGTCTTAAACTTTTGATCAGCTGATGAACAGACTATTTCAGTTTAATGGTTGTTTGCAATAAATTGCTTACTCACCTTTTTTTGTCTCACTCCCATTTCTTCTTTTTGCATTTTGAAGCACTACCTAGAACCTTTTTAAGCTCCAACAGTGCAAAATGTAAATTCTTGCAATTTGTCAACTGGTCTTAAAATTTTGATCAGGAGTGTATATCCTACACCAATCAAGCGGTGTGGCGTATAAATGTTGCACTTCTGACAACTGATACTGCTCAAGGAGTCTATGGAGCCAAGTATGTGTCATTTCGCAGCTTGGCCTCCTCCATCCTTGCAGTGAAAGAAGTGAGGAGACATGTTGGCATAATAAAAAACAACCTACAGCTCACCCAGGAAGTATTCAAAGTGCTGTTATGTTACAGCCTTATTCCAAAATGCAATTAATTATTTTTGTTCCTCTGAAAAACTCTACACACCACACACCATTATGACAACACATTTTTTTTTAATTTTGAAATGTTAGCATATTTATTCAAAATTAAGAAAACTAATAAATCACATGTACATCAGTATTCAGAGTCTTTACCATGAAGCTCTAAATTGAGCTCAGCTCCTCCTGTTTCCACTGATCCTCCTTGAGATGTTCCTGCAGTTTAACATCCATCCATCCATTTTCTACCTCTTATCCTCTCATAGGGTCCAAGGGGGGGCTGGAGTCTATCCCAGCTGTCTTAGGGTGAAAGGCAGGGTACACCCTGGACAAGTCTCCAGTTCATCCAGGACACATAGAGACAGACAACCACTCACACTCACATTCACACCTACGGTCAATTTAAATTAACCAATTAACCTAATCCCCATGCATGTTTTTGGATGGTGGGAGGAAGCCGGAGTACCCGGAGAGAACTAACTGGAGTCCAT
Organism: Synanceia verrucosa; assembly: GCA_029721515.1. Classification (NCBI taxonomy): domain Eukaryota; kingdom Metazoa; phylum Chordata; class Actinopteri; order Perciformes; family Synanceiidae; genus Synanceia; species Synanceia verrucosa. The sequence goes on from CM056549.1 coordinate 29,460,651, forward strand.
CTGTGGTAAATTCAGCTGACTGGACTTGACTGAGAAAGACACACACCTGTCTATATAAGGTCTCACAGTGGACAGAGCATGTCAGAGCACAAACCAAGCAGGAAGTCAAAGGAATTGTCTGTAGACCACAGAGACAGAATTATCTCATCGGCACAAATCTGAGGAAGCATGCTGTACCTACATACATGTGATTTATTACTTTTTTATTTGTAATGAATTTTCTCAAAAGTTCTTTTCATGCTGTCATAATGGTGAGATCTCGTTAGCGAGACCTCGTTCTCTGGTGATTCCAGCTGTCCGACAGAACTGCAGCAGGCAGACAAATGAAGGAAGTTGGCATCGTTCTGCATCGAGTGGAAATTTGGGGTAAGACCTCATCCTGATGTTATAACAAGTGACACCAACACTTCACTGCACCTTACTGCTTTTATTTGCATTATAAATATTTTTCATAATTATTTATCTGCATATGCATTTTGATACATTTCAAATTGCTCTTCTTAATATTACTTAATATTGTAAATAGTAATACTTCTTCTGTTTTATGTTGCTATTCTATGTTGCTGCAAAATATTTCCCATGTTGGGATCAATAAAGTAATTCAATTCTATTTTTGGAATAAGACTGTAACATAAAATGTGGAAAAAGTGAAGCTGTGAATGCTTTCTGGATGAACTGCATGTCTGGGGGCTGGTTGGATGATTTCCATGTCCACTGTATGTCTCCATTTTAGAGTATTCGTTCTAACTTCCACGCCGTCACGATGGTTTATGATTGGTCAACAAAGTTCACTGCAAACTGCACGACAGTGATGCACTGATCACAGCTATTCCACTGAAATGAACTGACCCAGCTTTTCAACCTCACCTCCATCACGCAGAGCAGCTGGATCTTTTGCATCAGTTTGGCTTCGTGTGCAGCGAGGTCAGGCTGGAAACGACAGGGAAAGAGTAAACCAGGCAGTTTCCAAAAAACAGTGATCATGTCCTTTGAATTGCTTCCAGACATTCATATGTTGAATTTAACTCTTTGAGTGCCATTGACGGCTTTCGCCGTCAAAGTGTTTTTTTCTGCAGCAGGGTCGCTGATCACGGTCTCCCACAGCCTGTGAGTAATATTGGGGCTTCTGGGATATGTAGTAGGAGCATAAAGAGAAGCTATACGCCACGGAGATCAAAGCAGGAAGTAGAGACGATCGCGATTAGAGAACAAAACAGATTCTGGACAATAAGTGGTGGTTTTGGTGAAAGTGTCCTCTACTCTACCTCTGATAAAACAAGAATGGAACAGAGTAAAAACAAACTTTTCCATGATGACATAAGGAGTTTTTTTTCTGTCTTTCTATTCTGTGTTTTCAGAGTCATAGTACAAAATATTCTGTGGGTCTTGAAATATGACTTAAAATTGGCAAAAACACTGGAACAAGGCACTTTCTGTTTTATAAAAAACAGCTGGCACTCAAAAAGAGTCAAACTCAGAGAGTCGGAAATAATCCATGAATGCTGTTTACATGCACATCGTCTATTTAACTCACTAAATACCCATTAGCACAGTGGCAGCTCTGATCTAAATATATGGGGTTGACTGAGGGCAGTAATCCATTGTTGAAGAGCTTTTAAAGGTGTAGAAAGCTGCTACTGACCCAACAGATAATCACTCATGGAGCTAAAAGCTGCTGATCTCATCGTTCAGGGAAATAGCTGAATTAATTAGTGAAAGCATAACAAATGCAGATGATTTACAGTCACAAGACATTTGTCCAACTGAACAACTCTGAAGTGAACAAGAACATGCCTATCTAATCAAGGATGGGAGGATTTTTTTCTTTTATATCTCGCTCAATTGTATCTTCGAACTGCACGCAATGTTTTTTTTAAGAAGCAGCTATCACCCAGTTATTAAGTTGTTAAACACATGAATGACCATTGATGAACCATGGTAGACTTGACCTCACTGGACAGCATCTTTCTAGGTTACACATGCGGATCAACTCCATGTTGACCTGAGCTGTTAATCACCTGTTGGCCCCAGGCCGACTTGAAGCCCTGGAATTTCTCCACATTGCCTCCATTGAAGGCGTATAGCGTGTCAATAAGCCACTGTTTGTCTGTGTTCCTCAGGGACTCCAGCACAGGATGCATCAGCTGCAAAGACACAACAGCAGATGGCAACAAGCTTCAGGTTTAAAAGGCCGACCAGCTCTGATGAACGACATGCAGTGGCTGTTGTGTTAAACCCCACCAGCTCTCCAAAGTTGTAAACTCCTTCTCCTAAGAGTCCAGCCAGTCCCAGTGTGAACGCCCTCTCCTGCTTCTCAGTCTCTGTGGAGTAAACAACAACAACAGCGTTAAAGATGTTTCTGTGCTCCATTAGCCTAAAATCAGAGTCTTGAATGTCACTCTTCATTCACCTGGGAGGTCATTAATGTCCACACATCCGAGGTAGCGCAGCGCGTCCTTGTAATATGCGGCATGGTTCCCAATGATGCGGTAATATTTGCTGGAGAGGTCGTAAAACCGACCATGGACCGACGTCACCCCAGGCAAGTTATTCAACATTTCCTCGACATCTTCAATGAGTTTCTGGAAGCAACAAAGGAAAACTTGCTTTAAATTAATAAAGGGAGTTTATATTATTAGGGATGCATCATTCAGACTTTTCCTCTACCAATATCCATCCATTTTCTACCACTTATCCTCACATAGGGGCATGGGGGGGTGGGGGGTGGGGTGGGTGGAGCCTATCCCAGCTGTCTTATGCCTTCTTCACTCTACATGACTGTCGGAGTTGTTGACTCGTCGTGGTGTTCACACTACGTGACTCTCCTCCCCCGACAGAGTTTTGAGGAGGGCTGGGTTAAAAAAAAAATAAATTCAATCGATTTTAATCGATCTCCATTTAAATGGTTGATAATCGATTCATAAAATCCAAAGATTGATCTTTAAATTTGCTTATTTTTTTTCTTCATTGGACGTGCGGAGAAACGGCCTGAAGTATAAACCAGCCTGCCAGTCTTCCGTGAGAGTATCAATCGCCATACATACGTCAAGTCTGCATAACTAGTCTGCCTAAACCAAAGAAGAAGAAGTCTTGCGTGATCAGCGTTTTGTGCTGCTTTCCAGCGCTTTCCAAGGAACAAGATCTCATGAGATATTACTGCCAGCAGTCAAACAAACACGGAGGAAGCGAGTCCACCTCTCCAGGCACCGCCCACGAGTTTAAAAGCTGATGTTTGGATGCATTTCGCATTTTAGAAGTTGGAAGAAAATGACAGGATGGACAAAAAAAAAAAAAGTTATGCAAAATATGCAACGGAAAGATAAAATACAGCGGCCATACGACGAATCTTCGCAACCACTTGACGAGACATCACCAAGAAACACAGTCGGCAGACTCGGCACAGCTCAAACAAACCAGCCTGGAGCAGGTATTGGCACCTAAGTTACCAGCAAACTCTCAACGTGCACAGAAAATAATGAAGCATTTATTGTAACTGAGATATCCCTGACTGAATTGATATTGAATCGAATCTGAACTTTTCTGTACTTCACTGTCAATATGAGTAACAATATTAACAAATACATACACATATTGCCTTCAAAACACTAGAACAAAGCCTCTTCTGCTGTCTTTGAAGATGCATTTCAGTCGTTTCAGTGATCACTGTAAACACACGATCATTTTTTCACTAGAAAAAGAGGAGCGGCTCATTTATTAACCAGGAAATAGCGAGAGGAGGTTGACTGGACCACAATCAACAGTGAGCTTTTCATTGTAAACATGGACATGGAGCAGAACACAGCCCTCCTGGTTGTTTGTGAGCTACCATGTAGTGAAAGAGAAAAAAAGAGAAAAGTTGTTTCTGTTGTTGATGTTGCTGCTGCAGCCACTGCTCCTTCAACCGTGTCTGCAGTGACTCTTTTTGTCTCGTCAGTTGGGGCGGCAGTAGCTCAGTCTGTAGTGACTTGGGCTGGGAATCGGAGGGTCGCCAGGTCGGACCATGTGTGGAGTGTTGACTGGTAGCTGGAGAGGTGCCCGTTCTTCCTCCTGGGCACTGCCGAGGTGCCGTTGAGCAAGGCGTCGAACCCCCAACTGCTCGGGGCGCCTAGATATGGGGCAGCCCCTTCACTCTGACACCTCTCCTCTAGTGCATGTGTGTTTCATAACTTGTGTGTAATGTGCAACTGAAAATGAAAAAAAAAAAAAAAAAAAAATACTAACAGAGTGTAAATTGGAATTTCCCTCATTGAGGGACTAATAAAGGAATTCTTCTTCTTCTTCCATTGGCTGCAGCTCTTTCTTTATGTCAGTGTGACTCGACTGGATATTTAGCAGGCTAGATGTTCAGTTTTTGTCTGCGACAAACAGTCAAGATGTCGGCGAGCTCATGACTGGTGTCTTTGAGGTGTTCACACTAAACGAAAAAAGTTTGCAACTCCGCCACCCCCGCTGCAATTCGGCTACCTTCCTGGTCACCACAACCCCACCGATCACTCCTTGTCCTCTGGCATAAAATGTGCGACACAGTGTTCAGCTTTGTAACGTGATTTGTGGCTATCGTTGAATCAAATCAATTCAACAGAGCAGCGTAAACAACTATGGACAGTACTACATAAGAGGGGTGTGTCTGCTATAAGTACTTACTATTTAAATTGAACACCCGTTTATGCAATGCTTCTGTGTATTATATTTGAATTAATCATGAGAATTACTGGAAATAAATGATAATATGAATACAAAACACAAACGCAGAGACACTGAATTTCATGTGGCTGGGTCACATCTGAAAACAATATTGTAAATTTTAAGATAATAAGCCAGGTACAAATAATAACATATCATATCTTGTATGAACCCCAGTGATGTTTCAGAAAGATTTGAGTACAAAGTCATTTTGGGTGCGAGTGAGTCCAGAGAGTCTCTACTGGGTTTGATGCTGGAGTGTAGCTGCAACCTTGGACCTTCAAAATTATTTCAGTAAGAAAAGAGAATCACATGTGAGTCGGCTGCATTTCTGCTGTTTTGTTTAACAGCTGATGCATGAACAGCTTCACGTTTGAGCTGCTGAATATGAAGGATGTGTGAGGCATGTTTTGGAGAAACGTGGAGAGCTGATGGCTCAGAAGCTTTTACCTTCGTGGCAGGATGATCATTGATCTCCAGCTTAAGTCTGCCAATAGAAGTCTTGCAGAGAATGACAGCTTCATCGCAGTTTTTCACCTGAACCAGAAACAGTTAAAGACAACTTAAGAGTTTGATCAAAAATACAATGTATAAACTGCAAACTGTAGAAAATATTGGAGACATCTCTCAGTTTATCATAGTTCATCAGCACCAGGAACTGCAGCCTTCAATAAGACCACCAAGTGAAATAAAAAAAAACCCTCTTTAAAACAGCTTATATACTGAACGTTATGATATTCAAAAAAAAAGGTACAGCTTATCCTGGGACTGTTGTATTAGACTGCATTAGCTTCAACATGTAATAAAGTGGTAACTGAGTGCATATTTCAAAACTTACCTTTTCCTTGGTCTTCTCAAGGAAAGTGATGGCATCTTTAGGATCTGGAAAAGACATTTTATTTTGTAAAAACAAAGCAATATGGGAAAAAAAAGTATTGCGTATATACAGTGAATATTGTCTGCAACCTGTTGTTGTTCATACCTTTCATCTGTCTGGCAACATACAGTATTATCTCCATAAGAGACAATGGGTTGATTCTGAAGGAGCACAAATTAAAAAGTGAGAATCGGACCGGGCAACATTGAATTGGCAGGAGTTACATGGCTAGATGGAGACTTTAATGCGCTATTATCTCACCTGTGTTCGAAGTCACTGAGGAAATTGTCATAAAGCTTTAAGAAAAGAAAAAAGGAGACATTAGCTCACAGGAAACATCAAAATGTCCATCTTGTTATCGTGGCCACGGATAGTATTTGGATTGCTCAGAGTTAATGGGGAAAGTGTAGAAAGTTCAGCTCTTATGTAAATGTAAATATTAGTACATATTTTATTTTCATTTGCATTACACACACCCCTGAAAAACTTACATAAAATACAGATTATTATTATTATTATTATTATTCAGAGTTGGGAAGTCTTGTCTTTGCCCACAAATCCCAAATCAAGTCTCAAGTCAAGTTCTACAGCTGGAGTTTCCAGTCATTTTGAGTCTTTTTAATACCAATGTTTTCATGTTCATTATGTTACTGGAGCAAATTGCAGCACTGGCCATGTAATGTAAAACTTATTCCGGGTTAAATGAATAGTTCAGGATTTGTGAAGTGGATTTGCATGTGGTCGATGCTTTCTCAGTACAGTGAAGCAGACACAGCCACCACGATATGAGTTTTTAGCCACTAAAAACAGGCAAACCTAATGAAAATCAGTGTTAGTTTAAGTGTACAATATATTCAGAATAAGCTTTACCCTGCTAACAGCCCTTTCTGTCAGAGAACTGAAGTTATAACACTTGTTAATCAATCCTCTCCAGCACACCAGATTCCATTGACAAAAAGAGCAATTTTACCCTGCACCACTCAAAAGTTGCTGCCTCACTCAGTAAGTTTAATTTTGTTATTTTACGTTATCAGTGTTAGTTCAGATTAGTTGTGATGTAATGAAATTACACAGATGAACTGAAAGAGGCAGCAGTAGACCAGCAACTCCAGTGTGCTGCGAAGTACAAAACTGATTTTTTTTTATTTTTGCAACGGCGTCTAGTGAGCTGGTGAGAGGGAGATATACTGTGTTACTGTCCGAGAAATCTGTCTGACAGCAAGCTAAAACAGTGCACATAATCTTAATAAAGTACATTTAAGCTGACCTTGATTTTTTTTAAGGTTTGCTTACATTTTGGTGCTCGTAATTTTTGTACCCCAAAAAAATATTTTTGGAATTAATTGTGCCAACTGAGTGCTTACTGGTGCTTGAATGATTGACAAGCCTGCTGCCTCATTGGTGTCCTTCAATTTGAATAGATGCTGATCAAAACAACGTAGCTCTGAATTGATTGGATGTTGTGCCGACATCTCAGACACACAGAAAGATGCAAATATACCGTTAGAGAGAGAGCTGTGGAGCGAGTGGTGGAGTGACTGTTCAAATATACAAAATCTTTGGGTTTTGGGGAGAGTAGCAAGTTGTTAAAAGGCTCAAGTCCAATTGAAGTCACGAGTTATTGATGATAAAGTCCAAATCAATTTGTAAGTCTCGTCTACAGTCATCACAACTCACACCTGTTTGTATTACAAACAATTCACTGCATGCTACGGACTGTATGTAACAAATATGTGAATGCTTATTCAAGGTTGCGTGTGCTGCATCCTCCTCACTCATCTGTTGTGGAGCAAGAACAGCACAACATGTGTGACTGTGGGGCAGTTACCTGGATGAGGCCATCTCCTGTTTTGAAGCAGGGATCTTTAACAAAGTCTGTCAGCCTGAGAGTCAACTGATGCCACAATCTGTCAATACCAAAACAGCATTTGTACCAAATATGCATTGCAGTTTTGGCCAGGAAATCAACAAGCATTTTCAGATATAGGTGAAAACAACATATATTAATTTATTATATCTTGGTTACACACAAGCAATTCAACTTGTACAGCTGAAATGATTTATAATATATAATGGTGTTTAACAGTCACTGTCATGAGTGTTACATTGCAATTTTTTTGTACTTACTGTAGTTACTTTACCTGTAAAACTTAATTTTCAGTAGACGTATTAAACAGTACTTCTTCTACTTTAGTATGTTCATGTGAGTGAGTCAATTTGCTGGATTGTTTGTCAATTCAAATGAGTAGTTTGTACTTTGGATACAACTAACTGATCCTGAACATTTGCATTTATGGAGCAAAGTACTCCTAAGCATTTTGATTTTCACTTCAACCTTGATGATTCACTTTCAGCAAGATATTTATGATAACTTGAATCTATGGTGCAGTGACTAAGAACTCGTACGTAGCATCCATGCTAGCATATAGCTAAGGAGAACTCATGATAAACTGTGCTCCTGGCCTGAATTAATGGTGTTATGTTCACCGCTTCAACACATCAAACTGTATATACATTGCTGATTCAAATGTTTAACAGTCAAGTTTGCGCTATGATTTTAAAGTGGTAACATAAACATCAGCTAACACTAGCTCCGTGCATGACTCAGCGTGCATTTCCAATGAATGAGCGAGCTAACGCTAGCTAGCCTGGCTAGCGGAGCATTTTAAGCGTTAGCTAGCTAACTTTCTTTTTACCTTTTGTTGTACAAATCTTCCAATGTGTGCCACTCAGTCGCCATCTCCGGCGTGGAGCTGTTGCTCTGTTGCTGTTTGAGGTACCCGGTAACATCTTTCATTGTGGTGACGAAACAATGAGGTTATTATTTCGTATTCGGAGCTGACAAGTGTTGATAAATTTTAGCTAACGTCAAGTAGCCTGCCGTGTTATGGGTCTTGGTGCTTTGCTGTTAGGCGAAAAGCATGATGGGAGTTAAAGTGGGCGTGTCTTAAGCTAGTTTAGGTTGGCTGATATGTTGTAGCTAATGTCTGTTTGTACGGTATAGTTGATTCATTAACAGCCAAAGCAACGCATCAAATGTTATTTTTTAGCAGATAACCCTTAGTTACACCCTGTATCTCGTGACTCGTGTCGGTGCTACAGTCAGTAGGAGTTTGTTTTATCATGGCTTCTTCAGCGAACTCCTCGTTAGTCTCCCCTTTCAGACTTTGTTGTTTGTACCTGAGCTCAAGAACAAGGACACTGTCTGCTAACGGTTAGTAAACAGACAACTTGATGATGAAACAACTGTATGCCATGACTGGTAAATGTGAGTGTGCTTTTTTGTAGGTCGTTTGGGTCAAAGGAGTATGTGTCCAGGTGGAGGTGCAGCAGCTCTGTGCAGGTGCTTCTTTAGCCTGTTTAAAGAGCTCAGAGAAGTTACACTTTTATCGAATAAGCGTGTGGTTACGATTTATTTACAGTGATTACAGTGATTTTTTTACAGTGGTTGCTAACAAAAACCCAAAGATATTTAATGTATTATTATATATCAAGGCTAATGGTTGTATGACAAGTGGTTGTCTGTCCTATGTGCCCTGTGATGAAATGGAGTATCAAGTCAAGTAAAAATTTATTTCTATCCATCCATTATCTACCTCTTATCCTCTCATAGGGTCACAGGGGGGCTGGAGCCTATCCCAGCTGTCTTAGGGTGAAAGGCAGGGTACACCCTGGACAAGTCTCCAGTTCATCACAGGGCACATAGAGACAGACAACCACTCACACTCACATTCACACCTACGGTCAATTTAAATTAACCAATTAACCTAATCCCCATGCATGTTTTTGGATGGTGGGAGGAAGCCGGAGTTCCAGAGAGAACCCACACAGACACGGGGAGAACATGCAAACTCCACACAGAAAGGCCCCGGGTCTGGGATTTGAACCTGGTACCTTCTTGCTGTGAGGCGACAGTGCTAACCACTACACCACTGTGCCGCCCAAATTTATTTCTAAAGCACTTAAAAAACAACCTCGGTTGACCAAATATAATCATGCATACACTTAAAAACAGTAATGGAATAAAATGAACACAACATTAAAAGTCCATCCATCCATCCATCATCTACCTCTTATCCTCATAGGGTCGCGGGGGGGCTGGAGTCTATCCCAGCTGTCTTAGGGTGAAAGACAGGGTACACCCTGGACAAGTCTCCAGTTCATCACAGGACACATAGAGACAGACAACCACTCACACTCACATTCACACCTACGGTCAATTTAAATTATCCAATTAACCTAATCCCCATGCATGTTTTTGGATGGCGGGAGGAAGCCGGAGTACCCGGAGAGAACCCACGCTGACACGGGGAGAACATGCAAACTCCACACAGAAAGGTGCCGGGCCCAGGATTCGAACCCTTCTTGCTGTGAGGCGACAGTGCTAACCACTACACCACCGTGCCGCCCAACATTAAAAGTCAATGAATAAAAATATAAAAATAAAACAGTAAAGGAAGAGTAAAAGAGAAGATAGGGAATAAAAGATAAAGGATAAAAACCATGGTTACTCATCCAGCCAGGACTGAACACCAAAGAAAAAAATGGGTTTTTAGTAGTGATATATGACAAGGTAAAGAATCACACTGTCACATTAGAGAGGCTGGAATAATAAATGTTTGGCATATTTTGTGGAAAATGTATTTTGGCTAGTGAGATGGCTAGTGAGGAAACCACAAAACATGAACATTTAATAAGTTGGAACCAGATAATTTTGAAAATTTTCTTCAGGAGTGCAATTAGCATTCTTAAATGAGCAAGTCATGCATGAGACTTGATATGGCTTTCATGGAGCATGGAAACACTGAGATGCTGGATGTTTGCATGCCTTGTGTGGTCCAGGGTTGCAACAGAATTCACAGATTTCACAGATCACTGATGTCTGTGTAGGTTCTCAGTCATCCAGAACAAGGTGAATCAAAAAGAGCAAAATAGAGTCAACTGGATTGCTTGAGGTTTGTTGCAGAGGTTTCACCTCTCATCCAGCAGGCTTTTACAGAACTGGAGATGACCAGTCGACTCTTATTTTGCTCTTTTGATTTATTCATCACAAACTTTGACCCTTCTGATGAATCTTATATTTCTATGCATCTACGTGGAATGCAAACAAATTCTTGATTCCTCATTTTTTGCTTGGCTTTTCTTGCAGACAAACAAACCCTTCCCACTGGAATGGGACCCGAGGGTTTTTCTCCAGAGGTGGTGGTGCAGCCGAAGAGCAGCAGACCCTGGAGGATATCGCCAAGAACATCAGAGAGCAGCAGTACAAGAGGGTGGTGGTAATGGCTGGAGCTGGGATCAGCACACCCAGTGGCATCCCAGATTTCAGGTAAAAAAAAAACAAAAAGTTACATATCTATGTACACCTGATGTTTGCAGGTATGTTCACCTGCAAACATCAGGTGTATTCATCAGATTATTCCCTCACAGGTCCCCAGGCAGCGGCCTGTATGACAACCTGCAACAGTATGACCTGCCCTACGCCGAGGCGATATTTGAACTTGATTTTTTCCATCATAACCCTCATCCCTTCTTCGCCCTGGCCAAAGAGCTGTATCCAGGCAACTATAAGCCCAATCTGACCCATTATTTCATACGGCTGCTTCACAACAAGGGTCAGCTCCTCAGGATGTACACGCAGAACATCGACGGGCTGGAAAGATGTATGCATTTCTATTCATTGCTTCTAGAAATGACCACATGTCCTTGAGACACATATGCTCATTTTAAACCATCGGGCTTGTTTACTTCGGTATCAAGTGGCAGGGATCCCTCCTGAGATGCTGGTGGAGGCTCATGGTACATTTTCCACAGCCACCTGCACAGTCTGCCTCAGGAAATACAAGGGCGAGACGCTACGAGTGAGTGCCAAATATGTAAAAGAAAATGTATTGTTGTTATGACATTCCTCAAAGTGAAAACCCTGAATTTGAAGATTTTAATTAAATTCTTGTTAAATGTATTGGGAATCTGTATATGGATCTTTTGCTAACTTTAGTGTCCTTTTAGCAGATAAACTAGTTGTTTGTTATTATTATCTGATATTATCTGTCTGATTAATGATCTAATGTCTTATTTTAATTAGAGAATAAATTATGTCAGTCATTTCAATAATTGTAAGTTAGATTTTTTTGTCTAAAATGTCTTCAAATTTCAGTATCTTCTTGTTTTCCTTTGCTTTATACTGTTACACCATTGAGAAAAAATTGCATTTGGGGTTAAGAGCTAGATAAAAATTTAAGATATCACTTCAGACTATTATTTTTATTATTAGTTTTCCATTTTGTTTCCATGTTTCAACAGGCAGATGTGATGAAGGGGACGGTCCCAAAGTGTCCCACTTGCAAAGGCGTGGTAAAGCCAGACATTGTGTTCTTCGGGGAGGAGCTTCCTCGTCACTTCTTGAAGTACCTAACGGACTTCCCGCTAGCAGACCTGCTCATCGTCATGGGAACATCACTGGAGGTGAGCGTCACCTCTTTCTAACCACATTATGTCCCTGACATTTTTTTCAGCTCAACCACAATACGGTAATTGACTTTTTTCTTTACATGGTTATGTTTTTTTAATTTTTATAAAATATTTTACAGTCAAGATGCTGATAGGAAACTCAAGGAGATATGTGACATGTCTCAACCATCAGGAAGCCCCTGAACTGTAGGTTTTTCAATGGAGTTTTGATATGAAACTACAAATTACTTATACCTATAGTCAAATAGTTGATAATTGACGAAGTAGAAATCTACTTTTTATTGTGTCATCAACAGTTTCAAGCAACTTGGTTAGGAACCGCCACCATGACACTTAGCTGATTCATGAAATATTTGGAGTCCTCACTAGAGCCAGTGAACTCAGAAGTGACATTCATCTTTGTCACATGGAGAGTTTCTTTCTGTGCTTCATTCTTGTTACTCTACACACAACAGCTATTGCACATCTGTCTGTCCTGGAGGGGGGGGGGTCCCTCCTCTGCTGCTCTCTCTGAAGTTTCTACAAGTTTTTACCAGTGTTTCCTCTTTTTTTCCTCCGTTGATGAGAGGATTTTACTGTAAATTACAGTGTGTGGTAATTTTAGGCTATGTGAATAAAATAGACCTGACTTGTTCAGTAGATGATAGCGAATCAAGTCCTTAGTTTGATACTGGAGCTTTTGTTACTCACCCTGCACTCCCTCCTTCTGCATGTTTCCTTGTCTACATCTCCACTGTTAACTCAATGTTATGTCCTGAAAGATTATTTTAAATTTCTCTGTCCTTTACCTGAGAATGAACTACGAAGTCATCTGTCTGCCACACCCCCCCCAAAACAGATAACATTTAGCTCCTAAAGGGTTATGTTATAGTCATGATCATATTAAGTTCAAACGGTAGTTTATGAACGAGAGAGTATTTTGAATATGTTGCTCTCATGTCACATTGCATGGTAGTCCATGTAGGTTAGATGACGTACTGTACATAGTGTTGCTTTTATCTTACTTGTATTAACCGGTCAAGTAATGTTAAATTCATTAAATTGTTTGGTTCACTTGCTCCAGTTGTCCTGCTAGTTTGCTTGTTTTATATGTCTGTTTGTGCTGTTCTAGAAAGGGGAAAGGTGTACCCAAATAATAATAATAATCTTATAAAAATATTAATTTCTACACAACAACAGTAACTCAGCATTCTGTAAAAGCTGCAGCTTGTTGCCGTGCTCTGCAGGTGGAGCCCTTCGCCAGCCTGGCAGGAGCCGTGCGCAGCTCAGTTCCCCGTCTGCTCATCAACAGGGACTTGGTGGGTCCGTTCGCCTGGCGCCGCCGGCCTCGTGACGTTGTGCAGCTGGGTGACGTGGTCAGTGGTGTGCAAGCCCTGGTCGAAGCCCTCAGCTGGACTCAGGAACTGGAGGCCCTGATGGAGGCCGATGCTAAGAAAGTGAGTGTGTGTGTGCTGCAGAGTTAGGTGATCCATAATTAATATAAAAATATCAAATAGTGCAGCCATGAAGACCGTAAGCCTGGTGTTTGATGCCGCTCAAGTTCTCTCAATCAGTACAATAACAAATAACTGAGTTGGGTGATGTCTTGAGGTTGTTCCGGGGATCCGGATCATCCACAGAGGTCTCCTTCATTCCAACACAAACAGACCCAGTGATTAAAGCCAGTATATTAAAGCAGTTTGATGATAATCAGTATTTCTTCAACACTGTTTGGCTGGCACAAGACATCCTGGAGGGGCTGTGAGCTGACCTGATGCTAACGTGCTAGCTGACAAGCAACCAAATGTACAGTATTTATCGATTACCATGAATAAAACGTAGATATTCCTCTGGGACTGAATGTCTTTGGAAACATTTAGCATAATGTGAATAAACTACTAAAATATGTACGGTATTACATAAATAAAATCTGTCTTTAACCACAGACTGCCACAGGAAGGCCTTCCTCCCTGCAGCCATCAGACTCCATAACTCATTCATGTCAGGCTGAGCAATGAACAGTGGAAACAGACCTCTGTCTTCTCTCTGCTGTCATATCATATAGCAATATAATCACTGACTCACAGGATGTAACACAACCATGAACCCTGAACCTGGCACCTTATAATATTTTTAGTTCTTTTTGCATTATGTTGCATTTTGCACTATTCTATTCAGCACTATATGTATACATTTTTACAACTTTTTTTTTATATTTCCTACTTTTATTGCAACTGTTGGACATAAATTTCCTTTGGGATGAATAAAATTTTATCTCAGACATTTGAATTTTTGGTCATCTTCCATCTTTGGTCATCTTTTGCATTGTGTCATCGGTGATTCAGAGGCATTGCATTACTTTACCAGTGGTTTCTAGTACAATCAGGCAGGAGCTACCCTGGTACATCCAAAGATTTTTTTTGTGTTTTTTCTGCAGGCTGCAACAAAGACAGAAGAGTGACCATTTCACCACCGTGTAACAAGAACACCAGCAGTGCAGGACTAAGTCCAGACTGTTTTACTGGGGGTCATGTGGTACTACTTGGATCTTTGTTCACATCACTGAAAACTCACAAACTGACCTTTAAGGAACCGCTACAACGGAATCGCAGAACTCTTTTCTCAGTCAAACACCGATAGAGCACAGGTAAGTGAAGTGAAACCAGGTGTATGTGTACAATAGAATATGTTGTGCAACTGAATGACCCCATTGACCTAATAATGGGAACAGGCTCATATTTAAATTTATTTATTATCCTCTGTCTTCTTGAAATGAAAAAAATCTGCACAAGAAATGTTTTATGAAATTTTAATCACTGCTTCAGTGGAATTAAAAGTCAGAACTAATTAAAAGAACAGTGTGTGGGATTGAGTCAAAATAAACTACAGTGTGTGTGTTTAGAAGTAATTAATATAATGATTTAATGAATCATTATATTGAAGCTAGATATTGCTAAGAGGGACGAGTTCTGTTGTAGTTCCTCAGAAAGTCAACTGCAATGATAAAAGGTGACAATGAATGATATATGATATGATATATACTGTATGTTGGAATGCAGGCAGGGAAGGCTGGCTGTGGTGATACAGAGGCTACTCTTATTTTACACTCTGCCTCCAGATGGAGAAATTAAATCCAGACAGATCGTTCTCACCTGTTGATGTCAGGTTGATACAGAAATGTCACATTTGCTGGTAAACATTGTAAACATGAGTTTATGCTCTCAGTATCTAGTTTCCAGTCTTCTTCAATACTGCATGATGTTTATTTAATAAATTATGGTCCATTCAGGGTCAAACAGACCATGCTTTAAGGTGGGTTTAGTGCTGGTTGACAGGTCAGAGTTGTCAGATTTTTTTTTTCCTCTGAACTTTCAGTGTTTTCATTTCATGTTGATTGTAATATTTTGTTTGCGTGAAAATGTCTCATGTCTAACGTCCACTTCTTATATACAGTCTATGATCAAAACCAAGACAGTAAGCTCCGTGTCATGTCAACATGTCTCACACTTAGTATGGATGAATTCATTTAAGATTTTTCCAGGCTTTCTCCAGACTTCTGGAGCTGAACGTGTGTTATTTGGTGTGTGTTAAATCAGCTCCCACTGCAACCCGCTTTCACACCTTTCTCCACTTTTCACCTCCCAGTGCTGCCGCTGACGTCAGTAACAAGAACAAAAGTCTACTTTATCACTGCATAACATTATCTACTACAAGCAGACCTGCCCCTCTCGTGCATGTCAGTCAATTGCCTGCTTTACCACCCTTAAATCCTTCCTGCTTTACTGCCATTTATTCACTTTTCACCATCTTCATATGGGGTCATTAATGAAGTTAATTGGGTTGACCATGACATCAGTGATTACCCTGTGGCTGTGGGTCAGTCTACCATTCTGGTCCAAACAGAAATTTCCCAGTCTGAATTGGTATGACATTTTATTCAAACATTCATGGTGATGAATCCCAGTAATTTAGGTAATTGTCTTTTCATCTTCTACCACCATCAGGTCAAAATGTGTCCAGTATACTTGATGTTCCCATCAGCCTCAGCTGCATCGTGACACTGTAGACTAAGATGATATCAAACAGCAATATGTTTTAAACGGACATTATGTAGTTTTTTTCTCCCATCTAGTGGTTAAATTTGACTTTGCATGCATTGCAACATGGTTGGGACTACGGTAAGTGGAATGTGTCAACTCCTGGTGCCCATTATCACCGTGGATCCCCAGCCCCTGGCCCGGAGCTCCGGTCATTTTCCACGGACTTCCACAGCCCTTGAACGGGCATGGGACGTTCCAGGGCAGCCACTCACCGTGGATCCCCGGCCTGGAGCTCCAGTCATTTTATGAGGATTCAGCGTGGCATAAGTATGATGTTGTATTATGACCAAAAGTGCAGTGCAGGTTGTAGTTTAGTGCCGGGTAAGTAAAATCTGCGTCTCCACCTTGCTTCTCTGTGAAAAGTGAATCACAAAACGCAGAAATGCATTTTGTCCTATGGGTACCAGCAGGTAATGCTTTATGTCCCTCTCTGCAGTTTGTAGTTTTTGATAGACCAGAAAGACATGGAAGCCTCCGTATGAGTGACCCGCTCTATGTAAAGACACATAACTGATTCTTCACTCAGGAGGATAAGTCAGATTGTTGGCATATGTTATTTTACACCAATGAGGATCTATTTATGAATGAAGATGTTGATTTGAGGTAATAAAATACTTAAAAAATTACATAGTGTCCCTTCAAGTGAAGATGAGAAATCCTTAGGGTGCTGATAAAATAGACACAGTTTGAACATCCATCATGCTGTGACAGCTGAGCAAACATCTGCATAGGTGAATATCATCTGATTTGGTTGTTATAAATTCTGTATTTTTGCATCAACCCTTTTTGGAACAACACACAGTCGTGACTGGTGAGATTTCAGAGTAACCCTCGTGCTGTAGCAGCACTACAACAGCAGAGATACAGGCGGTGGATGCAAACAGCAGACTTTAGAGTGCTAAGTAATATGAATGTGTCCACTTAACACATGTCAGTCAGATGCTCATTCAAGGTGTATTTTCTCCTGTTTCCCAGTGTCAATGCTTTTTAAATTCAACAGAAATAATGCTGGTCCGAGGTAAGTGTACTCTGAAGACTCAGAAAGACTTACAAAGAGGCAGAAATCCTGCTCTACATGGCTTCTTAAATGCATGGATGGATTCCTGAACAGGGACAAGTGGTCACCATAATGTGTGTTTGTATGGTATAGTATGGTTTATTCTTTGATCCCTGAGGGGAAACATAGTTTGCCACCCAGAGCGAGAACAATACACAAACAAGCAAACAAACAAGTGCAACATACAGAGACAATACAAAAACAGAGAAAAAAGTAACATAACTTTGTTTATTTGAACTGGGTCTCTCTCATGCTGTCATCTATCCACCACCTAAGTACAATAAGGACTTTATCAGCGAATTTTCTGAATTCCTTGCCGAATTTCTGCCTAAATACAATCGTGTCCTAATTATTGGTGACTTTAATATTCACATCTGTTGCCCGGACGAGCCGATCTCCAGGAACTTTTTAAATGTTATTGACTCGTTTAATTTTGCACAGTTTGTGTCTGGTCCTACCCACGAACTTGGGCACACACTTGACTTAGTGCTTTCGCACGGTGTGAGTGTTTTTAGTTTGGAGGTTTGTGACGCTGTTTTTTCTGATCATATGCCAGTCTTATTTGACATCCCCACTCAATGTCCGGTTAAACTGTGCGCTCCCCCTCAACGCTGTCGCATGCTGAGCTCCTCCTCTCAGCTCTGTTCTCTTCTACTTTTATTGGTTTCTGTGGGGATATTTCTAAAGCCTCTATGTGTTTGAATACTGAGGAGCTGGTATCTAGCTTTCATTCTATTTGTTTACAAACACTGGACATGATCCCTCCCATGATCTCCCAGGCGAGACTGCAGGAGAGCTGAGCGCAGGTGGAAAAAGGATAGGTTACATGTTTCTTATGGTTTTCTTAAGGAGAGCCTATGGTGATATCAGAAGACCGTAAAAGCAGAGAAGAATAAATACTTCTCAGAAATAATTTCTTTAAACTGTAACAACCCCAGTGCTCTGTTCAAAACCATAAATGCTGTCCTTGAGGTTCCCAAGTCTATTGGTTTTGATGCGTCCACTGAAATGTGTGAGAGGTTCCTCCACTTTTTCACCGATAAAATTGTATCAACTAGAGCCTGTATCTCTCAGCCTTCTTATGACCCCTCAGTTCCTTTGTTCTGCACATTTGCTCAGTTTGAGCCGGTATCCCTCTTCATTTTAAAGGACACAGTCATATGAAGCCCTCTGGTTCCCCCGCAGATGTCATTCCCCCTCACCTGTTTAAAGAAGTACTGGATACTATTGGACCAAGTGTCCTTGAGAGCTTAAATAGTAGTCTCTCCTCTGGTACAGTACCAGGGGATTTTAAACATGCAGTAGTATGACCCCTACTCAAAAAAATGGCCTTGATCCCACTGTCTGTTCAAATTTTAGGCCCATCTCACATCTTCCATTTATATCCAAAATCTTAGAGAAGGTTGTCCACAGCCAGTTGTTACTATTCTTACAAGATGATGGTATCACTGAGGTGTTCCAGTCTGGGTTCAAAGCTCTCCATAGCACAGAATCAGCACTCTTGAAGGTGTCAAATGATGTACTTTTGTCAACAGACTCTGGAAAATTTGTCATCCTGGTGCGTTTAGACTTGTCTGCAGCATTTGACACTGTTGAGCACAGCATTTTAATTTCTCGTCTTGCGCACTGTGTAGGCATTAAAGGTATTGCCCTTGACTGGTTTCGGTCTTACCTAACTGATAGAAGTTTCTGTGTAAAAATTAATAACTTTGTGTCTTCAAAAGCTCCTCTTCCACATGGGGTTCCTCAGGGCTCAATCCTCGGCCCTCTTTTATTTGCTCTTTATTTACTCCCCCTTGGTTCTGTTTTTAGGAAACACAGCATTTCATTTCATTTTTATGCTGATGATTGCCAGATCTATGTCCCGCTGGCACAAAATGATGCTCACTCAGTCCAGCCACTCATAGACTGCCTTAACGACATTAAAGTCTGGCTGTCATTTAATTTCCTCAGTTTAAATGAGAGTAAGACCGAAGTAATGGTGTTTGGACCAAGTTGTTATTCTCCCCCCAATGTTGACGTCGGCTCTCTGTCACTGTATCTTAAGGATTGTGTCACTAATTTAGGGGTGAAGTTTGATTCTGATTTTAAATTTGAAAAACAGATCAGCAGTGTGGTACAAAAAAGTTTTTATCAACTGTGTCAAATAGCAAAGGTGAAACCCATTTTATCAAGACCTGATTTGGAGAAATTAATCCATGCTCTTATCATGACTCGCCTTGACCACTGCAATTCCTTGTATGTAGGGATTAGCCAGGCTTCTCTTGCCCGTCTGCAGCTTGTGCAGAACTCTGCTGCACGTCTGTTAACACAGACTCGTAGGCATGAGCACATCACACCCATCCTGGCGTCCCTACACTGGCTCCCTGTTCGCTACAGAATTAATTTTAAGCTTTTGTTATTTGTTTTTAAATGTTTAAACAATCTTGCCCCACCATATTTGTCTGATCTGCTTCAGCCTTACTGCCCACCCCGATCCCTAAGATCAGCTGATCAGCTGCTGCTGGCAGTCCCCAAAACAAGGCTGAAGCTCAGAGGAAACAGAGCGTTTGCTGCCGTCGCTCCCAAGCTCTGGAACAAGTTGCCTTTTAAGGTTAGACAGGCCTCGTCGCTTCCTGTTTTTAAATATATCTTTTAAAAACACACTTTTACTCCTTGGCTTTTGATTCACTTTAACTTATTTCCAATCTGTTTGGCATCCTCCAAGAATGCATTTGCCGTGAGCTTGCTTGTTTGCTTTTATGTTTGTAATTTAACTGAGATATTTTTATTGTTTTGTCCCAATGTACAGCACTTTGGCTACCCCTGTGGTTTTTAAAACGTGCTATATAAATAAAGTTGATTGATTGATTGATTGATAAGACAATAATCCCCACAAGACAGAGCGAGTAGTGTTTGTTAAAGATGCCCTGGTAGAAAACGTATAGGAGTGCTGTAGTATTTAGTATGGTATGTGTTAGTGTGGACCTAGTTTAGCAGGAAGTCTCTCCAAACAACCAGAAAAAGACAATTAAATAAACAACTAGAGACACAAAATGACCAGAAAGAAACACCAAATGAAATCACTGATCATGGATCATGACAAAGATACACAGAGGACATAAATGAGACATCAACCAGCAGAGAGACACCAGATGCTAAACAGAAAATCACTTCCTGAAGAAGCCTGTTGGGTGAGAGTTGACTAATCCAGTTGACTTCTTTGATCTTTTTTCATGGAATATCATTTTTTGATGGACGGCACAGTGGTGTCGTGGTTAGCACTCGCCTCACGGTGAGAAGGTACCAGGTGCAAATCCCGGCCCGGGTTCTTTCTGTGTGGAGTTTGCATGTTCTCCCCGTGTCTGTGTGGGTTCACTCTGGTACTCTGGCTTCCTCCCACCATCCAAAAACATGCATGGGGATTAGATTAATTGGTTAATTTAAATTGACTGTAGGTGTGAATGTGAGTGTGAGTGGTTGTCTGTCTCTATGTGTCCTGTGATGAACTGGAGACTTGTCCAGGGTGTACCCTGTCTTTCACCCTAAGACAGCTGGGATAGACTCCAGCCCCCCATGACCCTATGAGGATAAGAGGTAGAAAATGGATGGATGGATCATTTTTGACACACCATCGTAGTTTTTCTGTTTTATCCACAACAACTACACCACCGCAACCATCACTTACCACTGAGTGAAGTACAACAATTCTTATGAAAATATAAACAAAGAAATAATTAAAAACATATAGACACTACATACATACATGAATTGACAAAACTTGACACTGATTGCAAATATATTATTGAAGAGATGCATAAGGAAGTGGAGTAGTGGCGTTACCTAACTGGAAAACAAAATCACTCTAGAAGAGGAAGAACTCATGGCGAACACTGAGGCTCAGGACTGGAAACTGGTGTGGAGAGACGGGACAAGACGATCTCATGTCAGACAGCGGGAGACAGGACTATTTAAACATGAGGAAATGGGGAACAGCTGGAAACAATTAGGACAGGGTTTGACAATCACTGATGCAGGACCACAGGATGTCAGGAAACGAGAGAAGAACAGATTTACTACAAGATAAAACCAGGAAGTCACAAGACCACATGCAGTCATGAGACAAAAATAAAAAAATAACTTAATTAAAAGAGACAGACACAGGATGACAGTCTGTTTGCCCAGTGTGAGGTGATCTAAAATATTAAGTAATCTCATATAAAAGACGAGATGGTCTGAAGGCCACTGGAACATTTAGAAAGAGGACACACTTTATTAGAAAGGTTTCCACATAAAACGTGGATGTAGCATAGAGTAGGCACAGTCAGTAACCAAACATACATAGTGACAGGCATGATTTAAAGGACAACACCACTGAAATCTAAGCCATCCTGCAGCTGAGAACACTTTCAGTTTCAGAACTTAACAACAGCTTTTTCACAACAGTATAATCAATGTGCAGCTTTATTGAGACACAGTCTAGAAGTGCTTCACTTACATTTTCTATTATAGCAACTGAAATGTTTCATTCAACATTGTATACACTTCTGAAAACAAATGATCAGATATTCATCACTCAGTCAAAAATATACTGACTTCCTCTACGATGTTGCTGTTTTGTGAGATGTAGTGTTACGTAGTCATATTAGTGATGGAGCCAAGAAGGAATGACATGAGTATTTAAAGTAGCAGAAATAATAGTTTTGGAAGGAAATTTGATCACTTAAAGCTGGGAATTAATGTAACATATTGTCATTTTAACAAGATCCTTGTCACTGGATATTTTTCATGTTTATAAAGATATTTCTTGATATAACTAGATACCAAATTAATTTGTTTTAGTCATGAAACACTGCTGTGTTACTACACAAAAATCAATGCAAAACATCTTAATTCCTAGTTTTTGCTTTGCTTGATCGTGACATGTTCGTTTGTTGTTTCAGTTGAATTCCATATGTTAAAAAAAACGGTGGTATGCATTGGAAACTGTATGTCTGCTCAACTTTTGCTACATACATTGAAATGTATGAATAATTAAGGTAGTCTTTAAAATGCAGAAAACATCTTCAGAAATAAAACAAGCAAATCAAGAGACAAATTCACCAGTGTGACAATGATTTTGATATATTTGAACCAATTTGAAATAAAAAATGATTAAGAGAGGCTTAAGTCAGGGTTGTTGGAAAATAAGCCAAATATTAAAGATGCAAATATATACTGTACAGTATGTTTAGTTTTAGCTTCCTCTGTTTTGTCAAATTGGTGGAGACCAGTTCTGTATTGCATCAAGACTATCTCTCCACCCTACTTATTCAACATGTATGAGGACAAGAGCAGTCTCTCCACTCAGAGAACCTGGGTTACTCATGTAACCATCCGCCATTTCATTTGATTGCATTTGCATGTGTTTCTGGTAACGGCAGTAACATTTTTACATTTTATTGTAGATTTTGGCTATAATAACAAATCCAAGAAAAGTTCCATTTCAGATGGTTTTCATGTAACTAAATAATTATTTTTCTCATTAACAAATTCTCCTCTTCTGATCAAATTTATTAGGTTATTTGAGTGACAAAGTGTTTAACTTTTAAACAAGAAATCCAGGGTGTACCCTGCCTTTCCCCCAGCTGGGATAGGCTCCAGCCCTGCCACGACCCTATGAGAGGATAAGAGGTAGATATCAAATAGTGAGCTATCAAATATCCAACTCCATGTATTTTATTTCATTTTAATTTGTGTGTGTGTGATATATTGTCAGAAACATACCAACTCATGTAAAGAAAAAGTAAAAAGTAAAGAAAGCAACAAATTGGTTTTTTATTTCCATAATGTTGGGACTCCTTTGCCTCCGTGCCTGTCTGAGGTTTTCGCATTAGTTCTTGCCAGCATAAAAACAGCTTTTTGGGGATCTCATTAACGACTCAGAGAGTTGATAGTTTGACCTCTATCGGACGGAGAGACCAAACATCCTGTGAATTGTAAGGCATAGTTGCTCCTTGATATTGTGTGAAAATGTTTTATTGGTACATGTTAAAATGAGTTAAAGAGCAATGGTGCAGTGTTCCTAACTGATTCAACCCACAGATGAAGTCAGCGCCTCCTCTACTCCATGTTATCCATGCATACTTGTCATGACACTTCACACTCCTGGTAGAGATTTTGTGGATGAAGAATTTAGTTGATTGGTCGGTGAATCTGGGTGAAAATTTCCAAGAAGAACCTTTATGTCTTATGACTTTTGATGTGAACTTTGTGTTGCTTAAATGGAATATGCTTCCAACATTGGAGGGATACTCTTTTCACTCTTGTTTTATGTTGGATGAAAAGATGGATAACACTGTGATGCAGCCAGGAGCCAGTTAGCATAGCTTAGCATAAAGACTGGAAACAGGAAGCAGTTAACCTCTGCAGGTTGTCAAAAAGTCACTCTCTTGAGCCAAGAAATTGTCCAAAATTTTGTTTTTTTGTCCAAATGGCTGACTTTAACCATTTTGTTTTTTGTGCAGGTTAAAAAAGTATAATGTGTTAGTTGGCTTTAAATGTGTTAGTAATCTGAATTTGTCTTTGTGATAAGCTAAGCTAACAAGCTGTGAGCTGCAGCTTCATATTTCCTGTACAGTATCCATTCATCAGTATCGCAGCTTCTTTCGGCTGTTTGAACTTGTTCGGTCTCCTGGGGATATTTTCGACCTCAGCTGATCCTTTTGGCCAAACCAGGCTCTCCTTCCTTCATGGCTCAGAACTGGCAGACCACGACTTCAACCAGGCTGAGTCTCTTTAACTGTTTCCTGCAGCTTTGCCTTCCTGACCTCATCATTTAGTTCGACCAACTCAGAAGGATGGAGAAAGTACATCACCAAATGATAAAATGGGCCCATAAGTGAAATCTGTTTTTCCAGTCGGCCAGATACCGTCAACCATCCACGTCCAGCTGATCCAGAGATGATGTGACTGGTTTAACCTCAGATCTAATATCCCAATAGATCTTCATGACCTTCTAGTTCCTTTCTCTCAGCGTCTGTTTAGGGAAATGTGGCGTCCGCAGCATCTGCGGAAACATTTCTTGAAGAATTTCTTGAACTCTGTATTGAAGATGGTGTAGATGATCGGGTTGAGAGCACTGTTGACATAACCCAGCCAGGTGACGGTGCTCACCAGACCAGGAGGGATGTCGCAGGTCAGACACAAAGCCCTGGTCGTGTGCACCACGAAGAAGGGAGTCCAGCAGAACAGGAAGCAACCTTTAGGAAAATATGAAGCTCAGCGTTAGTCATCAAGGTTTCTATAGATAGATAGATAGATACTTTATTCACCTCACAGAGAAATTCACACTTTAAATAATAGCTAGATGGCAGAGACGTGCTGAAATGTCATGAAGCAGAATTCCATTCAAAAAAATCAAGGAAACTAACAACGCAGTCATAACTAACAATCAAACATGCTGATAAAATTAGATTAATCATCTTTTCTGAATCTGTCCAAGCTTCTCCTGTAATTCAGCAAAAAACAAATTTAATCCAACAAAGAGCATCTTTAAAGTATTAAGTTTATTAAATATGCTCTTTTCATACACACACCGCTTATTATCTATGGGGTGTGACGATAGACTCAGCTCATGAGACAAGATGATACAAAAATACATTAAAACACTTTTTTTTTGGTCAAAATCCATGTTGTAGTGTCAGCAGCAATTGTTTAACACACAAAGTGACAATTTCACTCCTGCATGAATGCACCTTCTTGTGTCTTGTGTGCATTCTTACTGTGAGTGCCAGAAAATATTGCGACACAATGCTTGACAATGTCACAAAAATGCCACAGTATGCATCTGGGGCTTGTTACTCTCTCTCCAATTATACCTTTCTTTGTAGCGATCATTCTTGTTTCTCCTGGCAGGATCAGTAAAATGGCATAAATTAAAATGACATAAATTAACCACGTGAAGTGTCAGGGGGCTCAAAGCAATTAAAATGTTGGCAGGCTAATTTTTCTTGCCAGAGAGCAAAAATACTGTCCTTAAAATCAGGTTTTGGACAATGAATGTTTGGAAAATGTCACTCCAGCTGAGTTCAGACATGTTAACATTATTTATTTACTTATTTCTCATTTTAGTTGCAAGTGGTGGAAGAACCATTCACCTTTATTTAAAACATTTAAGGGTTGGTGGAGTTCAAAACAGTTTTTATCATAGCTATTTGTGGTTCTACAAAGTTCTACAAAGGTATCTGTGGCAGGCCTGTAATAACCTCTCTTTAAAATATCTCTTAGTACAGTACTATCAGCAACACAAACCTCTTCACCTTCTTAACTTAACTGTCTTTCAAAGACTATAAGTGTAACGGAGTAAAAAGTACATTATTATTCTCTCTGTTATTCCACCACAACATGTAGTGGTAGAGTGGGTTCTCCCTGGTTCTCTCTGGTTCTCTCTGGTTCTCTCTGGTTTTCTCTGGTTACCTCCTCCAAGGAGGTCATGTTTTCACCAGGGTTTGTTTATTTGTATGTTGGTTTGCAAAATAACGCAAAAAAGTGATGGACAGATTTTGATGAAATTTTCAGAATTGGTCAGAAGTGGCCTAACTTAAAACTGATTAATTTTTGGTGGTGATCAGATCACATTCAAGGTGACCAAGGTCAAATGAAAGGTCACACCATAGTAATGTATGGGAGATTTCAGGGTGTACAATTTTCAGCCAGTCGTCACCTAATCTGGTATATAAACTAATCTAGGAATCCAGAAGTCACTGATTCAGTTTGGTCAAGATCAGTAAGAGGTCAAGGTCACCAAGGTCAAATATGTGTTTTTAACCATAACTTCATGTAGGAAGGAGCTAGAGCAATGCAGCTGGTCTCAGAATATCCAGAAAAGAATTGTCAAATTGTATTTGCAAAGTTTAACTGGTATTTTGGTCTTTTTTTTTTAATTCAAATTCAAATGTGACAAAATATGAAATAGAGAAAAAATAAATATATGACTTTAATGTGAAAACAATATTAAATGTGGGTTTCAAGGTGCGTCAAAATCAACACATTCACTCTTAGGCGTTGTGGGCTTGAAGGAGTATACGCTCTCTCAGAATGCTGCCTTGGTGGAGGTCTGCAAAGTGCTTTTCTAGTTTTCTCTGGTTCTATCTGGTTCTCTGTGGTTCTCTCTTCTCTCTCCTCTCTTTTCTGCCAGGGTGGTTCCAGGGCTGGTTCAGAGTAATTGATTTGTTTATTTTCCTTTTTAGCCATTAGTGTAGCGAGCGTAGTCTTTTGGTGTTTTTCCCTGTTAGGTACCCACAAGAGTAGCGAGCCTCTTTTATTTTGATAGTGTATTTCCCTTTAGTTTAGTGCGGCCTCATTTCTCCCTTGTATTTTAGTTAGTATAGTGTTAGTATAGTGTTGTGCTCTTTCCAGATCCTTCCTTAGTTATTCCTTTTTCCCTCTTAGAGTGTTTTTTGTGTTTGCAGACCTTTGTTTTTTTCTGCCTCCTGTCTAGCCATAGGTTAGAGCAGAGTAGGATCCTGCAGCGGCATGTCTCCTCTTCACGGAGTAGCGCGTCCTCATCTCCTCGTGTGCGCGCCTGAGTCTTGTTATCCTGCTGCCTTCATTGAGAATCAATAAACACTCCTTTAATCGTAACCCTCTGGTCTCGAGTTGTGCTGTTCGGCTCCCTGAACTATGGATCTGTCACAGTCACACAAGTAAATGAACGTCCTCTATCATTATACATGTAACACTAATCGACACAAGTCAACTTCAGAAGCACCTGTAATGTTGTTTTTCCTTTTCATCAATATTATATACAGTATAGTCAAGTGTACAAGTGTAGTATCATGTCTGGAAGTTCAATAAATGGAAATGGGTTGGTCCTGTCTCCTGCAGTTTTAATGATGGCCCTTGATTTAACTCTAGTTTCATAGCCAGCTGTCGACAGATGTGTTGCTGTGTCTCAACTGTCTAAAGATTTAGGTTCCTGTCTGCCAATGCTGTTTTACAAGCTGGTGTTTTCAGTGTCATCTCTAACAGCTTCATTTTACAAGAAAAACAAAATAAAGCTCACAAGTTCTCTTGTGCTATTTTTGTGCTCAGAACTGAGGGCAGGACATTTCACCTCTGAGTAACCTGCTATAGTGAGACAGACAGAGATGAGAGTGTAGCTTTACAAAAGCAGCTGACATTACCCAAACACAATAAATCTGTGCTATTAACTTAAAAACAGAAGGTGGAAGCTTGCAAACAGTGAAGGTGAGCTGAAAACATTTAGGGGCAGAAACCTAAATGAGGAGTATAAAGAGAAACTTGAGTGTAAAGATTTCTAAAACACTTGCAGAAACAAACTCAAATGTACATGGTCCCAAAGGTAAGATTACAGGCACAAAACTCTATGTTCTAGCATATCTTTTTGAAGGATTTAATAGATCATATTATGGAAAATAAGTGCCAAGCTGAACGTGAGGCTATTACTTGACGAGCTCAGGCTGTAACTGCAGGCAGATCAGAAAAGTCTGAACAACACTATCCCTCCACCCATCTCATCCCAAAGATGAGTCCCTTTCTCCTCGTAACCTATCTCTCATTAATTTCGACTTTTACACGTTTTGTCCCACCTGAAGATTCAGCGTCAACGGGGAAATGTGTGAAACCAAGACGATGGGTTTCATTGTGACTTGACAGTGTGACTCTAAATGATTCATGAGAGTTCATTAGAGATGAAGTAAAAATGTAACACACCCTCCTGTCTCATAATTTTTACTTGAGACATTACAGCTCGGGGGTGGTGGGGCGAGGGGGGGTTGATAAATTTAGGATTTTTTTAAAAACTTTTTTTCTGCTTTCCCTCACAAGAAGAAGCAAGCCTTTTTTACATTCACCCCTACAGCCTACATCCTATACACAAAGAAACGCCTGCATCACCATCAAGTTGGCTTCAACTTCCTCTTTTCCATCATAAATGCTTCAAAATGTATTTAGTTAGTTTGTGCACTCTTAATAATACAATACATATGTCATTTCTGCTGCTAGGGGGCTCACAATCAAGACAACAATAAAGGGTTGGTGTCATGTCAGTCTAGTTAAGTGTGTTTATTATTTCAGTTTTGTCTTTTGGTCGTGTCATTTCCTGTTTTATTTTGATATTAATGGTCTTTCCTTGTGTTTCAGCTTGATTCTTCCTGCCCTTGTGTTTCCCATGTGTGGTGATTGTCTGCCCCGCCCCTGATTGTCTCCAGCTGTTCCCCATTACCTAGTGTATTTATGTCGGTGTCTCCCCCAGTCCTGTGCCAGTACGTCTTGTATCACTGTCAAGCTACCAGCCGTGTTACTTGTGTTGTCAAGTTCAAGTAAGCGATTCTGTCCCTGTGTTGAGGTTTGATTAGTTTCCTTTTGGATTGTTTAATTTGCGTTTGCCACGTGTAGTATTTTGGTTTAGGTTTTCCTCTCTGTTTGAGCGTGCTTTTCGTTTAGTTTTCCCTCTCCTTGGAGAGCGCCCTTAGTTTAGTTCCCTTGTTTGTTAGTTCTTCCTCACTATTGTGAGCATCTTTAGTTTTCCCTCTTTTTCTAGCTGTTTGATTATTCTCTAGTATTGTGTTTAGGTTTTTTCCTTGTATATATCCAGTATGAGTTTTCAGTGTTAGTTTCCCCTCTATGTTGATTCTAGTTAATGTGGTTTCCCTTGTCTTATTGCTACTAGTGCCTGAGTATTTCTGTTATTATTCATTATCGTATTCATTGATATCTTCTTATTAAAATTTATATATTCTAACTCTTTGTTGGTCGTGTGGAGTCGTGCATTTGGGTTCTGTGTTATGTCACCTGTTGCTACGTTCTAACAGTTGGTGATGTTGGGAAGTAGTGTGGGATCACTGGAGTTGTCTTCATTGCAGCGTCTCTGGGCTCAGATTACTTCAGTGTTCATTGTTTGCGGGAAGTTTTAAGGATTCTGGAAGGCGAATTATCCACAAAGGTCTCCTCTTCTTCAAAACGAATGGACGCGGTGATTAAAACCAGGAAAAGCACTGACTAAAGCACTTACAAGATATTAGTCTGTCTCCAACACTGTTTAATGCCCAAAGGATGTCTCACATACCCCCAAAAGGAACCTGGTGCTAGTTCAGTGCTGGTGCACTGAGCACCAGTCTGTTTTCCATGGGCAAAGGGCCCAGTCAGAGCCACGTCAGTACGTCACTGCATTTTCATTTTCATCCAGCAAAGCTTGTGAGGTGCGAAATTCTTGAGTGAACAAAGTCAGATTTTGATGCACGAGCAGGAGAAAAACTGAGACTCAGTGATGATTGTGATTGACGTGCAAAAATAAATTTACTAAGCACAATTACATTTCTGTGCTCAAATCTGCTTTGCTCGCTCAAAATCTGTCTTTGTTCACTCAGAAATGTGGCAAAAACATAACACCATATAACTGTTACTGGCTAGCATCGTAATCACTTCGAGCGGTGGCTCTGTTTGAGAACAGACTGTATTGCGGCTAACAGTGAGATAGAGTTCGCCTACTGCCTGGGCACATCAACCAATACGGTACTGGTGGGTGGGGCTGAACGATTAATTGCATTTGTAATAATATCATGATTTGATAAAACTCGATTTTCTAACTGCAAAGGCTGCGATTTGACTGGTAAGGTAATCTGGTGACGTGACTTGAGAGTGAGCCGAGCGCTTGGCCGAGCGAAGCGGCAAAACAGGAGAGAGAGAGAGAGAGAGAAGGTGACACTGCGCTTTAACCTGTTGCACAATGGCCTCAGGCTGGACAGTACTTGACACAGCTGAAAGTTTGCTCCCAAAGAGGGGCACCACGTCAGTTGTGTTGAATTATTTTGGCTATAAAAAAGAAGATGCTGCACAACGTCAGGTATTGCGCAGGACCTGCCGCGTTACTGTTGCTACCTCACGAGGTAACGCTACGAAGCTTTTTGAACACTTACAGTAAAGAAACACCACAAAGCCGTGTTGCATGGCTAGAATTAGTGCTGTCATCACCGCAACCCCGCTACTCCCACAATCACCACAATACGCAGATCACTCCTAGTCATCTGGCATAAAAAGTGCCCAAATCGGCGACACAGTGTTCAGCTTTTTAAAATGATTTACAGCTGTTGTTGAATAAAATCAAGTCAACAGAGCAGCATAAACAACTATGGGCAGTACTACATAAGAGGGGTGTGTCTGCTATAAGCACTTACTATTGAAACTGAACTCTGACTGATTATGTAATGCTTCTGTCTTTTATGACTGTGTATTATGTGTGAATATATTCAATTTAATCATGAGAGGTACTGAAACCTAGAAATAATTAATAACAATAATAAAACAGAACAACCCCCGCCACATACACTATAAGAACATTCACTAGTTTATTTTCTGTTCATTGGGAGTATGATTTACATAAAAATGTCCAGTTGGTTAAAGCAGATATTTCTTCCCCTTACTTTTCCTGCACTTTTCTATGTGTGATGTTACTGACTGGAGATCAGTAAGCTTTATTTTTTTTATATCTGTATACTTTATTTATTTATGAACTGTCCTGTTAAGATCAGACAGGTTTTAAGGAGTGCAGTCCACATCTTTACAAATGTGAAAAGTTAGGTATGTTGAAGAGGTAAAGCCACGCATTTGTTTGCTTTTATCTTTATTGTTTGCATTGATAGATATACAATCATTAAAACGATCAATAAGAAAAAAAAACACAGTTGAAAAATGTGCAGGAAAGATCTGTTTGATTTATTTTTGTAATCTGTGCTCTAAATAATCTGATAATCTGATCAGTGCTTAGCTCTGGACCAGCAAAGACTTGGTGCTTACCTGGCCCCAGTTTTAAGCACCAGGGGCCGGTGCTTAGGCTGTGGAAACACAAAGAACTGGTCAAAGTCAGGCTCTAGCTCTGAACCAGCCCTGTGGAAAAGGGATAACAGAGCCTCTAACGTTTGCTCAGCTTGCTCAAAAGAGATATGACATACTGACAGCTGACTGTAACTATCCTTTGACATTAATCCCTGAATTTGAATAACTTTGGAAACATTTGGGATAATGCACCTAAACTACTAGAATATGTATAACTTCGGTAATTGTTAGAGAGTTTTAATGCAGAAATGTTACATATTATACCTTTGAGGGTTAACTGACCACACAACAACAACAACAACAACAGGGATTCAAGAGTCATTTTGCTTTTTCTGTCCAATTTAGATACCATGATTTAAATCTACTGCTCAAAGTGAAGCCAGAGGTCCTCTGCCTAAACAAACACACTTGAGCTCTCTGTTCACATGATATACTCCACCTCTAAATAAGCCCTGTTCCTCGATCAGCGAGGACAATGAACAGCAGCGTCACTGAATCAAACTGAGGCCATTTGTCTCAGGTGTCGTCACATGTTGGTGATTAAACGGTTCAGAGTGATTTATTAGCTTTGTGTTGAGAGTTTGTTGGAAGAATTGAAGGTTTATTTCTCTCTTTCCAGGGGATTGGAGGACTGTACTGTCAGCAGGACATCATACTTCACTTTTATTCATACTATGCATTCAGGTCTGACAAAACTATGTTGTGTAGGGATCCATGCCTGTTCTGTATATGTCAATCTGTCCCAGTATTTTTAGGAATACTTTCGGCACAGAGCTATTACTGATTTATTTCTTTTTTATTATTATTACGATTACTATTGCTATATTATTCCAAAAATACAAAAGAAAAAGATATGTCAAATATTGCACATTCCTCGTGAGATAAAAACTATAAATACTAAGGCATTATAAAATTGAGGAAATAAATAGTAAAACCATAAAAAATGTTTATGCTTCTGAGTTTGCTGGGTTGCAGAGGATCTGTTCTGTAGTCGAGGCTTTCCTCTGTAGATATAAATTAGTGTGGATGGTTTTATGGTCACTGTGTGCTGCCATACTTCACCAATGACTGGGACATCTGCTGAGCACTGCAGTTTAGTGAATTGTATAAATACCACATATATGTAGCATTTTAGAGCAAGTAATCTCTGGTTGGTCCAACCAGTGAATGAATGAGGATGGAGCCGGGCTGTGTACAGCACAGGAGATGTGACTGTAACAGCATGTGTTGCATAATAATTGGATTGAGGGCTTTAAGCTATAATGGCGCTGTTTGTTGAGAGATGGTGAGTCAGAGGTGATGCTTTTATCCCATTGCTCAGAGTGAACCTGCATGAATGTCTGCAGCCTCACACCTACAGTACCTGAGCTGCAAACGTTAATTAAACTGTACCCAAAACAGTGAAGATTAACTGTTTTGATCAACCTCTGGAGTCCAAAGTCCAATTTATCGGCTAAAAAATATGGAAAAGGCATTTCTGCAGGATTTGGAAACGTGAAAAATACATGGATCAGAGCTGTTGTGGGATTGAAAATGTGAGAAATCTGTTTCCAATTTATCTTGTGATCCAGTTTGATTATTGGGCACCGAACACAGCTGCTGCAGTGCCAATTTTAAACAAGGTAATAACCATACTGAGCAACACCTCACCTACTAGAACGAGCAATTCCACCTCCATTTCCTGCTTTGGTGAACCCTCTGTACTGTTTTTGTCTCTGTTTATCTGTCATATTGCATGGTTTTTGCCTCAGTTTTAATCACATAATCAGAGTTTTTGCATTCATATTTATTCTGCACTGTGTTTATATGTTTATAGATGGGCAGCATGGTGGTGTAGTGGTTAGCACTGTCACCTCACAGCAAGAGGGTATTGGGTTCGATTCCCGAGTTTGCATGTTCTCCTCATGTCTGTGTGGGTTCTCTCTGGTACTCCGGCTTCCTCCCACCATCCAAAAACATGCATGGGTTAATTTAGGGTTAACATTAGGTTAATTAGTTAATTTAAACTGACTGTAATTGTGAGTGTGAGTGGTTGTCTGTCTCTATGTGTCCTGTGATGAACTGGAGACTTGTCCAGGGTGTACCCTGTCTTTCACCCTAAGACAGCTGGGATAGACTCCAGCCCCCCCATGACCCTATGAGAGGATAAGAGGTAGAAAATGGATGGATGGATGGATGGATGTTTATAGTTATGCACCAGAATACCAATTCCTTGTTTATAGAATAAACTGGTTTCTGAATCTGATTCTGATTCTGAGCAGATAACTGGACAAAAACTAACATAATACAATACCTTTTGACAGTGCTGAGAACAACATTTTCACTTGAAAAAGTTTCCTCTTTCACAGTAAACAACCAGCAGAAATTCAAACCTTGTTGCCTTTTGAAAGGGTTCATTTTTCTGACAGATATTAAAAACAGAGCCATGGAAAGAACCACTTTAGGTGTTGGTTTGGGTCTCAGAAATCCATTTGTGTCATGATCCGTCTGTCTGTTTGAGTTAAGTTAACCATTTTTGTCCCATGCATACATGTGGTCTTGTCATTTCCTGTTTTATTTTGAAATAACTGTGTGTTCCCTCTCGTTTCAGATTCACACTTCCCCTTCCTCCTGTTTCCCGCGTTTTGTGATTGTCTGACCCCGCCCTAATTGTCTCCACCTGTTCCCCATCACCTCATGTATAAATAGTCCTGTCTTCCCTTGTCTCGTTGCGTGATCGTCATGTTCCCTGTGTCCGTGTGTTCATTGTTCCCTTGTTTGCCTCCCACGTTTTCCAGCTTCCTCGTGCCTCCAGTGGTGATTTTGTTTGTAGTTTTGATAGCCTGTTTTTGTTTTCACTAGAAGAATCCTCTTAGGAGTAGATCCTAGTTGTAACTTTAGTTTTTGTTTGTTATAAGTCCCATGCCCCTTAACCCACAAGAAGAATCCTCCTCGGAGTAGATCCTTGTGTTTTTTTGTGTTTATTTTTTAGTTTTCTCCCTGTTTGTGATAATTCCCTCCTCTTGTGTAGAGTTGTAGGTGTCCCGTATATTTTCTATAGTTTCCCTTATCCTAGTCTTCCTCCCTTCCCTTCGTAGTGCCCTTTGTTAGTTTCCCTCCATTTTGCCGGTTAGTGTGCTTTGTGCATTAACTTTTCATAGCCTTACCTAGCTAGCGTTCCCCTTTTCTTTTGCAGGTAACGCTAACTGTTTTCCCTCTCGGCTTTGAGAGTGGGTTTTGTTTTTCCCCCCATTTTATAATCGAGAGTAGAAAGGGTAGGGATTCCCCGGATGCGCACCTCCACCTGCCAGGTGGCGCGTGGCCGTGCTCCACCTCCCCGCTGGAATACCGTGCTTGATTGCCCTGTCTATTCTAATAAAGACTGTTGTGAGAACTGTAATCCTGTCTGAGAGTCGTGCGTCTGGGTTCCTGGTCATGGATCCTTGTTTGTGTACATAATGTCCAAAGGAACATGAGGTTCTCAATCTGTCTGACAGCTACAATCACTGTCTGATATTAAACAGCTGTACTGATGAAATTACTGCTTGACACATTTTGCTGAAGAGAGATTATGTCAAACTTTTGACATGCAAGCTGCAATTTAGAGCATGAGATAATTTTCTTTCCCAATTTTGAAGTTTCACTAATCACAACAAATCACAATGTCATTTGGGGCTCAAAGTCATCTGAAAGATGTGAGGAATAATCCTCACACCATGTATTTTTCCTGCCAGAGTATGGCAACAACACATACTCCACCAGAACAACTAAATTCCTCTTCAGGGCTTTTAAAATCGCTGCCCGCATTGTCTTTGTATCCCTTCATTTCCAAATCCACATTGTTTCCCAGATGTAGTGGTTTGTTTGCTGACATTGGAGGTGAAAAACTGATTTCTCTTCCCCATCCAAAGGACGCCTGTTTGCTAACATGCAGCCAAGAGAAGCTTAATTCCAGCATGAGTGTAGAAGTGGTGCTCATAAAGTGAGTTTGTGAAATAAGCCCTCTTCAGGAAGCTTGAACTTCACCTGCTGCGAGCAACAAAGTTTGGGTGTGTTGTGTTAAAGGTCACATATTCTGCTAACTTTCAGGTTCATACTTATAGTTTATGTTTATACCAGAACATGTTTACACTTTATTTTCCTCATACTGTCTGTCTGACCATATCTGTAACTGCCCCCTAAAATGTTCAGTTTTACTGCATTTCCATAGAATTAAAACAAACATATTAATAATTCAGTAGAGTGGTGTTGCTAGGCAACAGCTTTGTCCATATTTACTTCCTGTCATTCACATACACTGTAGCTGGAAATAAACTAGGACACTTGTACAGACAAGGACTGACTGTGTAATGGTCTAAAAGTTGTTGATTTGTGACATCACAAAATGATAGAAATCCCAATGGATTTTTTCAGTGGTTCTGAATCCATCCATCCATTTTCGACCTCTTATCCTCTCATAGGGTCGTGGGGGGGCTGGAGTCTATCCCAGCTGTCTTATGGTGAAAGGCAGGGTACACCCTGGACAAGTCTCCAGTTCATCACAGGACACATAGAGACAGACAACCACTCACACTCACATTCACACCTACGGTCAATTTAAATTAACCAATTAACCTAATCCCCATGCATGTTTTTGGATGGTGGGAGGAAGCCGGAGTACCAGAGAGAACCCACACAGACATGAGGAGAACATGCAAACTCCACACAGAAAGGCCCCGGGCCCAGGATGAATCGAATCGAGGCTGGGAATCGAACCCAGTACCTTCTTCCTGTGAGGTGACAGTGCTAACCATTACACCACCGTGCTGCCTGGTCCTGAATAGGGGCTGTATTTCCCCAGTATTTACATGTAAGTGTACTTACATGTACACTTACATGTAAACCTGCCTTATAATACTAATACATGAAAATATCACTTTTTACAATATAGTAAAAATCATAATTCAATTTTCCGATACCTC
The DNA here is from genome assembly GCA_029721515.1 of Synanceia verrucosa. Taxonomy (NCBI): domain Eukaryota; kingdom Metazoa; phylum Chordata; class Actinopteri; order Perciformes; family Synanceiidae; genus Synanceia; species Synanceia verrucosa. The sequence continues at coordinate 29,496,573 of CM056549.1, forward strand.
TCAGTGCCTGACAAAGCTGTAAAGTAGTGATTTGTAGTTCAGGGTTAAAAGTGGCTCTTTAGATAGAGTTGTCTCACGCCTCTGATTGGAGGAGAGGGAACACGAACACTCACCTACTACGACAGGTAGCACCCTCATGGCTTTCCTCTCCCTGCTGTTGATCTTGGCTCGCTTCTTCCTCTGCAGCTGTTGGCTGAACGTTACCGTTGGGACCGAGTTCTCCCTGTACTGCCGAGGATAGGGGATCTCCTGCTGCATGTAGTCGTCCGTATCGTCCAGCCGAGACTGGGCCAAATCTCTCTCGATGATCCTTGGCAGAGGCATGGGCAGAGGCCCGGGGATGGTGCCTGCCAGCGGGGGGAGGGCGGTGGCTACGGCCGCATGCTGCAGCTTCCTGCAGGCCTCGATGCTGCTGCGCAGTTTGACCTTTCGGGTCACTTCCCAGTGTCGAAGTCCACGGAAAACCCCGAAGTAGAGCAGGACCATGATCGGGCAAGGGATGAAGAAGGAGCAGACTGAGGAATAAACCACATAGTTGTTGTCCTCCAGTTTGCACTCGCTGGGGTCGCGGTCAGGCACGTTGTTGATGCCGAAGATGACAGGCGAGGCTACGGCCAGGGCCAGCAGCCAGGTGGCTGACAGCAGGACGAGCTGACGGTGGTCCACATGTTTACGGTTATAATTTAGTGGGATGGACACAGCAATGAACCTGGAAATAAAGAGCAGGGTTAAAGACAACCTATCATGATAACTATCAGGTTCATAGTTGTATTTTGGGTTTTCTACCACAAAATGTTGACATACCTTAATGTTCAGTGTTGTTTGAGTTCCTGCCTGCCCTCCTGAAAAGCCCAGCCTGCTTTGATTGATCAACCAAACTAAACTCTTTAGACTCCATTGCAGCTTTGTTTGAGGGCCAACGTGTGTTACTTCAGGAAGGAAAGGAAGGACTTCAATCAAGAAGTTTCAGGAGCAGTTTACCTCTGACATGGACTGATGGCTTTGTAACTCTACAGACTCTTTACATGTACAAAGCTATATGACACACTAAGGAAAAAGAGGAAAACATAACAGGTACCCTACAGAACTCTGTGGTTACTTAACATTAAATTTCTTTCACTTCGTTAGTATTTGTCAGATGTTAATCAATAATTATAAGTCAAACCAAAGCTTTAATTTGCCAATCAAGAATAGTACATGATTCCTGTAATGTGTAATGTGACAGACAGATAAACAAATAGATAGAAGGGAATTTAAGTAACCCAATGTAGTCTCATGAAACACTTCCTATGATATCATATGAAACGTTAGGCACAGATTTTCGTGCATATCTGGCAACATGCATACACGAGCCCTGAAGCGAGACCCTTAAAAATGGCGGCTATTCCTTTCATTCTCAGTGGAAACTGCAATATTTTAATAAAGTTTTTGCATTGAAATATGCTTTGACAACATTTCTAGCAATGGTTAGGGTTAGGGATAGGGTTCCAGGCTTAGGCTTATGGAAATAAAATGCGTATTTCCCGCTACAAATGCCTTTGAACTCATATACTATCTTAAAATATTGCATTCTCCACTGAGAACGGAAGGAATGTCCACCATGTTTTCACAACTCTGGCTCCCAATTACGTGGCTTATATATGAATTATAATGCAATACTTTTTGTAGTAATTTGTACAAATATTGTTTGAGAACAGCCTGAATAACCAGTTGTATAAAAAAATACAAAAGAAAAGCAGTGATCGCTGCAGTCGGTCTCTACTTTTGTAGGATTTTTGTGTGTGAAATATTAATCGTCCATTTGTCATGCACAGGTCTGCACCCGGAGCTCCCATCTGCTTTGTTTTACTGCTTGAGTTTTATTCTGTCTTCTGCACCAGAAATTAACACAAGCACTAAATATGTAATTTACTGTAAGCTGTCGTATCCACACTGCTGGAGTTCTAGTACTTTCTTTTTGTTCTAATGCTGTGTTTACACTAAAAGGGAAACAAACATTCTCTCTATGTTTAACTATAGGATCATGTGTGTTCCTGTCTTTTCTGGCCACAAACACCTTTTTAAAACTGCTGCATCAGCACTGAAAGTAACATTATCTAAGTTCTGCATAAATAGGGCAGTGTTTATTTCACAAACATTTTAATAATTCATGTAATATTTCATCCAGTCTCTGTGCAAATATGAGGTGCTATCGTAGAGCTCTGAGTGTCCACACATAGATACAATAAGTTTTTTCTCCATTTCTGATTCAACAATGTAAAGACCTCAGGAAAAATCTGATCCTGTGTTTTCGCATCTTTGCATGTGATCACGCTGCAGCGCTGGTGCAAACCATCAGTAGTACAGAGCATCACATGTCAGATCACATTTATGATCTCATTTTCTGATTCTGTGGTCATTTTTTTTAACCATGGAGTATTTCATTTAGACAAAGTCCTCATACAGCAGCGGGTGTTTAGACAACATTTAAACTTACTTATTTCGACTGATTGAGCTCTGATGAACTGAGAGGATATTTTAACACAGTGTCTGTCGTCTCACTCATTTATGAACAGAATTCAAATGCTATTTTTAAACTTTCACTTAAACTTTCCTTATGTTTTCTACTTTTTACTCAATATGAATCCTCCCTCTCCCACCTTTGGTTTCTTTATTTCTTTTCCTCTCAGAGGAATGAATGATTTCTTCATTGGAACACACACACACACACACACACACAAACACACACATACCTGTCAACACTGATGGCACAGAGGTTAAATATGGATGCGGTGCACAGCATCACATCCATGGTCATCAGGCCGTCGCACATCAGCATGTTCAAGGACCAAACTCCACCCTGAAACTAAACACACACACACACACACACACACAAACAAACAGTCAAACAGCAGCTGATTAGCTGCCCTAAATCTGAGTGTAAACATGTTTAATCCTGCAGCTCAGTGGTCAGACGAACATTCTTCCAATAAAACACTTTCCTCCTCTCATGACTTCTCACTTCTCTTAAGGTGAACATGGAGGTGACGTCATGTGATGTCTCTAATCCAGTGAGGGCATGTGGGCAAATCACCAGCCTTAAACTCAGCAGATTAACTGGCTGCAGGCTGCTGGCACAGGTAACAAGATCACAAATGCAGCTAATTACAGAGGACTTAAGGGGGAAAGCCTCGCCTCTGAGACTGACTGATATTCAGAAAGACAGGCAAGCAGGCAGGTGGCTTTAATGCGTTAGTAAGGGCTCGATTACTCTTTGAAATGTGTTTATATTACCTGGAATATTGGGATTTATGGATCATGCCTCTCCTGCAGTACAATGATCCCCCAGTGTCTTTCAGTCTCAAAATGAAGCTCATTAATGAAGTGAGAGAGGCAGCATGACTCAGAACAGAACTGGTCTTCCTCTGGTGGGTTTAAAGGGCGACCTTCCCAGATCAGATTAGTCTGAACATTTTATAACTGTGACTAGAATATTTTTACTTGAGAGCTGCACAGTACAGATTGTTAAACAAGTGCAGTTTGACACCAAGTGCAGACATCAGACTGAAAGAGACACAAACCATCAGTGTTCACATGGTCATTTTAGCTGTTTCTGTAGTTCTTGTGCACGCCTCTGTGGTCCTGTCATGTCTCCGTCATGCTTTTTGCACATCACTGGGGTGGTTTTGTGGTTCTTTCCAGTTGTTTTGTGTGTCTTTTTGGTATTGTTTTGTCATTTAAATGTTGTTGTGGTCATTTGCAGTCGTTTTGTATGCCTGTGAAGTCATTTTGTGTCTTTGTTTTTGCATATATTTTTTTAATTGTGGATCTCAGTGGTCATTTTGAGTCTTTCAGTGTCATTCTGCAGGTGCTGCCATTAGTTGACAAACTGCAGCTGACCTCTAGTATTCAGTTTCCACCAAGCTTCCTACCACAGCACATCACACTGTGACGCTCTCTGCACACATATTAACGACAGCAGCACACACCCTAATAACATGGCCCCTGGGTTAAGGACCATGTCGCCTCGCTCAGTAATCCATGCGCTCCCCTGGGTTGGGGCTTACCTCTGCGTAAACGAAGAGCGGCAGGACCAGCACCGCCAACAGCAAGTCTGCAAACGCCAAACTGACTATGAAGTAGTTAGTTGTGGTTTTTAAAGCCTTCTCCACGAACACACTGAGGCACACGAGCACGTTTCCACAGGTGATGATAACAATCAGCAACACTCCAAATATGAGCGCTGGGAAGTTGTAGTGTGTGACCGCAGCCTCTGGCAGCGTGTCGTTGCTCAGGTCAGTGGAGATGTCCGACATTGTCGCCGGTTTTCCGCCGTGCGCCGCAGACTGATGGGCTCCTGGGCCGACGAAGAACGTCTCTCTCCGGAGTAGTTTTCATCTATGAGCCTTATCCAGGGGACCCGAGACGAGCAGGAGCCTTACAGGTGAAGTCTGTGAGGACGCTCATCTGACGCGCACTGAGCCCAAGTGCGCTCCGCTCTCCAAACGCAAAAACGCACAGAAGCTCCTGTTTTCGCTTTTCCTTTACAGGCAGGATTGGTGCTGCCAGGCTCTGTAGCATTGGGTGGATCAGTTTCCTTGCCGTCTTCTCAGCCTTCTCCTGAAGGAGTAACTTAGCAGAGTGGACGAATCAGGAGGCAAAGGCTTAAATCCACCCGCACAAATCTGCTTACTGAAGCTACTGAGCTGGAAATGGTCTGCACCGTGAACAGTCACACAAGCAGGAAAGTGTTTGACAGGAAGACAAAAATCATTTCAGTCAGCATAGATGTGTTGATTTGCAAATTTAACAAAGAAAAGGATGTTGCATGTAACCTACAGACAAAGATCAGGAATCAATCTAATTAATTCATTAAACAAGGCGTGAAAGTGTGTGGGCTTAGAACATTATGATAAATATATGATGTCCATTCTCATGCTTGTGTTTCATATTGCAGCAGTTTTATGGTTGATGCCATTTCTTACACAGATTTGGTCCTAATTTTAATCATTTTAACCCCCAACTATTAATAAAAATCACCAACAATCCCTCGGCAATTCCAAATTAAGGCCATAGAAAACACCATGCTGTGGAAAAAAAAAGATTTCTGCTAATTGCAAGAACTGGCTTTTTCAATGGACAGTGAGCACTTCTGTCCTGGAAACTGCTCAGACATCCTCTTAGTTTGTGGCTGTAAAGTTTCATGAGGCTGTCATCATCCTAGAGGTCACAGCAGGTAATTTTATACACTGAGTCTTTTATTATGAAATTCCAAGACTGGAGAGGGGCACCAATACACAGAATTATTCCAACATGCCAATATATGAATAGGTGAAAATAATGCAACACAGGCAAAATCTATATATTTGTTTTGCCCCAAACTGCCTTTTAACAGCGACATTTTTGTCAGGACTTTTTTTTATTATTTTATTTTGCTTATGCAGAAGACTTTTTTACAATATCTGGGTATTATTTACAATTTACTGCATGCTATAAGAGTGTAATAATATTTTAAAATGATGAAAAACACAAAACGGAAATTGATTTAAGAGTTTCATTTGGGGGAAAAAATGAAATTTAACAAGAATAACAGATTTTACATGTTAAAGTTGAAATGTGATAAGTATATTCATGACACTGTTTTTAAATGGTGAAGTGAAAGTGCAGTATTTGCCTGTATAGTAAATATTCAAGTAAAAGGCAAGTCTGGCATTCAAATACTCCGATCAAAGGAAGGAAACATGTTGAAAGTGAGACCATTATTCTCTTATGCTCTGGTAACTGTGGCCTATCCTGTCCAGGGTCTCTGGTGGACTAGAGCCAATCTGGTTTCACCTCAGACAAATCACCAGACCATCACAGGGCTGTGAGAACATAAAAATACCACAAAATGTTAAAGTATGTAAAGTGTGAATTATGACAAAGTGGGTGACATCACACAATTTGTCCCCAATCAACGGACACAGATACATTGTATTATCATAATCACCATGTGTTTCAGGGACAAAGGGAGGGGGCAGCCCACTACTTCCTGGTTTTATACCCTGGTGACATCATTAGTGATTTGACCATGTAGGAGGGTGAGGTAAAGCACGTGTCGAGAGATATTTTGTTTATTATGGTGACATGCCTGTACTGTCATGGCGGGCTACATAGTTGGTGAACTCCTGTTTGAATGGCTTCCATAGTTTCCTCTCTGGCTCAGCAGTGAGAAGTGTCATTCCACAGCCTCATTTGCTTGTGGATAAAACAAAGACACTCTCCTGTGTGTTATGTCTCTCACTGCAGGAAACTGGAAACTCACTCAAAGTGAACTGTACTGGTACGGTACTGGTTACCACTCACCAGCTCTGTAGGGTGACCAAAGCCTGTAAAAACTGTAGACAGGAAGGTTTTGTGTCAGTAAGTGTCACCAGATTGCAGAAGTCCCAGTCTGCTGTCATGGATCTGGATCTGGATTTTGGAAATGGAAGAAGGTTTGGGATAGCATGTGTAGCATGTGTTTTGGCACTTTTGTCATTCATCTGGCATGTCACATGCACAGTACCCTGATGCACTCCTGCACATATTTGTCCACCAGTATAGGTGTCGCAGCTTGGTGTGGACGACCCTGTGGTGTGATTGAGTCTAGCAGACCATTATTTCCTGCACATCCCAGGGCTTTTGCAGTGTGATTCACATCTATCTATCTATCTGTCTATCTGTCTGGAGTATCTTCAAGGTGAGATGCAGACCTAAAACAGCTTCAGTCCTGTTTTGGTGTTGTGCTTACTCACAGAGTAGCTGCTCCTTGCTTGAATGGATGTTTAGGTGGTTTAACCTTCACCACTTGGATGGGAGTCTGTGCTCTGAAAAGGAAAGAGCCTCTGTTTGGTTTTCATCTCCACTTGGCCGCTTGTCCAGTGTAAAATTTGCACCTGCTTGCACCTACACTCTCCCATACTTTCGTGCAGCCAGCATGCTCTATATTCTCAATTTTGCATGTTGTGGTAAGCTCATGCAGTGCACCGACATGCTCCATTACAGCGTAACGTGGTCTCTGCACCTGTCATCTCAACTTGTGTTGCTCCACCAAGCCAATTTTTGCAGATAATTGTCGAACATTATCATCGACATATGAGAAGGTCGAGAGGTATGCCAACCTTCGCCAATGTCTTGTGTTCCAGCAAGGAAATTAGTACAGACAATAAAAGCAAAGAGACACCAACCATGAATAAATTGAATGTGTCTATTGTTCTCTTCTGATCTCTCATAATTCATGCAAGGCAGCGACCCTGACGCTGGATATTCTTAGGTCAAAACATATCTTTTTTTGTTTGTTCTTCCAGCCTCACAGGAAACCACACTGCAAGTAGCAAATATTTTTATATTTTGTACAAGATAATATTAGGTCTGGATTTTGCTATGAGCTGAGAACAAAAGGGTGTCTAAATTTCACCCACAATCAGACATCACTGCTGCAAAAAAACTGACAAATTTTTTAGTGTGAGGGTGTTTGTTCCACGGCTGCTCCTGTGGTATGAATATCATTAGAATAAAGTTGGCAGCAATTAGTCTTTTCACACATCAACACAAAGCCTCGGGAGGAAAAGGAAAATGGCACACATGCTTTAAAAAAACACAAGGCTGATGTTAAACTCACCCTGAACCCTTTTTGACAGAATGTAGAGATGTATTTTCCTGCCCATAGATATAAAGGACAAAGGAGGAAAAATATGAGCAGCTTTTGTTGTTCACAATCATCTCTGAAGCACATGGAAATCACAGTCAAAAATACAAACTTGATTAATGAACTAAACAGCACATTTATAGATTTCCTGGCAGAAAGTTGCCAGTTTATCAGTGAGCATGAGATCACAGTTCTGAGTCAGAGGTGGAATAAGTCTCATGGTGTAACATCATAACGACACTTTCACTGGAAAATGTATTTAAGCATAAAAGTCAGTTTGACTGTTATTAGACCATTAAATGTGTGACTGTGCAATATACTCAACTGTCCACTTTAGGTTTAGGAATAACATAGTCGTTGCACAATGAAATAAGTAGGTAAACAACATCTGATGGATCCAATTGGAAACATGACTACAGAAAACATGTCAAAAGTATAATTTACAAAATACCTGAACAGAGGCCTCCTGGTTGAATGTCCTGTGTTCATTTGATCCATCCACTTCCCACTTTTTATTCTACATCACTAGCTCTGAGCATATTTTTGTGCGGGTGCATAGGTATGTGTCATACAAATGTCATACAAAAAGCAAGAGCGGTATTGCCATTGCACACTAAATGCCTTGATAATTATTACATCATTCATACACCTCATGCGACCAGGCTGGATGGAAATAAAGGAAAGCATGTGGGCTGATCTTATTTTCCTCCATTTGAACTGAAAGATTTGTTGGAAAGCTGAAATGTGAGCAGCTTCTGTTGTAGAATTACCTCTAAAGCATCAAACATGGGCAAAAGCACAAGCTTGATCGATAAATGTAAGTTCATATTTATGGCACAAAGTTGCCTGTTTTCAAAGTAATCTCTGTTTGTATGTGAGCATGTGGTTGCAGCTATGAGTCAGTGGTGGAATGAGACTTCTAGGCTAAAAAAATCTGATGTGGTAGCTGATGATGACGAGCAACACCTTGGGCATAATGCCAGAACATTTTCATATGCTTGTTCGAAACTTTTTTTTAATAATGCCAAGTAGGGTTCAGAAACTCCATTTCAACCTGATAAATTGTTCATGAGCAGTTGTGTGTAGTCACCATGAAGGTCATGCAGGAAAGGTCTCTGGCATCCACCTTGATCTTTCTGCACTCGTCTCAGTTGATGCTGTGACTGATTTTTTTCTGGTGTCAACAGACAGCTCCTGTCTGTTTCCAGTGTTCATTCAGTCCAGGGTCTCTGCTCATCACAAATGTCTTGTGCCCTTTTCCCAGCTGAGCCATCACACTGTCCAAAATGGATTAACATCAAACAATGAACCAGATCAGGAAAAAAAATGGACACCATCAGAAATTTCAATATTTAATGTAAACCTAGATTTTACTGTTAGTCAATTAAAAGTCAAAGTCGATTGTCCATCATCCATCCATCCATTAATGTATTCATCTATCCATCCAGCCTCCTATTATGCTTCTCATCCTTTGCTGATAGCTTGATGATGCTCTTCATCCCCTTGGACACTCTCATATAATTCTATATATACACACTGTATATTAGCTGTTGTTATATTGAGTTGGACATTTCCATACAATTTTGTATGTTAGTGTTAATGTGTTTTCATTGTTGTTATTCTGTACACATGGCATCTATTGCACGTCTGTCCATCCTGAAGAGGGATCCCTCCTCTGTTGCTCTTCCTGAGGTTTCTTCCATTTCTTTTTCCCTGTTAAAAGAGTTTTTTTGGGGAGTTTTTTCTTAGTCGATGCGAGAGTCCTTTGTAAAGGACAGAGGGTGTCATATCCTGTACAGATTGTAAAGCCCAACGGGGCAAATTCATAATTTGGGCTATACAAATAAACTTGACTTGACTCCTATTACTGTACTACCTGTTGTGCTACAGGTACTATCATTATTACATTATGTCAGTATTCTCCTACTATTACTAGTGTTGCAAGTATTCTACTACTACTAATGTAACTTCTTCAATGAGTACTGATACTACTGTACTTCTACTGCTGGAATGCAACTTGAATCATTCTATTACTACTACTATTCAGTTACTATTTTTGCTCTAGACTAGTACTACCTTGCACTGCCACTTCTAAATTTATGACTGGTACCATACTACTACTGCTACTACCACGACTACATGCTGCTGCTAATCGTTCTTCTATGACTATTCTTCTACCGTAGCTACTTCTATGACCACTGATACTACAGCTGTTACCATTCTACAAGTACACAGCCAATGAACTGGTGTACAACACAAAGATGAGTGGAAGGCAAAACTATATAGAAAATAAAATACATGTCTAACTCATAGAAATCATTAGATTAAATATTTTAAATGTCAGCAAAACCTACCTTTGACATATTATCTTGCTCATCTGGGTTCAATTTGTCGTCTTTATTCTTATTCTCAAATGGTGACATTTTCTCCATGCATTGTGAATGACATTGCTGTCAAACTGTGACTAAATCAGATGAAAGAGGCTGTTACCACCTGGTGAGTACTCTCTTGCTCCACTGCTGTGTTCCTTCCACTTGACCACAGTTTTTACAGGTCAGTCTGTCCCTGAATGAGCCGTGATGGCTTTGTAACCCTGCAGGTAGATGCACACACACACGCACGCACACACACACACACACACACACATTAAATGAAATAACTGTAATATATCTGTATATATACTGTGTGTGTGTATATATATATATATATATATATATTTATATAGATATATATATATACACTCTGAAAGGTAATAATTATGCTTACTTAAATCATAATAGTGTACTTTAATTATTTGTCCCTATCCTGTTGATTTAACTCATAACTCAAAGAGGTTTAAAACTAAGTCATCTGAGTAAACTGGACTTGTATCATTCTGTTTCATTACTTAACGTACAACTAAAATTTTGGCAGGACATTTTTTCTGAACATAGGAAATATCTTTGGAGATAAGCTAATGCTATTGTTAGCTAACATAAGCCAAGCCAGCTAACTAAAACCACCATTATCATGTCATTCACACAATATCAGGATACTGTTAGCTGTTCTATCAGGGTTTCCACTACATGTAACTGATTGTGGCGACACGGCAAAATAAAAGCCACCACACTTTCAGAACTGTGCTTTTTTCTAAGATGTTAAAACAATGTAAAGCAGGGTTTTCACTACTAATTACCATTACTGAGGCGCATAGTGCAAAGAGGTCACCAACTTTCTGATGGATGAGTCTGGGTTTGGCGGTTACCAGGAGAACGATACTTGTCGGACTGCATTGTGCCAAGTGTAAAGTTTGGGTGAGGGGGGATTATGGTGTGGGTTGTTTTTCAGGAGCTGGGCTTGGCCCCTTAGTTCCAGTGAAAGGAACTCTGAATGCTTCAGCATACCAAGACATTTTGGACAATTCCATGCTCCCAACTTTGTGGGAACAGTTTGAAGCCGGCCCCTTCCTTTTCCAACATGACTGTGCACCAGTGCACAAAGCAAGGTCCATAAAGACATGGATGACAGAGTCTGGTGTGGATGAACTTGACTGGTCTGCACAGAGTCCTGACCTAAACCCGATAGAACACCTTTGGGATGAATTAGAGCAGAGACTGAGAGCCAGGCCTTTTCATCCAACATCAGTGTGTGACCTCACAAATACACTTCTGGAAGAATGGTCAAAAATTCTCATAAACACACTCCTCAACCTTGTGGACAGCCTTCCTAGAAGAGTTGAAGCTGTTATAGCTGCAAAGGGTGGAACGATGTCATATTGAACCCTATGGATTAGGAATGGGATGTCACTTAATTCATATGCGAGTCAAGGCAGGTGAGCGAATACTTTTGGCAATATAATGTGTGTGTGTGTGTGTATATATATATATATATATATATATATGTTTCTAGACTATTTCAAGTTAATAAAGCAACTGCTTTAAGCAATTACTGAAGGACAGGAGTGTGTGTGTGTGTGTGTGTGTGTGCGTGTGTGTGTTGTGGTGTTCTTCCCAGTTATGAATACCTGATTGAGCAGCGTATGTAGGACTGAAGAGGGATCACTCCCTATGTGGATATGAAGGACTCATTACAAGTTAAGTGAAATATCAGCATCAGGAAACAAATAAATGAACACTTGTCTCTGTCCTCATCACTTAATGTTCAACTATTTTGAGAACATGAGGCGTCTCTGACCAGCGCTTGAATTTAACAGCGTCCCATTGTCCTGGCACAATTCTAGGACAGTAGAGAAACTTCTCATTAAATGAAATTATTTTATGTTTACTATTGTTTTATATCATATGCATACAGACTTTACAACTGCATTGACAGTTTAAAATAAAATGGAAAGATTATTAATGTTTAAAATATTTTGTGAGATGGTCAAAGTTTCGATACTGGTTAGAAACAGGGTTGCAGTGATGCATTTATTGATCAAATTGTATACACAAGAAATAATAATAGGTTATAATTGATCAATCAAAACTGATTATGACCAATAGGGTGATTTGATTGTTTTATTCAGATATAATTGCAGTGACCAACCAGCAAACCCTCCAAAGCAGACTAGACTGAGTCAATGAAGTAATGCAGATTAACTTACATTGTTTATAATACATTATTTACAATAAAACTAGAATTATTATGTATTATATTATATTAGGAAATAAAAACAACAACTTATAACAGATATAACAGATATTATCTTTACACTGTGAAATATATATTACATTTTGCGGTGCATGCTGGGCTCACTGTAGATGAGGCCCTTTGAACCTCAACTCTCATGTGGTTTTATTAATATGGTTTAAAAGAAGAAACCATCATTTATTAATGACTTCTGCCTCATGACTCAGTGCTGTTCAGTAGGTCCTGCTGCTACATGCATTGACTTTCCAATAAAAGTCACATCCTCCACACAGATCTAATGTTTTCAGCTCACAAGGACATGTAAGTCACAGGTCCCTTTTATTTGTATAGCCCAATGTCACATCTTACAAATTATCCTCAGAGGGCTTATATATCCTGAATTCTGCATTTAGCTTTCAAATACTTTGTGCAACAAAGAGTAAATAATGCAAGTTCATATATAAGTTCATTTACTCAGTTGTTGTTCTGATGTAAAATTTGATTATATCATTATATTCTATTTTATGCACTACCTTTACTACACTACATCTTCAACCTGGATGTTTTTGTGACTGACAGTGGCCATATTGAGGGACAAGGATTTGACTGTTAATGTAACATCAGTTCACTAAAAGTGCTTGTTTTTGCCACTGATATGCTCAAGTTGTTGTTTTAAGTGACCCAACTAAGAAATCGAACCTTATTTTCACAGTGTGGTATTAATTCCTTTACTTTAGTAAAGGATCAGAATATTTATTCCAACACTGAACGGGTGTCTGGAACGCTATTAAGTAGGTTTCTAATGAGATTAGCTTCTCTGCTAAACCCTACCTTACGTTCCTCACCATCATGGCACATATTATTATATAAAAGGGTCAGTTAAAAGTCCAAATTTTGATAAACACAGACAAGAATGGGCCATGGCATGTGAGGCCAAAATGCTCTCTGGGAACAAAACTATTTTGGATGAGAAAGAGAGAAAACTTTGTTTTCTTATTCATATGTATCTAAAATATGTGGCATGTTTGTTAGAAGACTTTGTGACTTTTTGTTTAACAGAACCAGCCTAGATGCTGGGCTGAGCTAACCTCTTTCTGCTGGTTGATTCATATTTACTGTTTAGCAGGTTTGTGTGTGTGTGCGTGCGTGTGTGTGTGTGTGTGTGTGTGTGTGTGTGTGTACTTCAGGCCCCGTGTGTGCAAATAACAGGGCTTTGCCTTTGGTCCATGTGCCGATGGAAGAGTAAAAGCAACTGAGAAAATTATCTTAGAGTTATTTGTTATTTATGAAACTGCTGTGAGCTCGGGCAGCATGGTGGTGTAGTGGTTAGCACTGTCGCCTCACAGCAAGAAGGTACCGAGTTCGAATCCTGGGCCCGGGGCCTTTCTCTGTGTTTGCATGTTCTCCTCATGTCTGTGTGGGTTCTCTCTGGTACTCCGGCTTCCTCCCACCATCCAAAAACATGCATGGGGATTAGGTTAATTGGTTAATTTAAATTGACCGTAGGTGTGAATGTGAGTGTGAGTGGTTGTCTGTCTCTATGTGTCCTGTGATGAACTGGAGACTTGTCCAGGGTGTACCCTGTCTTTCACCCTAAGACAGCTGGGATAGACTCCAGCCCCCCCATAACCCTATGAGGATAAGAGGTGGATGGAGATGGAAAATGGATGGAGTTCTCATATCTGACTCTTTTGCAGTCCCAATGAAGTCCATGCAAACCTAAACTCCACATGTTTATATAATCCATTATAAACTGACTATAGCAACTTGAAATATTCCCAAAAAGAAATAAGTAAAATAATCTATATTTGAAGCTAGTAAGACACTTTGAGAGGGACATGACTGAAATAAAAATCTCTTTTGGCCTGAGACTAAAAATATAATAATAGTAATAATAATAATTATAATCGTGTTCACAATAAATTAATTCATACAGCAAATAAAGTTACAAGGTGTTTGCCGCAATGAAGCAAATAAAGTTAGACAATTCAAAATAAACTACTCATAATAATGATAATATTAATACCAGGGATGTGTTGTATGTGTGTTTTTTTTAATCCCCTTAATCACGTGCTGCTATTTTGTCAGAACTGAAATATTAGGGAAGTACTTCCAGTCTGAGCTAGCAGCTATGAGCTAAGCTAATGCTAGGGCAGCTAATCAGATGGATGCTAACGGCTAACAGGCTAAAGCAGTGATCAAGTCTACATTGACCTGAGGATAAAATTAAATGCAGAAGTGAACCACAGCTCGTGTTAAATGGTGTACAGATAAGAAATGCTCTTCATACCATCAAAGGTTATTCTTTAGGGTTTTTTTAGGGTTATGGTATTTATTTTATAGTTTTTAAACATGCAGGATTGTTTGTAGTTTTCAGTGTTCTTCTTTTTCTCCTGTTTATAATGTGTGTTTATTATGTGTTGCTGCACACAGCTGTTCCTGCTTGATAAATAAAGTTGTATTGAAATCTAAATTTGAGCACTGAGTCTGATGTCGAGGCTCCTCCCTGTGGTCAGATAAGAAAGCAGCACAGAGAAGCAGTGTGTGTGTGTGTGTGTGTGTGTTCAGTGTTAGTGACGAGCATCTCTGCATGGAGGCATAATGTATGCTTCATGTAACAACATGACACTGTGAGCTTGTTGTTCCCACACAGAGGTGTGTGTGTGTGTGTGTGTGTGTGTGTGTGTGTGTGTGTGTGTGTTTCATGGCAGCTTGGTGTGCATAGTGGTGCCTTGTCCACATGTCCCAGTGTAACTTTGTCCAGATTGCTGAGTGAAGGATCAGACATGAGGGAAAGAAAAAACATATCTGTGACCCTTTGTGTTTATCTTAATTAATACCTTCAAAAAAAAACCATGAAAAGACTAAAAAGAACAGTGTGTTGGTTTGTCTCTTAATACTTTCTGACTTCCTTTCTTGCTCCTACTGTTTCCTTTTTAAGCAAAAAAAAAAAAAGCTCAGTGATGATTTCCTATCACTGTAGTTTCTATCAAACCAAACAAGAGGAAAACGGTATTTTTTGGTTCTACTTTGAACAGTAGATTAATCCACCCTCAGAGAATTTGTGGCATCAGGATGTGGTTGAGAATGTCAAGCCAAGTCAATTTTATTTGTATATCCCAATATCACAAATTACAAATTTGCCTCAGAGGGCTTTACAATCTCTAAGGATATGACACCCTCTGTCCTTTCCAAACAACCCTCGCATCGACTAAGGAAAAACTCCCCAAAAAAACTTTTAACAGGGAAAAGAAATGGTAGAAACCTCAGGAAGAGCAACAAAGGAGGGATCCCTCTTCAGGATGGACAGACGTGCAACAGATGCCATGTGTACAGAATAACAACAATGAAAACACATTAACACTACATATAACTACAGTTAATACATATAGAATTATATGGAGAGAAAGTGTCCAAGGGGATGAAGAGCATCATGAAGCTGTCTGTTATGGATTCTGAGCAACACCTCCTCCTCTCCACCACACCAACCAGATGGAGCAGCCACCATCCTGTTACACTCATTTGCTGTTTTTGGAGCTCTGCATGCTCCAGAGCCTGTCTAACCTGAAGAGCGTTCAGTCATGAGAAAAATCTTTTCTGCAGTCAGCGTTCCTCTGCTGGTCCCCTCCCATGCATCAGGGCCACCAATACAGAATGACCCATCCAGCTAAAACAGATGCAAGTATTTTAGTAGGAGGCTGCGAGTCCTCTGCTGGCAGGCGCTTAATGCAATATGTGCCCGTAAAATGAAGTCACAAACATTGCAACTGTAGTCGACTCCCACTCTCCGGGCAGCACAGACGAGGCATTATGTGGCTGAGTACCAGCTGGTACCACGGGCTCCTCATCCTCCTCTGGGACTTCATTTGTTGGTGCTTCTGAAATCAGGACATGGAACTGAAATGGAAGAGCAAACCTGTGGACACTCTCCTTGGATGCATCGTCGCCCTCTGCTTTTGTATGGTTTGCCTGGCTGAAAGACGTGAGTAGAGCTCTGATATCTGTGGAGGGAGTCATCTGTCACTGGAGAGGGCAGGGAGGCGGATGTTGATGAGGCTGCAGGGAGACAGCCAATGTTTTCAATTTGGTTCTTCTTGTGGCCCCTCATAAAAAGAGAATATTATCTTTAGAGGCCTGAAGAGATCAAGGATTTCAATATTTCACTAAAACAAATGCAGAAATTACACAAAAGCATGAGAAAAATAATTAATTTTCTTCCATTCCAGAATTACCAACACATTTTCATCCTGACATGTCAGATTGTCTTTGTCACTCCCCTTGGCGTCACTTTATTTTCAACGTCAGTTACCCTTGGTCACACTTAAAGGATGAGGCATCAAAGCCATTACGGTTTAGAAAAGAAATACATGGCTGAAACTAATTCAAAGACTCAAAGTGTTTATTATCATATGAAGAGGAAAGGAAATGTGCTTCCTTGTACAATGATGCAGAGCAATAAAGTGTAAAAATAGATAAAAAGATTAAAAAAAAAATAAAAGCAGCTTGAAGACAAATAATGTGATAAAAGACAATATGTACAGTAGAAAATACACTGACTGTACAAAGAGGGAGTACAATGTGTAATATTGGGCATGTGCAATTGAGCTGATACAGTATGTGCAATATAAAGCAGAGGTAGTCCATGGTTGAAGAGTCCTGTCAGCTGTTAAGGAGTCTGATAGGTGAGGGAAAGAAAGAGTTTTTCAGTCTGGAGCTCCTGTATTTCACACTTCTGTACCTCCATCCTGAGGGCAGAGTGTGAACAGTCCATGTTGGGGGTGGGTGGAGTCTTTGAGGATGGAGGCAGCTCTCCTGTGGACTCTGTGGTGGTAGATGCTCTGCAGAGAGGACACTGTTGTCCTGATGATCTTCTCAGCAGTCTTCACCACTCTGTCCATAGCAGTAGTGCTGCCGTACCGCACAGTGGTGCAGCTGGTCAACACGCTCTCAACAATGCACAAGTTCCAAACCTCCTCAGCCTCCTCAGGAAGTACAGCCACTGTTGAGCCTTCTTAACCAGCTGTGTGGTGTGGAATACAGTATGTGCTGATTAATTGTAATTCTTTTTTGTCTTTCCATAAGTGAGCTCACTAGGACAAATTCCAGTCAGTCATATTGATTTGACAATCAAGTATTGAATATTGATTTTTGTTAATTTCAAAGCAAAGCCAGCTGCTTCCTCCCGCTTCTCGTCTTTTGATAAGCTAAGCTAAGCTGAGCTAAGCTAACAGGCTGCTCGTGGTAGCCAAAGTCCTTCTAGGCAAGTTATGCCACTCGGCAGCCATCTTGGCAACACCTCCAAGGAGACCAAGGAGACCAGACCCCTGTCTAAATAAATGGGAACATGGTCAAATCCACACTTTAACGTGATACTAGGAAAGAAAAAATATATATACATGATGGCCAGTGAAATTAGATACAAAAAGAAACCAAAAAACATACACTTTACCGTAGAATGACGTTTAAAATGCTATTTTTCCACAGGGATTTACGACACCAGGTCCATTGTACGGCTGAATCCATGCTGGCCTGAAGCCGGTCTGCTAATCTATCACACTAACGAGCCAAAGCCGAGCCAGCCCGGGCTTGCGGGTGCTAAGTGCTTTCTCACTGCAGGGCCAGATGTGTCTGGGTGCTAATGGACCACGATTTCTGGCCCGACCTAAACCATGGTCTTAGTGGGACCAAAGCAGGGCTAGCGGCGGTGTCCAGGTTGCTGGTGTTTGCTGTTAGCTGCTACTATCGATGTAAACAAATAGCCTATCAGTTAGTGAGTTAGTGTACAGCCTCATGATGATGTGGCATGGCTGGCATTATGAATGGATTGCTTTATGGATAACATACCTCAGTTATTCTGTGTTTCCATGCCTTGGCTCTCAGTCATCATTCCTGTCGTCCTGCACGTAGCCTCCTCAAGCCTCTTTCCTTCTTTATCAAACCTATCAAACCTATCCTGTTTGATAATGTGTTGTATCAGTGATGTTTTAGCAACCTGGAGGGGCTAGTAGCGCGACAGTGTGAACAGTGTGATCTGCTCTGCTCTACCTGACCATGGATGTACGGAGCCGACGGACAGACATGACAGTTTAATGTCTAATACATGATTTCTTATCATCCCCTCAATGAATTAGTTAAAGATTTGTAAGCAGTTAATGTTTTGACTAGGGTTGACATTTAAATGGACGGATGCTAATAAAGTTGCTTCAACACGAGCGTTTGACGATCGTTTACCAATGATAAATACTTATAGAGCACTACGTGACAATTTACATTCCCACAATATTTTGGTGACAAAAACACAATAGCAATCATTTTGATAGGATACATTAAATAAACAAAATGCCACGTTTGTGTGCCTTTTATGGCTGTAATCTGCGATCTGGTTGTGGCCGATCTTTCAACTGGCTCTGCTTGCCACCAGGTAGGTTGATCTGTTGTAAAAAGCTCTCTGTGCGCATGCACTGGTGAAACAAGCGACGATTAGAAATTCTTATCATTATTATTGCTATTATACTACAATATTTACTAAGGCAGGTTGTGCTTGTTTGGCCCTTGCTTGATTAGAGGCCCTGTGGCAAAATCTTATATTGAAACATACATTATCTTTGATGATATCAAGCTCACATTCTTAAATTAAGTTCTTATTTAATTAAACGAATTGACACACACACACACTCCTCTTCTTCATCTTGTCTTTCGCAGCTGCTCTTTAATGCACTTTCAACTCTTATTTACTGATTCACAGTAATTCTATTCCCATTCAACCATATATATATATATATATATATATATATATATATATATATATATATATATATATATATATATGCACAGATAAGATATTGCACAGATAAGATATATATATACAGTCATGGAAAAAATTATTAGACCACCCTTGTTTTCTTCAATTTCTTGTTAATTTTAATGCCTGGCTCAACTAAAGGTACATTTGTTTGGACAATTATAATGATAACAACAAAAATAGCTCATGAGAGTTTAATTTAAGAACTAAGGATTATTCATTTTCCATGGTTTTCTTGATAATAACCAAAATTACTTAAATTCTTACATCAATAGCTATGGCATTGTACCGCCAAAAACACTACTTTTAAGCATTCCATGTTTTCTTTTCTGTTTGCTTTAAACACATGATACACACAAGAGTTCATACTTGATTGCATAACCATTGTTTTTGATGACTGCAGCCATGCGTCTTGGCATGCTCTCCACCAGCTTCTGACATTGTTCTGCTGTCACAGCAGCCCATTCCTGTTGGACAAATTCAAACAAATTTTCTTTGTTTTTGGGCTTGTAGTTCTCCATTTTGAGTTTGATGATTTTCCACAGGTTTTCAATTGGATTAAGATCTGGTGATTGAGCAGGCCAAGGCATGGTGCGAATGTTGTGGTTCTCCATCCAGGCTTTAACTGACCTTGCCGTGTGGCAAGGGGCATTGTCTTGTTGGAAAATCCAGTCATTCGAGGCAGGAAAGAGTTTTCCAGCTGATGGAAGAAGACTGTTTTCAAGGGTAGTCCTGTACTTGACCTGGTTCATTCGGCCTTCACACAATTGCATTTGCCCTGTTCCACTCAGGCTGAAACAGCCCCAGATCATGACTGATCCACCCCCATGTTTTACTGTAGGGGCAAGACAGTCTGGGTTGTAAGCTTCTCCAGGCTTCCTCCTAACCAGTAAGTTGGCTGGAGTGGGCATCAATTCAAAATTGGATTCATCACTGAAGAGAACCTTAGCCCAATCATCAACAGTCCAATCCTTGTGGTCTCGAGCAAAGAGTAACCGGGCCTTCCTCTGCCTTTCATTGATGAAGGGCTTCTTGCGTGCTCTGTGTGACTTCAAACCAGCTTCAACAAGTCGGTTTCGAACTGTCCTTGCCGAGCAAGTCACATTTCTCGACAGTGCCCACTCATTTTTAAGGTCCCTGGAGGTCTGACGACGATTCCTGACACAGGAAGGGATGAGTGCACGGTCATCTCGTGGGGTAGAAAGACGTTTCCTGCCACGGCCAGGTAGCAATTTGGTAGTGCCATGTTCAGCTTGTTTTTTTTTTTGTTGTAATGAACGGCTGTCTTGGAGATCTTCAGTTTTTTCGCTACCTGTCTCTCACTCATGCCAATTTCCAGCAGTGCCAAGATGGCTGCCTTTGTTGCTTCACATAATTCTTTTGTTTTAGGCATTATGTGAGAGCTGACAACTTCTGAGTTGTGCTACGGCTTGAATGTAAGCAGGAAACCACTCTAGGCCTTTGCATGTGCAGTGCTGCTTGTGACATGAAATGGCCTCTTATATACCCTGGGAATCAATTAAGCTTAAGAATGTCAAATAGGACATAAAGTATTATGTGACCAGCTGCATTTTTTGTTGTGTTCATTGTATTATACGTTTAGTGGTACCAGATATTAGAATGAACAAGAAATTGAAGAAAACAAGGGTGGTCTAATAATTTTTTCCATGACTGTAGATATATATCTTATCTATTGCACAGATAAGATATATATATATCTTATCTGTGCAATAACTGTTAACTACAGTGCAATAATTCCATTTCTGAAAATGTGCAATAACATTTTTACATTTTTTGTAGCAATAACTATGCGTTATTACTGTAAATAGCATCTTATAATGTAAATAGTATCTTATTTCTTACACTTCATTTATGTCTTGTCATGTCATTTATGACTGTTTATTACATCTGAGTAAGCACCATGTGGAGCAGCGCTCCTTAGTTGTACACACTGTTATATAATGACAGTAAAGGCTTTTGATGAATACCTCATGAGGCTCACACTTCATGTTACATATAAATGGTTACAGTCACTCTACTCCATATATTTATCCAAAGCATCTCTCCGCTCTCAGTCTGCACAGTTCCTCCAGGCCCAGTAACCATCCCAGAAAACAACACGGCTGATGTCCAGGTTGTCAAAATCATCACCAGCAGCAGTGATGCGACACTGAGCATCACTGTGAACCCTGCAGATCTGTTCTACCTGAGAGGAAACGCCCTGATGGTGAAGAAAGGACTGGACTATGAGGTGATTGTAGCTGAAATGAACCATGCTGTCCTCTCTGCTGATATTCGTTCACAGTGAGCCAATATTTTGATAAGGACCCTTTTTAATTATTTTTGAAAAGAGTGGAACATTTTTCAACAACACTTCAAATTTAAAGGTTTAAAGAAAAGTATAATAATGGCAGCTTTGAGGTTTTGTATTTTATCTGACCTGATTGGACAGATTGAGAAATTGAAAATGAAAGTGGATGTACTTATAATTAAAAGACAAGATGAAATAACCACTTGGTAACAATGTGAGGGATGAACTACTTCATACTGCATCTGAAAAAAATAAACTTTAAATTTGAGGAAAATTTAAAAGAAAATATTTGTCCATATATGAATTTTAAATTGGTCCTGTGTTTTGTGTGTTGTGTGTGTGTGTGTGTGTGTGTGGGGGTGTGTGTGTGTGTGTTGTCAGTCATTGCACAGTGCAGCTCTTATGGTGTGGGTGCAGTGCAGCAGAGCAGGCTCCAGATCTGTGAGTAAAATAAATGGCACATCACACTGTTTGTCAACAAAGAAGCCATTCATAACCATCTAGAGAACCATGAAAATGCATTATGTTTCTGAATGTGAACTGAGCTGCAGCCTCTCTTCAAGGTGAATGAGTCTGTTGAAGTTCTGGTTGAAAACGTAAACGATAACCCTCCGAACTTTGCACAAAGCCACTACATACTGGAAGTGAACGAGGTGAGAGCTCCTGATGTTTCACAGGTGTGTGTTTCACGTTTTAACACAGCGTTCACTCAGAGTTTTGTCTCCTGAAGCTCACTCCAGTCAACACCAGCGTGGGACGGATAGAAGCCACAGATGTTGACTCAGAGCCTCTGTACTATCGCCTGGAGCCTGCAACAGTAAGAGCCTGTTTGATGATCTGTGACAAAACAGCAAGGTGCACAGGAATGTCTTCTTTATCTGGTTATAGGGTCGATGCACATTAATACGGTTCCCATGACATTTTAACAGTATACTACAGTAGAAGTTTTGGTCATTTTAAGACATACCATGACTTTTTACACACCATACCATTATTGGTAAGTAATTTTTATGACGTAACATACCATGAGTTCTTTTTTATTTTTTGGGGGGGAATACTGTACTGTGACTTTTAACGACTATATTATTACTGCTATGCTATTTTTATGACATATTATACTATGACTTTTTAAAATCTTTTTTTTGACTTACTATACTGTGACTTTTAATACTTCTTATTATGACTTTTAATGGCATTTGTTCACGACAAATTACTTTTTTTAATCACAGCTCTTTTGACATATACTGATGTCATATGACTATGGCATATGTCTTGTGTTTCTCGTCTGTTGAACCAGGATAAATACTTCCGCCTAGAAAACATCAGCAGTCCAAAGATAATAGTGAAAAGCATTCTGGACTATGATGTTGTACAGAAGATCTCTCTGGTTTTACATGTGCAGGTACAGTTATCATTCATAAGAGGTAACATCCAGGTGTAGCTGCTTTTCTTTGACCTCTGACCTGTGAGTGCGTGTCGTTTACTTCAGGACACGCTCAATGGTTCAGCCTCTGACCAGCCCTTCTTCACATCAGTGGCCAGCATCACTGTGCAGGTGAAGGACGTTGATAACAGGCCTCCGTGGTTTCAGCCTTGTTTGAGGACCAACTTGGGAATCGCCAAACTGTGTGTGAGCACTGGCTACAGAGGAAAAGTCAATCTCACTGAGAAGGAGGTAAGCATCTGGATTTTAATTCATAACATCTCAAGTCAAAGCACCTGCACAGGTACAACACTTGCAGGGCAGATGAAAAGCAAACCCAAATGGGATGTACATGTGTCTGTCTGTCCATCTGTGTATGGGTACGTACCTCTGGCTGGACCAGAATCATGAGATTGGTGAGATCTCAGGAATTATTGGACTTCAGTGGTCAAAGGTCAACGGTCACTGTGACCTCACAA
The DNA here is from genome assembly GCA_029721515.1 of Synanceia verrucosa. Taxonomy (NCBI): domain Eukaryota; kingdom Metazoa; phylum Chordata; class Actinopteri; order Perciformes; family Synanceiidae; genus Synanceia; species Synanceia verrucosa. The sequence goes on from CM056549.1 coordinate 29,519,844, forward strand.
CCATCTCATTCTCATTCTCTATGGGTGTCTGGTGGGAATTAATAGTCTAGTATCACATCTGACACAAACATCTACTCAGACTCAAGGATGGTAGAATTATTAGAACCTGGTATACTATATGTTAATGATAACAAATTCACTCACAATTACTTTCTATTGCATATGACATTTTGAATTTTTAATTACACAACATTATTTTTTAACTTTTTTTATGGCATATAATATTATATTTTTTACATTTTACTGACATACTTCCATGGCTCTTTCATAACATACTATACTGTGACCATTTCTGAATTATTTTTATGGAATACTGATCCATTGACTCTCAACTCAGTGGAACCTTAGAAGAAACTATCATTTATTAATTACTTCTACCTCAACTGCCTTCAACCAGCAATTAGTTTAGTTAGTTAATTTAGCTTTAGTTTATAGAAACTAGACAACTTTAACCACACATCTATTTTCTCAGGAGTAGTAATGCTCTCTGTCACATTAAAATGTCATCATCAGTTTCCATGAGTAGATCATTTATCAGTATTCCTTCAGTTGGCAGATGGAAATTATTCTCATACTGCTTGCAGATAGAGCAGCGAGGTGCTGATGGAAATGTCACCTCATCTGTAACTTCTCCTGAGATTCACACATGTTGAGAGCTCATCACATTTTTGCTATTTCAGGCCTGCCTGTGAGAAAAAGTCTTGGTGTTGAATGCAGTGTGAATGTGTGTGCTGGTTTCACTCCACAGGACGGGCCGTTGGTGCTGGAGCCGGGTCCGGTGTTCGCCAAGGACGGAGACAAGAACCGGAGCGAGCAGATCAGCTACAGGATCCTTCGAGGTTTGAACTTCAAAACATGATCGCTTTCTGTTCATTTCCAGTTGTGATGCATCTAGTCCGTCTAGATCTGACTAAGAATTTATTAACCCATTTTTGAGGAGGACCAATAACATTCAAAATATCTTCCAAATTAGTTTTCACACATTATTCCAACAACAGAAGATAATCTAGTATTTCCTTGATATTATAACCCTCATGAATAGCAGAGTCACTGTGTCATACTGAACACTCACAAAGAAAAACTTTTTTTTTTTTTTAAACTGTTTAAGGAGATGTTAATTAAAATCAAATCTAGTTTGTGGTGCTGCTGAACTGCATGGTGTTGACCTAAGAGGTGTTTCTAATAATATGTCCATCCATGCTAAATAACACAACATCCATCTATCCATCCATCCGGGTCGCAGGGGGGTTGGAGTCTATCCCAGCTGTCTTATGGTGAAAGACAAGGTACACCCTGGACAAGTCTCCAGATCATCACAGGACACATAGAGACAGACAACCACTCACACTCACATTCACACCTACGGACAATTTAAATTAGCCAATTAACCTAATCCCCATGCATGTTTTTGGATGGTGGGAGGAAGACGGAGTACCCGAAGAGAACTCACGCAGACATGAGGAGAACATGCAAACTCCACACAGAAAGACCCCGGGCCGGGAGTCGAACCCAGTACCTTCTTGCTGTGAGACGACAGTGCTATATAATATAATATAATATAATATAATATATCACACTTTCAGTATAAGAGTATTAACACAGATTAACACATAACATAATAATAATACATTTTATTTGTTAGGCGCCTTTCTTGACACTCAAGGTCGCCTTACAGTACAGATAAAACAACAATGCAAACATTAAAATATATTAAAATACATCTAAAAAAATAAATTAAAAAAAGGTGTGTTTTGAGTTTGGATTTAAATTGTGGGCGTGAATCAATGTTGCGGAGATCAGGAGGGAGGGAGTTCCAAAGCTGGGGAGCAGAGCGACTGAAGGCCCTGCTCCCCATGGTAAGAAGATGGGCGGGTGGGTCCAGTGAGCTGGAAAGAAGAGGAGGAACAAAGGGAGCGGGCAGGTATCAAGACATGGAGAAGGTCAGAAAGGTAGGAAGGAGCGAGAGAGTGGAGGGCCTTGAAGGTGAGGAGGAGTATTTTATAAGTTGTGTTAAGTTGTGGGAAATTTGAGGTGAACCACAGTTTTATTTCAAGAAGGCAGTCTACAAGGGAGGAGAGTGGGAGTGTGAAATTGGGTTTACTGGATAGGTAGAGCTGGGTGTCATCTGCATAGCAGTGGAAGTGAATGTGATGTTTACGGAAGATGTGTCCAAGGGGAAGAAGGTAGATGATAAAGAGCAGTGGCCCCAGGGCTCTGTCCTGGGGCACACCTGTGGAAAGTGGGACTGGGTGGGAGAGTATGAATGAAACCAGGAGAGGGGAGTGTTGGAGATGCCGATGGTGGAAAATCTGTTCAAGAGTATGGTGTGGGAGATTGTGTTGAAGGCTGCACTGAGTTCAAGTAGGAGGAGGATGGAGAGTGAACCAGAGTCAGCAGAGAGGACATAATGACAACAAAGCTGAATCAAAACCTTTACAATTCATAAACTGTGATGAAGGTTTATTTCAGGGTTGTTGTGTTAGACTGAACGTAACAAACTGGCTACAAACATAAATAACAGCTAAAACATCACAAATACTGGACATGTATATCCTTCAATATCATTCTGAATTATATATTCTGATGTTTTTTGCTTATGTTGCTTTGTTTCATCATCAGGAAATGAGGGAAATATTTTCCAGATTGATGAAGAAACTGGAAACATTTCTATGGCTAAAGCTGCAGATATCGTTGGGCCGATAACTCTTACCGTTCTGGTAAAAAACTAAACAAAACATTTTGTTATTGCTAAACATTTGATAAAGAAATTGGACATGAACATGAATTTTGCTTTGGTGTAACTCAGTTGGTGTCCTCTCCTGGCTCATCAGGCATCACAGGTGACCAACAGGGATCAGTTTGCAGTGACGCAGGTGACCATCGACGTGATGAAGAAGAGCAGGAATCCTCCTCGATTTGAGAGGGAGAGATACGAAGGATTTATCTACAGCAACTCTGTCCCAGAGAGCATGATCCTCCGAGACCGAAGCACCAACCGGCCCTTCAGGGTCCGAGCTCGGGACGAGGACTTTGCCACCGTGAGTGTTAAAATTCCTTGAATATTCAATATTCAAGTGAGTTTTCACTTTTATTTTCTAACTATTCTCAATATAAATCTGTGACTACAGGTGTTTTGCAGATACCTCGAGCTAAAATCTGAATTAAATAAACATCAAAACCAGTTTGTCTGACTGATTATATTCTTTAGCCAATTAGAAACTAGTTTAGTGTAATACATTTTTGAAAACACAATATCAATCAGAATTTTTATTTTTTTAACTAATATGTAATGACAATATGATGCTATAGAAATGCTCCGAAACCTGCCCTAATCAGAATGTCAGTACAGTACTTAGATCAGAATGTGAAGGTACGTCATACTGCTATGCATTGTGGGATCCTGGGCGCCATATTTGTAGGATTGCGTACATAAACAATCCTTCACCCTTTCCAAAGTATCTCAGTGAAGAAACTTTGAAGCAGCCATGGTCGGGCAGTATTCTTTCTTTCTATTTCTTATTGTTCGTATTTCCCACTTTTGTTTACGTTCACATTCCTCCAAAGATGGCGCTGAAACCCAAAATGCACCGTGACGTGACGTCACGTTCACATTCTCTATATGAACAAAGGATCAAAGGACAATAATGACAGGTATAATTCTTGGAAGGGTATTTTGTCTTTTAGCTTGTTGTTTTGAAATTTTATTGTCTTGGTTGATTCTCAACACTTTCAAGTTCGTGCAGCAGGAAGCGGTAATCAGAGGAAACATTGTAAAAAGCCACAGTCCACTACCTCAGCATCAATCAGAAACTGTCATGAAACTAGCTGGAACGTAGAAGAGCATTTAACAGTTAGTGACAGATGCTTAGGTGTTCCAACAGAGCCAAACTAGAGTGAATGTCAGGCTTACATTTGCTAGGTAGAACAAACACAACTCCTAATGAATGATTATGTTGCTCTCTAATTACTGAATGAGTGAAAGGGTTGGTCTTTGCTAACAAGTTCAACATAATCATCAAATATTCAATCAAATCAAATCATATATCTATATCTAATATTTGATTCAAATCGAATCAAATATTAGATATAGATTTATAAGGTGATAGCTATGTTATGACCCTGAGAAAATCAGTTGGGCCCTATTCTTTCAGCTTCTGTTACATCATTGTTTTGGTTCTGCTAGATGCATTCTGACTGCAGCAGTAGGCTGCATTTATATGAAGGCAAACCAGCCAAAAGCAACCAAAGCATATTCTACTGTCCAGCACCACATGGGAGGAGGAACATTTATCAGCTGATCCAATCTTTTTTCAGTAGTTAGAAAGAAAAAGTTTGTTATTTTGTGCATTTCATTCATGTTTTCTGTGTGATTGTGTGTGTCAGGGAGTAAATCCAGATGTGAAGTATGAGGTTCAGTACAGCAGCTACGTTAATGTCACCTCAGACGGGTTTGTGATCCTGAAGAGAGTCGTGAAGACGGAGTCCTTTGCGCTTCAGGTGACGGATGTGTAAACATTTTACAATCAAGCACAATAAAATATCTTTGCATACATTTTCTGACACATGTTGTCATATTTTAAGCTGCAGAATTGTTGTGTCTTTGTCTGAATGCAGCTCAGAGCAGTGGACACGACAACAGGGGAGTTTGGAACAGCTGCCCTCTCTGTTCAGGTCATACCAGGTGAGACCATCACTGTTATCTCTGTGATACTGCAGGACTACATCAGTCCATATACTTCTACTCCACTGTATGTCAGAGGGCAATGTAGTGACTACTTGCTTTTTTAATTAATAATGATCTAATAACATATACTGCTTTATTTATATAATGTAGAAATATTGGTAAAGGTCATGACTATAATGTATCATAAGCACTTTCATAATACTTTTTATATAAAGTATTCACAGTGCTTCACTTTTCCCACATTTTGTTATGTTACAGCCTTAAAATGGAATAAAAATCACAGCCTTTAGCCTGAAGCTCTAAACTGAGCTCAGCTCTTCCTGTTTCCACTGTGAGATGTTGGTTGATTGGATATGATTTGGAAATACACACACCTGTCTATATGAGGTCCCACAGTGGACAGAGCATGTCAGAGCACAAACCAAGCAGGAAGTCAGAGGAACTGTCTGTAGACCTCAGAGACAGGATTATCTGGAGGCTCAAATCTGAGGAAGGGTCAGAAACATTTCTGCTGCTCTGAAGGTCCAATGAGCCCAGTGACCTCCATCATCTGTGAATGAAGAAGTTCAGAACCACAAGGATTCTGTCAGAGCTCCAGTGTTCCTCTGTGGAGAGAGGAGAAGCTTCCAGAAGGAGAACCATCTCTGCACCAATCCACCAATCAGGCCTGTATGGTAGAGTGTCCAGAGAGAAGACACTCCTTAGTAAAAAGCACATGGTAGCCCATCTGGAGTTTGACTAAATGCACTCTCTGGTCTGATTAGACAAAGATTGAACTCTTTGGTGTGAACGCCAGGCGTCATGTTTGGAGGAAACCAGGACAACACCATACCTATAGTGAAGCCTGGTGGAGGCAGCATCATGTGTGAGGAACTGGAGACTAGTCAGGATAGAGGAAAAGATGAATGCAGCGATGTGCAGAGACATCCTGGATGAAAAGCTGCTCCAGAGCTCTGGACCTCAGACTGAGGCGACGGGTCATCTTTCAGCCAAACTGAACAAAGAGAGGTGATCCAAGCTGGAGGCATGAGCTGTACTTATGTACATGTGCTTTATTAGGTTTTTATTTTTCAGTACATTTGTTAACATTTCAAAAACAAAATTCTTTTGTCATAATGGGGTGTTGTGTGTAGAGTTTTGGGGACAAATTAATGTATTCCATTTTCTAAGGCTGCAACATAACAAAAGTGAAGCTGTGAATATTTTCTGCATGGACTGTAAATATTGTTAATTAATAAATAATACTAAATATTATTATAGTATTGCATGTCATTAAAAGTCATAGTGTAATATGCTAAAAAAAATATCACAGCATTTGGAAAAAAATCATAATACAGTATTTTATGTTGAAAAAAGTCACAGAATAGAATGGTAAATAAAGTAATAGTATAGTATGTTTAAAAGCATCACAGAAATCCTATCTTCATCTATGGAGCTGTATCTCTTGCTGGTGAGCACTGGTCTGTTTCAGGCACTGGTGAAGCATCAAAATCCACCAAACTGACTGGGTTTACCAGTGCGCCCAGTGTCCCAGCTGGAAATCTACATGAGCAATCACCATATGTTTAACTGAGAAATAGTCCATGTTTTCTATTCACATATTTGAATGAATCCTTTTGCAGCGGTGGCCATCCCCTCTCCCTCAAACGTCGGCTACCGTCCCGGGGACATGGCGCTTCTGGGTCTGGTCATGGCGGCTCTGCTGGTCCTCTGCCTCATTGTGATCGGCTTCTTGATTTCCCACTTGTGGAAGGGAAATGCCAGCATGAACAAAATATGTGAGGTCCGTCAGTATTTTCATCACCATGTAAACTGTATTTGGAAATGATGCAAAAATTATCTGTCTGCCTCTTCTAATCAAACTCTCATCACTAGTCCTCCAAAATAGTCTCAAGACTTCCTGGGTAAATAAATGTTAAAAACTATGTAATTATATACAAAATTAAGTAGAAGTACAGTATCTTTCAATTGGTAAAAGCTTGTATGTATACTTATTCAGTGCTGTTCTGTTTTTAAGTAGGTGTGAGAAATGCTGTAAACTAAGAATGCATTCAAAAATCTAAATAAGAATTGTTGTTATCAATTTGCAAAATGCAAAATGAAAGAAAAATCAAATTTAAAATTCATATCTGATGTTGCCACCCTTCAAATCAGCATTAATTCTTATCAGTGCACCTGCACAAAGTCATGGATTTTTTAGGACTGTAGTCAGAGGTATGATCAATGAATATACAGTATATACACAGGTACTAATGATCATCAACATCACATGTGGCACAGAAACACTGTGGTGAAACACACTGGGTGAGGAGCAATCATACTCTGCTACCTAGGTGAGGTTGTAGCAGGCAGTTTCATGCAGAGCAACACGACACATCAGCAAGGGTCCCAGACAAAGATTTCCAAACAGACTGGGGTTTCAAGGTGTGATGTTCAAGCTCCTTTAAACAAAGAAAAAGGCAGCACTGAGGATTGTGGACACAGTGGACAGCCGAGGAAACTCAGTGCAGCTGATGAAAAATACACTGACCTTATTTCTCTTCAAAAGTTGAAGATGTCCTGCAGTGCCATCAGCTCAGGACTAGCAGAAACCAGTGGGACTAGTTACTCCTACCTACATCTACTGCTGGAGAAGTCTGGCCAGAAGTGGTCTTCATGGGAGGGTTGCAGCCAAAAAGCCAAACCTCTGACATGGAAACAAGGCCAAGTGACATAACTATGCACAAAAACATAGGAACTGCTATGGAAAAAATGGCAGCAGGTGTCTGAACTGATGAGTCAAAGAGGAAGAAGACAGTTTATTTGCCAGAAATGAGTGTCTGCAGGCAACAGTGAAGCACGGTGGAGGTTGCATTTCTGCAAATAGAGTGGTAGATTTGGTCATTGGTTAATGGTGTTCTCAATGCTGAGAAATACTGGCACACCATTATTCATAATACAATACCGAAGGTGGCTGCAAATTTATTCTGCAGCAAAAGAGCATACAGCCAGTGTCATTAAGAACCATCTTCAGTGTAAAGAGGAACAAGAAGTCCTGTTATTGACGGTTTTGAAAGCATTCTGAG